>CM076580.1:481515461-481839339 GCA_034641835.2 Pinus albicaulis
TTTTGCGCTTTTGCGCTTTTGTGCTATTTCGCAATTTCCGCTTTTGCGCTATTTTTATGACTGCGATGACTTCATTTTGCGATATTGCGACATTGCGATATTGCGATATTGTGCAGCAAATCGCAAATCGCAATGTCGCAGATTCATATAGGTGCGCTATCCCAAGGCAATCTTCCCATATGTCAAATCCGTTATGCGCTTTAATGATTATATTAAATGATTGGATTGATTATTAATGTGAAATGAGATTGTGTTTAGATTGAAAGTCGTTTCACAATTAAAATATTATATTTCATCCACTTTCATATTCAAAACAGTCTCATCACCTTTCTTATATCATTACTCTCATTTATTCGTAAAACGCAGGCACGAAGGAGCAAACCACTATACAAAGCTTCCGCTAAACACTATGGGTAAGAAGGAGAAGAGCTCAAATTCTGAGAACAAAGAAATGGCTTCGCTATACGCAGACACCGCCTGTAACAAGGATGCCGGTATATCCACTTGGGAAGGAATGTATAATCTGTTAGAAGAAGAAAACCCTGTGGTGATAAAAGTTGCAGCTACAGCAGGTTCAAAGAATACGTCTGAAGCAACCCTTAGAGACTTGGCTTGCTCATTTCTGCATAGAATAGCAGCAAGGCCAAGGATTTTCCCATATACAGACATGGTGAGATGGGTGCTAGATAGCACAGATATTTCAGACAGACAATTCAGAACTCCATCTGAAGAGCTAATCGGGTCATTCACCATAGAAGATCTGAGATTAATGTATAAGCTGCCAGAACCTCAGGCGACTTTCAACAAGCAATTTATGGAAGAGTTTGCCAAAGAACACTCAAATTTGGCAGAATGCACCAAGGAGTGGACCAAAAGAAGTGAACCGTTGAAGAAAAACAAACAAGGTATGTACAGCACAGGTTCACTTACCTCTCCTTATTGTTTTACTGCTGCCATGTTATGCAGGCTTTTTGGAAAGCCTGACATAAATATGATCTTACTCGAATGGCTTCCTTTGTTGAATGCGGCTGTTAATTCTACAATTGTAGACTGGGCCAAAATCCTATTTGATAATCTCACCACTGCTATTTTTCACTACCGGTCTAAACGAAATGTTTCTCAGTGGGTTTATCCGCCTTTTTATTTATCTGCTTATGTCATGGACGCCATCTGCTATGTCTCTAAATTCCCTGTGATGGGCTGGAAATGGACTATCCACGATCCTTTGCCCATTCATGTGTACCATAAATAACTATGGGAGTCTAAGTTTTTCCCCCATTTTTACCAAATTTGTCATGGAATAATGCTGCCATTGTACAGAACATTGTATAATAAGGATGCCCCGAGGTTATCCTCAGAAACAGAGGTTGATATTCTCCCCGTCGCAAGATTGTTTGGAGAAGAATTGTTCACCTATATTAGGGTTTTTGGAAGTTATGCTTCTCCCCATGTTTTACCCTTATATGTTCCAGATAGACTTGTAGCTCGGGAAATTGCTTATCAGACCTGTGGCCAGGGAGGTATAACAAAATATTTAAAAGAGAAGAAAAAGGGCATTTGGCCACAATTTCCCATAAAATGTGGAACATTTTCACTGTTTGATATTGGTCATGCATTTCAAGAGATAGGCAACGTTACATGCCTACAACTGTTCAAATTCTCAAGAAGGTTATTCGACCCGAATGATATTGTTAAGAATTTTACCAATGCAATCAAAGTAAGGGAATTTTCCGGGGAACATGATCTTTTTGATGATATGTTCCAAGCAAGAAATTCATTCAAAGAAGTTTTGAATTCAGCTCAAGCTCAGCTATCTCCAGAGGAATTCCAGGAATTCAAGCTTTACAGAGAAAGGAGACTAATTCCTATTCCTTTGGATAATCTACGCTTAGAGCCCGCAAGGGAACAAACTCCTAGTGTTAGTCTTAACGGCAGTTCAAGTACAGGTAAATCCAAATCAAAATCTGACAGAGATTCTGAACACTCCAATAAGTCTAAAGAAAAGGAAGATAAAATGGAAGAATCCATTAAAGATTCTGTACAATCTAAAGAGCTTACTCAACAGCAAATTTTGACTTCTCAACAAACAAATCCTCCTCCACCCAATGTACAGCAACAGCCAGTCACCATTGAGTTAGATAAAGAATGGGAAACCTTTAATCAATTGATTAATATAGAAGGACAGAATGTACAGACCCCTGTCCAGACAACCAAAGTTTTGAGCACAGGAACAAGCAGCACAGCCGCAGTAACAGAGCACATACCAATCACACCCTCCTCTGAAATTGTACTTAATGTAGAAGACATTCCTCCTCTGAATGTATTTTATAGCCCAAAATACAAAGCAGTAGTAAAGAGACAAAGGAAAAAGAGAAAAATAGAAAGTGCAATTGCTACTGAAGCAGAACAAGTAGATGTTTTGTGGAAAGATCCTGCCACAGAGCCTACTCATAATCTCACTAAATTATCTCAAATAACAGGAGCTTATGCTTCTGCAACAATTGATAAAGCAGTTGAGATACAACTTTTGTTGGATGAAAAAGAAGAACAGATAAAGGCTCTGCAACAGCAATTGCAACAGGTACAGGCCAATAAGGAAGCACAATTAAAACTTGAAGAGTTACAACAAAAACTTCAAGAAATGCAAACAGGACATCAAAAAAGCCTGGCTGACAACGACAAACAAATACAGATTATCCAAGATCAACATAAAGATGATCCTAAGCTTCCTGAATTCATTTCAGAAACCATCTCTCTGAACAATCAACTACTACAACAAGAGGAATTTTTCTGCCAAAAAATCTTGCAATGGAACTCTTTGTGCCAAGAGAGTGATAAAATCACAAATCATGTCGTAGATTTACGAAATGATTATGATTTGATTAATGAAAAGATCAATGATTATCTGGCATGGAAAAAGACAGAAGAAGGCAGAAAAGATGGTGCACCCATCATTAATGAGAACCATAAAGAAATACTGTTTAATAATTGGGATGCACAAATCAGAAGGGCAGAAAAGGCAGCAGAGGAGGCGGCTACAGTGGCAAACACTCTCACTGATTGTGTAAATGAAAATTTACACAAAGCTAACTTGATTCCTGAAACTGTTCCAGGATATCTCCCACAGGAAAATCAACTGCAAACAGAATGGAGGCAAAAGGCAGAAGAAAGAGAAAAATCCATCCAAGGGCTGACAAGATTGAATTGGGACTCATACTGGATGTACTTGGTAAAGCCACACAGTCAGCACAGTGCACTCAATTGTATCATCAATGCTACAGAGAAGATTTCTCCTACGCTTGCCGACTCTGTCTTTTCAGGACAATTGAATTCTGAAGTCGGTCAACCGCATCTTCTCAAAACTATGCTAGATGCCTGCAAGCTTAAAGATCAAGTTAATAGATAGATAGATTTAGTTTTAATTTCACTGTATTTTAGCCTAGGAAGAGGACGGTCATTGAACCAAATCCTTAATTTTTGTAATAAACTATTTTTAGAGTTAGTTAAGTAGTATTTAAACCCCTCTCATGCATTTAGAGGGGGTCCTGGATCTTAATATTTTTGGACTTGGAGATTGCATTTCTGTACTCCATTGTCTTATATATTTTTTGAAAAGGATCACATCTGGTGATTTTCATGCGGAATTATCTTTGAAGTGTTGCATTTCTGTACCTTGGAATTTGGTTTTGCATCATAGTTACTGGATAGAGTATCAGATTGCATTTGAAATTCTTCAAGATGAACAAGGTATTTCTATCTGTTCACTGTTGATCTCTTTTGTCTTATGATATTTGGTTTAAAATTGATATCATTTATATGTATATTGGTTTTCACAACGCTTTCTTTTATATATCATTTCTGAGTATAATTGAAATGTTATTTTTCATAGTTACATGTAAATGGTATACAATGATGAATGCAATATGCTTATATAACTATGTTTAATTTCTTAAACAGAGTTATCTTTATTTGTTTCTTCACATTTCAATTTAATTAATAATACATTTTCATGGTTATTGTTGAATTGAAACAATCTTAAGTTGTATTCACATATAATTACTCGGGTTAGTGTTAGAATTTCGTTATCAGTATTTAGCTTAAATTAGATAGTTTTATTTCAGTTAGTTTAGTCCCATTTCTACCCATCCAATCCAATCCATTTAGTTACAAGGAAACTGGTCCTTTAAATCCAGTTGGAGCCACCACACCAAACGGAAAAGGAGCTGCCTTAAGGTCCCGACCGGGTGGTTTTCCCCGATGTTTGAAGCAGAGATTTTCTAGGCTTCAACAGGTTCCTGATAACTGCCCATTTCCTTTCCTGGCATGTTGCTGTAACTAGCTCCCTCGAGAATTTGAGCTCAACAACCTTTGTTTTAGTGAGATCTTCATCAAGGAAGATCTTACTAGGAAGTGAGAATAGTTTTCGCTTAGCTCTAAGAGCCCGAAGGCGATCAGTTTCCGACCTGAACTGGAGAAAGAGAGTGGAATCGTACCCAAGCCAAGCCCTATCAAGGGTCACATCCTGGAGATCTAGTTTTTCATTGAGGAACAGGGTCCCAACCACCATGGGGTTTGAGGATGTGAGAGGCAAAGGAAGCCCTCTCACTTTGATGATCAATCCTTGCGCTTGTCTAGTGCATTCTTCCATGAGTTTAGATTGTACCACCTCCTCAACTGCGGATAAAGGGGGAGCAAGGGGGGTATCCCTTCCTCTAGCAACCTGTGCCCATGAGTTGATGTGTGTTTCTATTTCTTATTTAAAGGCATCTTGCTGAGCTTTGATATCCTCCTATTTTATTTTCAGATTGAGAATTTTAGCGTGTAGAGTGTCATTAGAGGGGTGGTGGTGAACTGCTTGCTCCTTGTTGTCCATCAAAAACTACTTCAGTGAACCATTATCACCTTCCATTACAACTACTTTGTTCCTGAATTCATCGACCTCTCTTTTTAGTGCCTGGTTAGAGGATTCAAGGGTTTCCAATCTTCTAAATAGTTCTTGAAAAACCCTGTTGTCGCATCGAAATCCATAATCGGGCAAAGGTGACGGTTCCGACAAGATTTGAAATAAGTCTTCAACACCTATGTCTATGTTGGTAGGAGGTCGGGATGGTGTAGTGACCTGTGGTTGATCTTGTTTCTGTGGTTGGGTTCTCGGGGATCCAAGCATCATGGTGTTGACATCATTAACGAAGATCCGCATCTTGAAAGCGGAATAACACTACTAAAGACTGATCCCTGCACTTCCACAAGAGCTCTTGAATAATCTCTCATCGTCAAGGAGAAAACAGACTAGATATATGTACTAGTGCCAACAACACAGGCTAGGGCCCAAAGCAGACCTGATAATTGGTACGCGCTGAGGAGTTATGACAAATAGTTTACCTGCAAACCCACAACTCTTGTCCATGTGCTTTCACAGCAAGATTTCATGCGTGAATGAGTGGCAGCCGACAGACAATCTCCAATCGCGTGAATGAGTGGCAGATGGCAAACAAATCTCTGTATATTCAAACTAAAGACTTGCTCTGCTACATTGAATATTCACTGTTTTGAGAGATAAAGCAGCATTGGCGATAGATATGAGTGACCAAGAATCGAACCTTACGGTCGAAGAGAAAACCCAAATCTATTTCGCAGGCTGCTGCTCCTTTTACTCCGCTCCCCACTTCTGTGGCTCCCTTCCCTTTCCTTTCATAGGCCTTAAGAAACACTGAAGCTGAGAGAATTTGATCACACATGCTACCTGCCTAGACTCTGACGGTGTGTGTCCAGTAGAGGGGGTCATCGACGGCTTTTCAATTCTGGCGAATGCGATACTATTGATGCTAGAGTAACCAGAGTTGCTTTGATGTTTGGCCCACCATTGAAGTTCCAATTCCACCACTGCTTTAAGCTAAAGGAAAGATCTAGGGCTAGCCCAAGAATACCATAATAGGATACAATTCAAGGAAATAGGAATGTACAATGGATTTAATATTAAACCATGTACCTGCCGAGTGATTGATATGTATGTAGATTCGGCGGATGTAGATGTAATTTGATTAATGTTGGAGTAACTGGAGCTACATTTATGTTTCCAATCACACCGCTGACTGGATCGATGCCCTGTATCTATCTGCTAGCATGCTTTTCTGCTAGCGTGAGAAGGACGTCTCAAACCAGTTATTGCAAACAATTGAGAATTTTCCTAGTATACTTCCCGAAAGTGATACCAGTGCCCTAGATGTAGACTTGTAGCTAGCCGTATCCCTAATCATTATCCTAGACCCAACCTTAGACCAAAATAAACTCATCCAAATAAGGGAAAATTTGGAAATAAAAGTCGTGATTTTGTTGCTTCAAGTATTAAATAATTTGCAGACTCCATCTTAAAGCTACAACACACGAAGATGGATATTTATAAAGATGCTGAAAGGTTGTGTGTTGAATCTAAGGAAAAGCGAGTAGAATTAGATCTTAGACAGACTGAGATTATCATAAATACTCAGTTGCAAATTGCTAAACTACTTTCTTGCAAGAATCGCAAAAGAAAACCAGCTGCTTTTACTTCTCCAATTCATTTTACCACTGCTACTATTAACTCTTTATCTTTATATATTTTGGTTCCAGTAAATTTCACTGATGTTAGCGGGCAGACTGTGCAGTCTATTTTCCCTGGAAATGAGTACATTGTTTCTCATTTGTCTTTTCTGCAACCCTAGGGACATATTATGGCCATCAATATGGGATCATAGAAGTGGCACTTTGGTGGATCAAGGGTTGATTATGTGTGCTCTCACTAATGTGTATATGGTGTATGAATCTGAGCCAAATATCTGCATAAATGTCGAAATATGCTAGCAGATTCTAACAAATCATCATAAACACTTCTTATGGTTGTAAACACTATCAGGAATATCAGATACAGATACAAAAATATGCATCCTTTGGCAGCATTGGAATATCATCTTGTGTTGGTGATATTTTATGTGTGTTCATTAGTAAAGACCCTATTGTTGAACAGACAGGGAAAGTAGCCAATAAATTTAAAATACATTACAGTAAAGACCCTATTGTTGAATAGACAGTGAAATCAGCTAGACAAGTCAATTATAAAAATTTAACATCACCATTAAGCAACTTTATCAATGTACAAGGACAATTCCTGTATTATAATTCAAATACATTTTTATATGACACGTGTACTAACAATTATAAATTTTACCTACATATAAATTATAGTAGCTCCTTCAAATAAGTTTTAGAAGAGTATTAAGGGTCCTCCAATAAACATGTTGATTAAAGGGATGCACTAGACAATTGAGCCTGAATTAAATCTCCCTTAGCCTCCACAACCCAAAAGGAGAGAATTTTTTTTTGGTTTTCTTTGGTTGCTTTCCAAAAGAAGTAGATTCAACAAACCACAAATTTTATCTAGCACATCAATTCAGATAATCAAGTGTCATATCATAACGAAATAAATTCATGCACATAGAATAAATAAACGATCAAACACAATTTCATTTGATTCACCTCCATGTGTCTACATTCTCTGACTATAGAAGACAAACTTGTGACCAACTACATAGTAACATACATAATAAATTAAGGATTCTTTCACAAGTTCCAAACCAATACATAGAAAAAACCTAAATCATCATGCACAAGTCATATAGATGACAGATCGTCATCTTCTTGAATTTCCATTTCTCTACATGAAAGTGCCCATACAGATGACGATTTCCCTCTATAGGTTTCTATCTAATAAAAATGACTCCAGGTAGTTGTTTGTAAGAGTGGTTCTATAATTCTATGATTCGGGAACTATAATAGGATTAGAAGTCCTTGTAGAATATAGTTCCAGAAGTACCATGATGAGATATTCATAATAACTGTTGTCATGCTCCAAAATACCATATTGAATTATCATATTTAGAAACCTTCTCTGGGACTGCATAGTCAATTGGAATATTGTTATATGCAGAGACAAATTTCATGTCTCCATTCATTTCCTGGCAATGATGTATAAAAGGTTGATCGTAGACCCTGCCTTGATCAAGGTTTAATCCCTCTCTCATTGCCAGATGGATGTTTGAACCAAAATTGTAATCATTGTTTCCAGCAATGACTCCTTGCCCAAAGAAGTTATCATCAGGCATAATTTTGAAAATTTCCCCACCCTGTGAAGCAGGGTGTATTTTCACTTCAAGCCGATTGTGATAATTCATCATCTTAAGGTTCCCTAGTGTTGATGTCTTATTCTGATGCAACCCATCATATAAGCAAGTAATTCATTGATAGGTTGTTGATTACCAGTTGGAATTGTTGAACTTGTAGTGCCAAGAGGATTAAGATTCACATTACCATTGGATGTCATTTGTCCTTCCTTCTCAGATGGAAAAATACCCACCTTTCCTTGAACTTGTAGCTAGTTAGGCTACCCTGTAGATATACAAAATAAGGATTTAATCTCTTGAGGCTTTGGTCTTTGATATCCCATGCCTTGAAAATTTGTTCTATATGCACAAGTAGACTGATGGGAATTTCTTAAGATTTGATATGAAAATTCAAGTTGGCATTCATGATATGGGCACTGTTCATGTGGACATGTATAGACCTTTTGATCTTCCAATGGAGATTCCTATGGTAACTTTCTTTTTCTGATAAAATCTGCATTATCTCCTACCTGAAAGGTTGAAACTCCCTCATTTGAAATACCTACATTTAAATGGTCAAAGTCTTGTGGTTTGCATTCCTTTACCTTGGAACTTAAGATATCCAAGTCTTTTGGTTTGCAATCCTACACATCAGTATTTGTATAAATAGAGTTTGGATCATCTTCAAAGCCTTCAACATCATACGCGTTGTCATTTCTTACTGTCAGAGACCCAGCATGTGTAGTCACTGCAGCACTGGTCGGTGGATAAGCATTAGGGTTTTCCTGGGGAGCCAATGCTTCCTCTTGGCTAACAATTGCTAGCCAAGTTGCACTTTATTTAGCTGTCATCTTCTCCTGCAAGCACTTTGACTGCCTAACAAGTTTGCAAATTTTGGCTATATTAGGTGACATGTGATAACAGCAGTAAGAACCCCCACCTTCCAAGCCTTTTTCAGATCATGATGATTTTTATAAGGCAGAGGCCCTTGTCCTTCTGGCAAGCCTAATTGTGGCCACCAATCCTCATTAGTAGTAGGCCACCAAGGAGGAGAAATACCCTTTTCTAAAGGATACCTCCACTGAGGCAGATCATAGTGCTGCATAAGGGCAGAAAGAAGAAAACCCAAAGTGGTGCCCTAAAGTTCCTGAAGAGTATGAGAGGTAGGAGCCATAACCATGTTACTCTCATTTGCTCCAGGTGTTGCATGTTCTGCCTAATATTTGATGATTGCAGCAAGGCCATTTCTGTCAAATCTAATCTTCTCCTTCCACCATGCTCTAATATTGTCAGAGGCTCCACTTACGGGCTTTCCTTTTTCAGGAATGATGACATATACAAAACCTTGTGCTTTTCAAACTTCCATCATTTTCAACATGTACTTCAGTATACCATCCTCTACCTGAGACATATTTCTCCTTTGGGCTTGTTCTTGTGACTGTCTCTGTTTTGTTGTGTCGCTGTGATATTTTCCCTTCCATTTCTCCTTAATGTGCCTAAGCCGGATGCGATCCTTCCACATCTGATTCTCAAGCTCATCCACATCAATGCACATTTAAACATTATGAAGATCTGATGCACATGATACCGTTTTCCTGCAGGAGTAAAGATAAACTCTGATGAAGTGCAGGAAGATGATGCACAAAATCCAGTGCAATGCAAGGTGTTCTATTTTATCTTTTACCCCATCCACCCTCAACTTTCTATACTTACTTTTGTTTCCAGGATGTTGGAATCCATTACTCTGTGCAAACCTCTCTTAAAAAAGATGGATAAAATCATTGTCGCCAGCAATTCCAAGCTCTCTGTGCATACTCTACATCACACAAAATCCTACCAAGACAAGGGATGAATATTTTTTTTTTTTGTTATATTACCATTCATGTTTCCATTTATTTTAATTTCACAAGGTTTGGCAGTTGGAGTCTTATTACATGTTCAACTCTGTTAGCACTATCAAACATAAAAGTTAATTGTGGAATTTGGTCTGCCCATCACCTCCCATGCATGTGGATCATTGCCCCACTCTTGTTGAAGTTCCATTGAATGGTGCTTGTCATAATGGTGTTACGTAGTAAACTGATGCTTGTCAACATATGCTTCAGTTATTGATATTCTTTAACATACATTAGCCAGCTAAGATAGATTTAAACTATATAAAAAAACATATTAATACAAGTTAACATCATCCTAATACTTGCAACGGGATGTGGTTTAGAGTGAGGGATGGGAGGGCAACATGAAAACAACCCAGGTTCAAACCTTGACAAGTGTAGAGCCCTTATGTGCATGTGTGAGGGAAGTTGTTTGACCTCCCAGAGTTGGCTTCACTTCATCAACAAAGGGCCTTAGCAGAATTTAGACTTGTGTTAAGTGGATATTAATGGGATACTTTATCTCTATTATTATATAGCTTAGATGTATAATTTAAAAAAATATAAATACATAAATTGCATCTAATAAAAGACTATATTATTCCGATTTTATATATTAGTTGACATACACAGTGCATACAGACATATAATTGTATAGGTTAGTTGATATATATATATATATATAGAGAGAGAGAGTTCAGTTTCACATAAGTCAGCCATAGAGGTAAATCAAATTGCTTATAGAGGTCAATTAAATTCTTAGATTAACATGTTTTTTATATGCTCTCAGTAACTTATTTTTGTTATTTTGAGACATGGTTTAACATTATCTTGTGCTGGTTTTCACCAATATTGTAGATGCTTTATGAGGAGCGAGGGCTCTTCCTTGAAATAGCTGACATCATTCGAGGCTTGGGGCTTATGATTGTAAAGGAAGTCATGGAAGCTCGCAGTGACAAGATTTAGGCTCACTTTGTTGTTAAGGTAATGCCATGGTTGAAAATAAGATAATTAATTCTTAGACCTTTGATTCCATGTAAAGATGTCCCTTTTATTTGTGTTTAGTTGCTTCAGCAGACCATGGACTTCAAGAATTGGCATTTGGATTTATAATGAGAACATGCTATGAAATTTATTTTAAGCCTGCATGTGATTCTAGAGTTGGAGAAAAACACCAAACCAAACAAATTGCTATGGCTGATGCTTAACAACTAACAATTGGAGATTGTTCTTGGGAATTTGATTGTGTAGGGTTGAATACCATGGAATACTCTATCTATCAACCTCTATATTTCACCATATGTGCTCATTTATCTTCTAACATATAGAATTCTGAAGGCACCCTAGCCTGATTTGTCATGTTGTGTAATTTGGCAGTTTCACGATATTTTTGCATAGTAGTGGCTTCTTGGATTGGAAGTGAAACTCTAATAATGTAAAAAGATCAATCATTTTCTAAGAACTGCACAAAAAAGTGAAAATCATAATTTTGATCTTTATTGAGCCCTGGACATGCATGTTACTAAGGACAACTTGCACTTAGCATAAGATAGTGAAATCATTTTGGTAGACTTAGTACCCTCACTTGAAGGTGTAAATTAGAATTATGGAAGTGTAGGAAGATGCACAAGGAGAAATAATATAGCACTATATTTTATGGCTTATCCTTAGGTACATCTGCAGGAGGTTGTGTGCAATCAGGTCAGGCTGTAACACAAATTTTAATGTGAGGAATGAAAATTTTCCACCTGGCATGCAATTTTGACACTTTGGGGTGCATTATATGTATGGAATATGATGTTTGATGGCATATAGGATAACCCCTCTTCCTTATCATCCATCAGGTTTGTAATTTATGTACATGGCGTGCATTTTTTCATGCAAGTGGACATTTTGGCACTATGAAAGTAATAGGTAGAAAACAAAGTTGGTCTTACAGAAAGCATATTTTGGTCCATGGGAGAATAAATCAAGGTAGGAGATGGTGTTGGTGAGAAATATCACTAGGTGTCCCCTCAAACATGGCATGAAAAAAAATGATCATAGAGGCTAACCTGAAAAATTTCCCATTCCAAAGACCTGCAAGCATGGTATTGGTGATCAAGTTTGACTTTGCCAAACTCAAAGATGACATATTGCACGGTAGGATACTTAACAGTTTGGGAACTCGTCTTTTAATGATTAATGCCCATGAGGAGGATTGTCACCTTTGACTTTGTAAAAGATATTAATGTTGAGGACTGCAAATTACTTCCTTGATTACCAATGGATGAGAGTACATTGCCTTAGTAAGGAAATTGCCTTAAACAATATGGCCATGGCTTTGCATTCCAGAAGCTCATTCTTCATAAGGACATCGCCTTAAACAACATGGCTACAAATAATTTGATCCAAGCTAAACTCAAAGAATATGATACAGTCCATAAGGGGAGGATGAATGGAAATTGAGGAGAAAAACTATCATTATATAAAAAACAATCAAGGTGTGCACCCATGTATATGGTTAATTTCTCCATTTTTCTATGTTAGTACACTTTTGTGGGAAAATTTTAATGAATTTCCAGCAGTAGACAAACAACAATATGGATGCAATCATGAACCTCATATTACAAAAGAAATCCTTGAACTTTATTTCTCCAGTAGATATTCAATTAGGCTCATAGGGGAATTTCCCATTAATCCATCCATGCCTTTACAATGGAGAGAGTGTTTGCGTTATGCCTTTTATCATCCTCCTAGCCAAAATGTTTCCATGAAATGTGCTCATTTGACCAAATTCTATGGTTTGCTGTGCCACATGTATGTCTTCTCATTGGAATGCTTTTCAAGGCAGTTTCTTCACATCCACTCCCATTAGAATAACAATATCTGACAAATCAATGGGGAGCTCTTTAAGATGTGGACTCTCTTGATTAGAGTAGAACAAGAAGGATTCTGCACTTGCCTAGGTTTAAACATGGTATGATGTACATTCTATTCCAGTGCTTTATTTGGTACACCATTCTATGCATGGATTTCATGATTTTAGGCGTAACAAATATAATTTGCAATATGTGCCAAATTTGAACCTTCTTTGTATGTTATTATCCCATCTCTTATTCATTTATTCATTGACATATTCATCCCCTTTTATTTTGGTTAGTAAATAAGCCTTTGTTAACAAAGTGGGCCTACCTTTGGCCTAAATTCCATGACCAAGGTGTATCTATTTCATCAAAATTATGCAGGACATTGCCTAGGACCAACTGCCTAGGCTTAGTTATCGATGAGATATCAGATGATAACACAAATTGACAACATTAAATCATGACATCATGTTCTTAAGGGGAGATTACACTTGAGTCTCCATAATGATAGCACATTTGATTTACTACTTGATCACAACACGCTTGACAAACATATTTTGGCAGGCCTTAAGGAGAACACGGGGTAGCCCTGGGTCCATAACATGTACACAAGTGTAATCACTTCTTGATGGCATAAGTTCAATGACTACCTCCACATGCTGGGTAAAGGCTATGTGAATGGAACTTGGTCAACAGTGTTAGCCTTAAAGAGAATGAGGGTAAGCTTGGGTTTGCAATATATGCACATGGTTCATCACCTCCCAATGCCATAAGTTCAACCCCTTCCTAACCTCCATGGGTGAAGCCTGTGAGAATGGAATCTTGACCAAAGGTGTGAAACTCCTTGCCACTAACTGCTAGTCCCAAGCCTGTTGAGGATTGGTGTATTCTTCCCATATCTGGATTTTGTTTTTACATTTTTAATCAAACTTATTTAGTTATTTCGCCTTTTCTACCAAGGGAGTCACTATGTTGGGGGGTGCTCAAGGTGATATGACATGGTAGGATGGCAGGGCGGTTAATGAATTGTATCCATTTAGCTTTAAAACATGTTTCTCTTAGAATATTTTGATAAGAATGGCTCTCTGTTCATGAGGAGTCACATCTGGAATTTCATTGCAAGGGAGCATTTGTCCCAAATTTTTTCTTGCCAGTTACATCCTCCCCGTTCTAGACTTCATGGATAAGTGTGTTTACAATTTTTGTGGCTCCCATGATACATGTCTGGTGCACTCATCACATGCAAGGACTTGAGGTCAGTTGTGGTCAAAAGCTTTGCAATTCAGTACAATAGACTATTCAACTACATCTTCTGTGGATTAGGACATGTGGACAATTCAACCTATAAAGGTGGTGTGATGGGTGCAGCTACAGTGGTTGCAACTTGCAAAGCCTCAGGTGTGGACAATTCAACCTAAAAAGGTAGTGTGATGGGTGTAACTGCAGTGGTTGTAAAGCCTCAGGAATTGTTTGTGGGTTGCCATGACTCATGAGGGATGAATTCACATTTTGTGCCCATTTATTTCCAGATGTCCCTCATTAAGTACTAGTTTAAGACTCAAGACTATGTTCTCTAGTGATACACCTCAAATCAGAAAGTTGTATATGATATCTCCTTGTCCTTGACGAAAATATTTTAACTCCGAACCTTGTACTTGTTTCCTGACTCAAAATTTGTCTAATATGATACAAAATGTTAAGTCATGTTGAAGATGGATTTTATTACTATAATTTTTAAAATTTAGAACAATATCTTCATAGTTGCAATTTGATTTTCTGTAAGATTTTTGTAATAATATCTTCATAGTTGCAATCTGATTTTTTGCAAGATTTTGTAATAATATCTTCATAGTTGCAATCTAATTTTCTGCAAGATTTTGTAATAATATCTTCATAGTTGCAATCTGATTTTCTGCAAGATTTTTGCAATAATATCTTCATAGTTGCAATCTGATTTTCTGCAATATTTTTGTTGAAATATGACCTTGGTAATTTTAGTGTCTTTTCATATGTTTAAGAGAATAAGTAAAATTCTTTAAATTCTGAAGCAACCAATCAAAAATTCTGCCATATCTGTAAATATAATAGCTGGTTAATGAGAACCTTATCATTTTCTTTTTTGGATTCATGTTTTTCATCTTTTCAAGGATTAAATTAGTAAGGCATTAATAATTTAATTATGGTTTTCATTGTTGGCTCATGTTATTTGGGACATGCAGGTCACATTGTAACATCATACTCACAATAAATCTCGAATGATGAAGTGGTTGAGCAAGCCTTTTAAAGGTTCAAGTCACAAAGTGTCAGATGGACACTACGTAGGGGTGCATTTGGAAATGATAATGTAATTTGGCATGTGGCATCTAATGCCACGGTAATCTCTAATTCATTAGCGTGTATTGTCTTTTAAACTTCAATCTTCTATTTGTTAGATCTAACAAAGTTAGCGTCATGCTAGTGATTAATTTGAAACTATATTTTAATGGAAAAATTCACTGTTTTTTGGTGGAATAGTTCATAATTTATTTTGATTTTTTTTTTGCAAGTGTACTAGTCATGATGATAAATGTGTGGTTTACTTTAGAGGGTTCTCAGTTATTTCTAGATACGCTTTTCATCATTTTCTTTGAATACTTCTCTAGTGCTTTACCTTCAAATTTTATCCCCTGCATAATTGCTTTTGAGGTCCATGTTGTTATGTTTATTAGCTGTTTCTGTGGAAACGTTTTCCTTAGGTTCTGCAAGGTAAATCCAAATGAAAAAAAATACTATTTTACATATTGATATTTTTTCAAGACATTGTTGTGTGATACTTGAATTTTATAAATCTAGATTTCTATTTCGTTATCTATATCAATATATAAGAACATGTTCATGGATTGTTCATATTTCTCAAACTGTGGAGTTGTTCCTTTCCTATTGCATGTTCTTTTATATTGTTATGTTGTGATTCAAAATTCTAGTTCTGCTTTCCAGTTATTCTCCTACATAGTACATGCTTTGATAGATTATATCAAAAGTCTTACCAATACGATAACGTTGATTGTTGTATGTGGACATTTTTGTTCAGGATGGTTCATTATAGAATCAATATGAGGAGCTGGATCATGCAATTGCACTTTCTCTTCCTGAAGAACTAACCAAACCAGATGGTATATGATGGCAATTTCATTTTTTTACAGTTACTTTTAGTTTAATTATATCATTTAGCTTGATGCTTTTCAAATATTCAACTAAAATTTTGTTGCTTAACAAGACTTTGTCATTTCCATGTTTTAGTGAAACTTTCTATGGTTTGATACTCTCATACAACCTTTATCAAGTTATATGCACCCTCATTAGAAAAAAAACAAGAGAATTTTGCTTGCCATGACTATCTTTCTTTGTCATTGTTGACTTAAGAAAGTCTTTTAGCTAAGAAACTAGTTTCAAGGTTATGGCATAACTTGTCATATAAATTGAATAGAAGTTATATCCAAAATGTTAACTTGTAAACTACTTAGTTGGTTTTAGGATTTCCATTTAAAATCTACTTCAATTTGAACTTTGAACGAGTTGAGGACACTGAATTCTTTCAGTTTTCTTGGTTCTTATTCCTTTGGTGTATCTTTGCACCTTTAGCAGAAATTGCTAGTTTAAATTATAATTCTTTAAAGGGTGCTAGCTCAATGGAAGAGCACCTACTTTACAAGCAGGAGGTTGGTGGTTCGATTCCATCGTGCCCTGATATTCATAGCGAATGACGAAGATCATTTTTTGGTGACGGATGCTCTTTTGACCATCACCAATGAGCTTATGGTGACATTTTTCGACTCTCACCAAAATATGAAATGGCGATAGTCAACGAATGCCACCATATATACACATCAATAGTGACGACCATTAAAGGTCTGTCACCATAAATCATTGTTGTTGATATGAAATGGTGAATGTCACCTTTTGTCATTATAGTCATTATTCATGACGGACCTTGATGTCACCAATGAGTTTATGGTGACAGTCAATGAACGTTGCCATATATATGCACCAATAGTGACGGCCATGAAAGGTCCATCACAAAAAATCTTTGTTGTTCATATGAAATGGTGACGGTCACTATCCATCATTATAATTAATATTCGTGACGGACCTTGAATGTCACCACAACACATACTTTCGGCGACGCCACCTTTGGTGACGTTCAGTTTTTTGGTGACGGAGGCTATTGTCCGTCACCATTGCTCATATGAAATGGTGACGGTCACTATCCATCACTATAAATCATTATTGGTGACGGACCTTGAATGTCACCACAACACCTATACTTTCAGCGATGCCACCTTTGGTGACGTTCAATTTTTGGTGATGAAGGCTCTTTTGACCCTCACTAATGAGCTTATGGTGACCATTTTCGCCCCTGACCAATGTGATTTTTTCTTGTGGTGAATGTTAAAGATTGCAGATCCAGACAAAGAGTTTTTAGTGTGTAAAAATGCTTGCAAGAGAGGAATTGGTGAGGTCCTTATGCAGGATGGACAGGTGGTATGCCATGAGTCACGAAAGTTGAACGAGCACAAGCAAAACTACTCAACACATGATATTGAGCTAGCAACAATAATACATTCACTGAATATGTGAAGGCACTATATTCTTGGAAAATGATTTGTATTGATGAGTGACCAAATTAGGTTGAGGAACTTGTTTGACCAGCCGAATTTGAATTCCAAGCAGGCTAGATGGTTGGCTACAATCAGTGAGTTTGACTTCAAGATCAGGTACATCAAGGGAAAACAGAATAGGCTCATAGATGCTCTTAGTAGGCGAGTACAGGTAAATCACGTAGCAACGATGAGCTCTTATGGGACAAAATTACATGATAGGATCTTGCACTTAGGTCAGTAGGATCATAGGTATATGGAGATTGTGCATAAGTTGCAGCAGAGTATGGGTACAGGTATAGTTGGTAGTATAGGTACATGTATAGGTGGTAGTATAGGTATAGGTATAGGTGGACGTACAGGTATAGGTACAGATGGTGGTACGGGTACATGTATACCAGATTTGGACTATCGTCTCATAGCAGATGGGTTGGTTAGATTTAGAGATAGGATATATATATCAGACAACGGTGAGCTTAAGAAGGTGATCTAAAGGGAGTTTCATGTGAAACCAAATTCGAGTCACCTGAGCTACCAGAAGACACTGAATGCAGTGAAGATATTCTATTATTGGTTGAATCCAAAGAGGGATGTGGCAGAGTTTGTAGCCAGATGTTTGGATTGTTAGATGGTTAAGGAAGAGTGAAAGAATTTAGGTGGATTGCTATAGCCAATTTCTATCCCAGAGTGTAAATGGGAGGTCATTTCCATGGACTTCATGAAAAATTTTCCTAAGACATCTAGATAGCATGATTCCATTATGGTTATTCTGGACATATTGAAAAAGGTTGAACACTTCATTCCAGTAAAGACTACATGCTCAACTAGCGATGTAGCACATGTGTTCATCAGAGACATAGTCATATTGCATGGTGTTTCGAAGAAGATTGTGTTTGAAAGGGATGAAAATTTCACTTCCATGTTTTCGAAGGATTTTTTTGGAGGTTTGGGAACTGAGTTGGCCTTCAACACAACTTATCATATGCAAAAATATGGACAGACAAAGAGGGCCAACAGAATACTAGAGGATATGTTGAGGATGTATGTGATGCATCAACAACAAAAGTGGGAAGAGTATATTCCATTGGTAGAGTTTGATTACAAAAATGGGTACCATGATTCATTGAATATGAGTCCATTTGAGGTTGTGTATGGGCAGAGTTGCAATACTCCTATCAGTTGGAGTGATTCAGTTAACAGAGTATTGATTGAACTAGAAATGTTGGCAGAAATGGAACAAGAAATGTAGGTGGTGAAGAATAACTTGAAGGCAAAGAGTTATGCAGATAGGAATAGGTTGTTCAAGGATTTTTAGGTTTGGGATCAAGTGTACTTTTGTATCAAGCCCAAGAATATCTCCTTGTGGATTGGATCATGTGCCAAGCTGGCACCACAGTTTTTTGGACCCTTCAATATCATTGAGAGGATCATACCAGTGGCCTATCGACTTTCACTGCCTTCCACAGTGAAATTCCATGATGTTTTTCATATGTCATTGCTTAAGAAGTATGTTAAATATGCATATCATGTGATTGATTATTTTGTATTGTAGGCGGAACTAGATGGATAATTCTATCCAAAGCCTTAGTGTATATTGTAGGAAAAGGTGCTCATGCTCTAGAATCGAGAAATAGAGCAAGTTATACTACATTGGAAAAAATTTGGACCCAATGAAGCTACATGGGAGATGGTAGATCAAATGCAAGCCATGTGGCCTTCCTTTTTTGTTGATTGAAGCAAAGAAGTTTTGGTGTGATGTTGGTATTTGTTTAGCATATATTTTGATACTTTTTTTATATATCATTTCATGTGATGTTTGGGTTTATGTACATATTTGTATGGATGTAATTACCACCATGAGATATGTTATAAAGATCCAATAAGTGGTATGGGTGCCATGTCAGTATATTTATCTTGTTTCTATGATGTCATGTTGTTGTGATTTCATGATGGGTTAATTTTCAGTAGCATGACCATTGTAAATACTGCATCGAGCTATGATATAGAGCTCCAGAGTAGTATTTTTTCTTCCATCGATGTTCAAACGTATATGTGTGATTGAATACTGAGGACGAGGTCCCCCAAGTGGGAGGGTTTGGTAAAATCCCTATTGGAAATTCCATGTAATAAAAGTTAAAATTAATAACCATGTTTGATGGGACACTTATTCCAAGTTGAATGTTGGGAAAAACATCCTAGGGGGTGTTCATTTGGTTTATTATGGCTAAGGAAATTGGCAAAGGAAAATAATTTGGAAAGGAAAAATGGCATATTTGCACATTTATTTAGGAAAAAAATGGAAATTAGGAGAGAAGGGAGATGAAAATTCACAGGTTGCCTGTGAGGAGGAAAATCAAGGAAAATAATGGAAAATGAAGAAAATAGAGGCCTATTCTATAAAAATTCTTATGAGGATTAGTTGGTACCTTTCGTAAGTTCATTTTCAGATCTCTCTCGTTATTCTCTCTCTCTCTCTCTCTCTCTCTCTCTCTCGCTCTCACTCTTGGATACACAGATTTTTCTTGGAGCACTTTGGCATTGGAGCAAGAAATGAAAATAATTCAAGGAAGAGAAGTATCAATCAACTACAATGTAATATTCCCAAATGGGAAAAGCAGGAATATAGTGCAAAATGTTGGAATAATAGTGTTAAACATCATATAAAATCAAGAGGCCAATATGGATACCTTTCATACATTATAACAGCAGTAAAATATTCATAATAAATGGGCCATAAGATGTACAACAAGATAGAACAAACCTCCAATGGAAAAAACCCTCAAAAGAGGTGTTTCTACTATATATCAAAGAGTTGGAAAACTTCTACAACATTGTTTAAAAGAAAATGCTACAGAAAATGAATATACAAACTAGCATAGGCTGATATATGCCTCAAAAGATAGATCTAATACAGATCTAGGCACTATAAAACCTCCAATGAAGAACCCCCAAAGGGTTTTCAACAAAACACCAATATGCAAGATCTGAATCAAAGCCCTAGGGATGAAGATTCACTGCAACATATTGATCTGGAAAGTGTGGCTGATCTGATATAACAAATATTTCATCCTCCTCCAATGGATCTCCTAGATAAAAGCTTGATCCCTTCACTAGAAAACCTCCTCCCCAAATGGTGTGCTGAAACCACCCTGCAAGTCCTCCCTCAAAATAACGCAGATCTGGAATGAAACTGTGTTGTAGGGGCAAATAAATAAGTGGCTTGATGCCAAGATCTGAAAATAGGCTCAAGGGCCTTCCTTACTATCCTCCCAATGGAAAGGAACCCTTCTTCATTGAAAATAAGTACTGAAGTGACCCAAATGTGGTATCCACTGTTGCAACCTGCAAAACAGCTCGACCCTCAACAGGATCTATGTTGTAGATGTAAGATGAAGCTTGGCCTTAAGCCTGAAAGTGAAATTGAAGTACAATACTCTTTCAATATTTTCTCAATGAAGAGGTGGGATTCCCGATCAGGAACACCCAGTGCTAAACACTTGCAATGTTAGCTAAACAACCAAAGAAAGTTATATGTCTAAATAGACCATAAATTCAGAAATATCAAATACATCAACATAATGAATATGGTTGCCATCCTCTTCCTTATATAATTTGTGAGCTTCCAAAACCTAAGCCCCATCCAATAATGGAACTACTTCCTTGCAAATCATCTCCATCTAAAACTATGTTGTCTTTCATTGAATTCAACTACTCCATGACAGTGTTGTTGATTTGGTCAAAGTTGACCTAGTCAAGGTGTTCCAACCCCTTTTCACACCTAAAGGTGCTCAATTAATCTGCCAAGATATATCCTTTTCACATTGGAATTGATTTTATTCATTATTAAGGAGACTTATGGACCTCCATTTCCCTCCTATTCATAAAACAAGACAGCAAAAAAAAAATTTAATATTCCAACAAGCTCATGGCTAATTAGGAATATTACAGTCCTCCCTTCCCAAATGTTTCTTGTCCTCAAACAACTGACAAGGTGAGTGCTGCAACTCTTCTCCTCCATCATTGGTGACACCTTCATGCGATAACCTTCCCTCATAAGCTAAGTGTCTCCCAATCCATCCCTCCATGAAATTCTCCTCCAAATTTCTCATGAGATGCAAATGATTCATCCCACAAGGAAGCAATAGATCCAATGAAACAATCATGGTTTTCCCAAGGTCCTCTTTGAAACAGGTATCATAGTAAACATGGACAATATCTCTCCCATAGGGCACATACAATCCTCCCATCCTCTCTCCAATCATTCCCATAAAAAAAAATAAGCACATCATTAATGTATGGGATCAAAACCAAATACATATAAACAGAAATATGCAAAAATGGAGGTGGGTCATAGTCCCACATGTGGAACTAGCACAGTATATCTCCTGAATGCATCAGATAATAATATGGTAAGTGGTTTCCCCACCACTTAATTTCTTCCCAAGTCTTCTCACAATGGCTGAAAAGGTGCGAAATTTTTGGTGCCTTTGGAGTGCACGCACAATGATACAACATCTCCCTATATCTTCCAAGGGAGTGGCCATATTCAAAAATGTTTATGGCCCAAATTTGGCCATGAATTTTATATGGAAGAAAGCTCCTCCTTGGAGAAATGGACTGCATATACATGGTAAAGGAATGCAAATAATCATCAAGTAAAACATCATGCACATTAATATGTTCCTTACCATAGTTTCTACTCATTCAAATGGAGTGGTCCATAGATAGATCCCCTCTCATTCCAAAAGAGGAAAGAGGTGGTTGTGATAAATCCTCCATAGAGTTATGTATCTCTACCATATCCACATGGTCCATGCATCTTTTCAAATGCTGATATATCTCCTTCTCAAGGCTTTCCCAAGTGTAGCTCTCCACGATAGTGTTGTAGGCTCTCATGGAATAAGTATGGCTGAAGAGAAAATCTTCATGTGCTCTTTGTAGCAACTTCCCCTTGAGCTTGGAAGCCCTAGATAATAATATCCTACCATGATAGTAGATGACTTCATCTTGGACTAAATAGCCCTCTTCATGTAGTTGGTCATTAAGTATCATGCATGTAAAAAGATCCTTGGATTAATCCACTAACAGTTGGGATTTCCAATATGGATCTATCCTCCATAGTGACAACGTTGATGATCTATCACAAAGAACATCTGTCATATGGCTTCCCTTCTCCTTGACATCTCCCATGCCAAAGTTACATTTTGGAAAGCTACTATCCTTCCCATGTTGCTCCTTCCACAGCACAATATCTGAGATGAGAGTGGGTAATGATGATGTTGGGAGAATGTATCCCTCCTCCTTGAGTCTACCCAAGACTCTCAGTGATGTATCATGGCCTCCTGATGCTCCCATTCCTCCTCGATCTATGAATGGTGCATCATGATGTGAGACATGTCTCACCAAATCTAGATCAGGTGGCCTCCTAGGTGGTTTGCCACAAAATAATAATGTCCCATGGGCCAAATTCATGTGCATAATAGATGGGACTGTTAGGTGCTTAATTCCACTGCGCAAATCCATCTCTGATTTCTGTGTGGAAGTTGTATGTGAGGGATATGTGTGCATTCCCTTAATAATCTAAGTTTTACCACTCTTTCTATCCACCCATTCTATTTGCAAAGTCTCCCAATCTATGGTGACTTTACCCAAAGTAATCAACCACTGCACACCCAATATCACATTGGTGTCAGGTATGTCAACCACAAAGAAATGATCAATCAATGTATATGTCCCCATGGTGATAGATAAGGATGGAACATAATGTATGCATTGCATAGTTCTATCTCCTAGGACCAAAACAGAAAATCCCTTAAAATCATCAATGGGTATTTCCCTCCTCTGCACTAGTTGGGCATCAATAAGATTGTGGGTAGCCCCACTATCAATCAAAATAGAAACCCTCTGATCTAAGATGGAACCTCGAACCCTAAAGGTCAAGTACTTAGGTACTCCTCTCAATGATGAAAGAGCCCTTCCAATTGGAGAAAATGCCCCATTCCCATCTCCTGATGGTGTTGGTTCATTTCCTGTTGTGTCAGCATTGTGACCTCTTCTTGGTTCTTCTTCTTCTTCCTCCTCATAATTTGAGAAGACCTCTATGTAGTGTGCCTTTCCTGCTACACATTTATGTCTAGGTACCCATGATTCTTTGCATGTGAAGCAAAGCTTCCTCCTCCTAAAGTCTCTTCAGACATCATCATCAAGAGGTTTTTTATTTTGGCTCTCCTTTGAAAGAGAAGCCTTCTCATCTTTTCCCTTTGATGGAAAAGATGGATTTTTCTGAAAATTTTCCTTTTCTTTTGGCAAGGCATCTTGTAGATCTCTAACCCTTTCAATGGCATCTTGAAGTGTAGTGGGCTTGATAGACTTAACCAACCCATGAAGAGGTTCTTCTAACCCATCAAAAAACATATAGACCCTTCTTGCTACAGATAGATCAGGAACCATAACAAAAAGTTTTAAAAATTCATAAATATAAGTTTCTGGATTACCTGATTGTTTTAGATTTGCAAGCCCCATGAATGGTGCCTCGGGATATCTTCTATCAAACATCTCCACCAACCTCCTTGTGAACTTCGAATATGTAGTCACATTGGCATGACCCTGTTGTGACTCATTTGCAATATCCTTTATTTTAATTTTTCAAAAATACAAAAAAATGAAAAAATATAAAAATATATGTTAAAGTACATTTTTCTCATACTTTAACTCAAAGATGTAATGTTTTGTATAAATTTAAAGTTCAATACTTTAAAAAGATTCGTGATGGTGGGTCACAGTGCTCAGTTAATGAACGACCAAGTTTGTGAGCGGGATCCAAATATTTGTTTGTCGAGAGATAAAAGCGGAAACCCACGAGCACATTCAACACATCGGTTGATGGGGAGGGTGCCTCTGTAGTTGACCCCGTTGACTACGAGGCCAATCAAGATCTGTGGTCAGGATTAACCGTGGGGGCATGACCCCGATGAGCTCTCCATACCTTTGAGGCCTCCCACAGTGACGTAAGTCACTGGTTGGTGACAGCTTTTAGACACGTCATCATACCGTTTAACTATCTTTTGGTGTGTCAACTCAGCATTTAATTCATAAACCCCATGCCACCTATTTAAAATTGGTTCCTCGTTTTGCAAGGCTATTTTTGTTTCTCTGTACTTTTCAATTTGATTGCACATGTGTCTTCCATTGTTGTCCGCCACCTTGTCGTTGTTCACAAACCTAAGCAGAATTATGGCTAAGCGTTCATCTCTTTCCAACTCATCCAACCATATTCCTCTCATGGACACTGAGAGGGATATCTCAGACACTGTGTGCTCTTTATATCACCTCCAATTCTATAAACAGGTTTTTCTGAATGACAAAACATGTCCAATTTTCTCCGCCATGGCAAAAACAGGTGTACTGTCTGCATGTATGCCAAGAATGCACCCTTTTCCTAAGTTTGTGCACTGGCTAGTGTCTATTACGTACCCTGGAAAATGATTTGTAATAAATTTTCTAGGAGAGAATGTCTTACAAGTATTGGCCCTATTAATTCGTCAAGCCCAGTGTTACCCAGAGTCAGAATCCTATGTTCAATTCATTGATGAGCCATTGATAGCACATTATGATAGTCTCGCAGGTCAAGAATTCAATTAGTTTGTCTTTTTCCTGAAGCCATATATGAAGTGGTTTGTACCTGATAACAAAGAATTCTCCATGCAATTTTTCGACACAGAAATTCAGTCGGTGCTTAGGTGTATAACAAATATATTGGGAAAATAAGATGACAACATAATTGACAAATCAGTTATGGGACTCTTTGCATTGATGATGAAGCCTGGAGTAGTGCTGGATATTCCTTCATATTGGTAAGAAGTTGTCAATACTCAACTCATGAGTTTATCACTCACCGGGTCATTCAGGTTCCCCTCTCTTACCATTTACCTCTTTTTCTATCAAAATGTGGAAGAATTCTTGCATTTGGGGTTAAATATTATGGATGTAAATAAAAAGAGGCAGTCAGTAGTGTTTTGGACTGATGTAGTAAGAGAGGAAAAAAATGAGGAGGGTCTATTTGATTTTGCAAGCCATTTCATGTCCACTGCATATAAGATTTTGAATGGGGTTTCTCCCCAATGTTTCTTGCCAAAGGCTCAGGAGTTTCTGCAGTTGGGAACAAATTGCAAATTTTGAGATTGGTATGTTTATGAAGACTACTTAGAGATTAGAATTTATGGGGCTGGGGTAGAACCATATAGGCTTCCTATATTTGTGCCTATAAGATTATTTTCTTTATATTTCATTAGGAGGAGTTTAAATGTTGACCAAATATATTTTGTACCTATGAAAAAGGGTCATATGTTTAAGCTACCTATGTCTGTTTGTCTGTTTATAGTCAACATGAGACAAGCAACTGATAAAGCTAATATGATGTTATATGGAATGCACTTGCTATTATGAGATAAGTGGGCTTGTGACCCCCATAAAGTGATTTCAAAAAGGATAATTGAAAATGGTTATTCATCATTTGTTAATGAAAGCATACCTAACATAGAGAAGCTAGCAAATAAGGGTTTTGCAGGTTCTATTGGCTCAAATATACAGACTCCTATCATATCTAAGAAATCTAGGAAGAGAATTAAAGAGGCAGTTGTTGATTCAAAAGATGAAGAGCAAAGAGCTGAAAAGAGAACACAACTTAATGAAGACATAGCAAGTGCTCAACCTAGTTTCTCACTTCAACTAGGAGATGAAAAAAATGCCCTAGCTTCACCAAGGAAACACGGAGATGATCAGGAAAAAGTACCTTTTATTAAACAATTATTTTCTCAGATTGTTGAAACAAATCAAAGGATGAAGGCTAGCATGGAGGCACAGGCTGAGTATCAAATAACTCCAGACCAACCAAGATTGCTGAATACCATGGATCTTGAAAAAGATCAGTTTAATATTTCTTTTTCTCACCCCTCTGATATGACTATAAGGTCATCAAATAATTTCAATAATGTAACTTAACTGTTGATGTAATAAATATTCCTTTGCTTGATAAAGAAAATTTACATATGCAAACAGGTCAACTGATAGTGAATGATTTGACCAAAACTAATGCAATGGCTCTTAAGGTTGAGAACATGCTAGGGAAGGTCATAAAACAACTGAAATTGGAGAAATCCAACTCAAGGGCTTTGACAACACAAAATGAAGAACTTAAGAATATAATTGTAAATATTGGGGTAGATCCTGTTAGCTCCCTGTAATCAGCGAGATAGGAAAAATTCCGACCGCAGGGAGGAAACATCGTTTCAACCACTTTGGGATTCTAGGATCTAGCCCTCCTGAATATGGAGAGGGATCTCTCCAATAAGTGCAAAGATGGATTTGCCTTTGAAGTTTTGGGTGATGATATTAGGCTAGTTATGAAGGCCGAGGGTTTTGTTTTGTTTTTGGATGGTTGAGCATGAATATGTCTTGAGTGGAAAGTCGTAAGTGCAAAGAGTTTCAAAGGTGAGAAGTTGCAAGCAAATAGAAAATCTTTGGTTAAAAAGATAGATATAACGCTGGTTTTTAGTCCATTGGGCTATGGAGTCATATCAAGGCTTTAATTGAGAAACAACATCAAGAGTGATCCAAGGGGCAAGTCATCTATATCACAATATTATTGAGATTAAAATGATGGAATGGAAACAATAAAGTGTTGGAGGGGAGGAAACTGATAATAATTTCACAAGGGATTTATAGTCAGTCCAAACAAGAAAAGCCTCTTAAGTAACTATTTAAAACCAACCAAGAACAAGGCTAACCATAAAACTCTTGGGAAAGTTTTTATTAAGGCAGCTTAATTGACAAACAATCCAGTAATCTGCATAATTACCTTCAGAAAGTATGAAAACGCATAAGAGAAACAAAATGTAACCTAAGATCAAGTAAGGTAATTTTAAACCTAATCTACTTTCGGCCAACAACAAGGGAAACCTTCAGAATCTGCCTTTGGAGAATAGGAACTAGAAACAGGGCAAACCATCACTTTTCTAGTCTAACTTTAATAAGAAAATGATGAAAATAACTTTCAAGAATAATGTTTAAAGCAAACAGTAAGACAATGGAATGCCAACATTACTAACTGCTTAAACTGTATTGAATCATTCTTAAATAAAAAAATTGGAGGAAGACATTGAGACAAAGCTTATTAGTTAGAGAAGGGTACTGGTAAACAGTAAATCCTAACTCTATAAATGCTATTCTTTATCAGAGAATAGTGAACAATATGACATACATAGAAGGAAAAACAATAACAAAGAAAGAGGCACTTCACCAGTGATATAGACCAGGATCCCAAGAAACAGCTTGTTATTGATGTCAAACCAGTTACAGTCTTTAGGTCCAATGTTTCAGTTCAGCAATCATCTTCACTATTCAGCCTAACTAATCTAAATGCAAACAGAGCTTCAAGGGCCAATGAACACTATTTACAAGTAGGAGTTTCGAGCTCAAGTATATTTCAAAATTCAACAACCAACAATTTCTCATCTTCTACAAAAGTATTTATAGAAGAATGAGGAGGCGAGATCTCAATAAAATATCTCCCAAGATAACTAATATAGTCTTAATGGCTTCTTAGCCTTTGAGGGGCTCGATGAAGAAGTTTACAGATGTTATGTCTGTATTAACTATTTTACACTTTAAGATTAAGCTCGGTGGGAGCTTTTGTTGAATTTTGAGGCTCTGTGTCATGTTGGAGTAACTCTGCAGATATTTTCACTACAAGAAAAAAGCACATTGGTGAGGGGAAAAAATGGTCACCATAAGCTCATTGGTGAGGGTCAAAAGAGCCTTCGTCACCAAAAATTGAACGTCACCAAAGGTGGTGTCGCTGAAAGTATAGGTGTTGTGGTGACATTCAAGGTCCGTCACCAATAATGATTTATAGTGAGGAATAGTGACCGTCACCATTTCATATGAGCAATGGTGACAGACAATAGCCTCCATCACCAAAAAACTGAACGTCACCAAAGGTGGCGTCGCCGAAAGTATAGGTGTTGTGGTGACATTCAAGGTCCGTCACCAATAATGATTTATAGTGACGGATAGTGACCGTCACCATTTCATATGGGCAATGGTGACGGACAATAGCCTCCATCACCAAAAAACTGAACGTCACCAAAGGTGGCGTCACCGAAAGTATGTGTTGTGGTGACATTCAAGGTCCGTCACAAATATTGATTATAATGACGGATAGTGACCATCACCATTTCATATGAACAGCGACAATTTTTTGTGATGGACCTTTCATGGCCGTCACTATTGGTGCATATATATGGCGACGTTCATTGACCATCACCATAAATTCATTGGTGACATCAAGGTCCATCACGAATAATGACTATAATGACAAACATTGACCCTCACCATTTCATATCAACAACAACGATTTACGGTGACGGACCTTTAATGGTCGTCACTATTGATGCATATATATGGTGGCGTTCATTGACCGTCACCATTTAATATTTTGGTGAGAGTCAAAAAATGTCACCATAAGCTCATTGGTGATGGTCAAAAGAGCATCCGTCACCAAAAACTGATCTTCATCATTCCCTATATATGAATATCAAGGCACGATGGAATCGAACCACCAACCTCCTACTTGTAAAGCAAGTGCTCTTCCATTGAGCTAGCACCCTTTAAAGAATTAGACTTTTAAAAATTATATCTTGAAACTTCATAGATTGTAAATTCTACAACTTTCAATAAATTAAAATCTCGACAATCTTTTACTAAACAAACAAAACACCATCGACATTGCAGGTCCCTACCTAATGGTTATGGAAGTTATGAAAAGTAGGTGAAGGGAAGAATTAGACTTTTAAAAATGATACATGGGCTACCACCACAAGAATCCCCCAAGAGAGATCCAGTGGGAGAATCTCTTGAATCAGATTCAATGGAAAATGAAGGACTAGATGAAAGAGAAAGGCCTCAGCAGGATGGGGAATCCAACACCTCGAGTCAAGGAATAGAAGAAGTCCTCAGAAATTCTTACAACACTTTGAAATAGAGCTAAGGGTAGAATATATACTTAATATCTACTTATAAATATTTCTTATGTAAACTAACTCAAATAGACAAACAAATCCACAATTATAAAGTAATTATTTGACATTTCAATCACTAATTTCAGGGCCAAAAACCTAAATAACCTAAAAAACTCAAATATCCTAAAATAGTGTGTGAAATAAAGACAAAGAAAAAGAGAATATGTTCTCGAACAATAATACAAAACAAAGACAAAGATAATATGTTCTAGAACAATAATACAAAACACATCCAAAATTTTAAAGTATCTGACTTGTCTTGGTGAACATGCTTCCTTAGCAAATACAATGTAGCAATACCTTCCCCACAAAAGAGAAGACATGTAAAAATAGTATGTTTGACACGGACAATCATAAAGATGCCACAATAGCTACTCCATTCAACACATGCACATGCAATACAACTTAGATGTTGATGGAAAAGTATGGGATAGAAACAAATATCCTAGATGCTAGTTGTCTCACAACAATTAATTCAGATTTTACATATTGGTATGATGTTGTGGTGAAGTTCCCAGTTTCTAACCAAAAGAAAAAGTAATAGATCAACATAACATACACTGCCAACATGTAACCTAGCCAATGGCTTCATCATATGCCTCATGCCAGGAATTTGATTTTGCATACTAGACCAGCGATAGTTAGGTTCTAAATTTCAACCTGGTTATTTCAGACAGCGTATGAGCAGCAGTAGAGAAGTCCTATAATAGAACTTCCATCACATTATAGTCATTTTTTTGTAGCATTTGTTTTAGTTTTAGGGCTCATGTTTCAAACAATTTTAACATGGTTTTAAGGTTCCAAAAATATCATGGGAAAGTCTCCCTTATTGCAGTATTTGGTGGTAGCCTCCATGAACAGTTTGACATCAATAATCTTGTTATAATACAACTGTTTTTAGTAGCATGTTGTCATCCTCCATGGTCTCTAAACAAAGCAAACAGATCACCATCCAAGCATAAATATAACTCGGCATATAAGATCAACTTTTGCTGGGAGGATGTGAGGTCATGTAACATACTCTTGTAGGATTACGAGGCAATATGAAGATGATATATAGAAGAAAATGACCGCAGATTCGATGGCAACATGTGAAGAGCCCTAAACAGAAGATACAACAGTAGATATATCCTTTGATTGGTGATTCTCTAGAACCCAATAGTGTTGGTCTTTCCAATGGTTGATACCTCCAACTGTGGTAAATTTTCACCAACAAATAGAACTAGGGTTAATGACAGCAATATTATGGCTATGATACCAATGTTTGGACAGATAGGGCAACATGAAAACAAGTATAAAAATACAGGTGCAATAAACAAATGTTTCCAACAATGATGTGGGGTTTTTGGGAAGCTTCTTGTGGGATAATTTGAGGGATTTCAGACCACTTTTCAGCCTTTTGAACAACAATAATCTTTATTACTTGTTTGTGACTACATCTAGGGTCATTATATGAAAATTATAGCCAACAATAAAACTCTAAATACCCATCAATCAGAACAGTTCATCTTTCCTTCAAGCATGAACCAATTTAAATCTTCATGTGTCTTCACCTTACAGAAATTTTGTGGCAGAAATGGTGGTGGTAAAAAATATCATAAGGGCTGTTAATATCTAGTGAAAGTTTTTTTTTTGAAACCCTTGGAAACATACAACGAACCCTTGAACAAAGGCACTAGAACCTTTGTGAAATCCTTAGGTAGCATTTGAATTGGACATCAATATGTCATTATAAACATTGGAGTGCTTTGGTATTCAGAGGCATTTCAAGAGCCCTTTTCATATCTTACTTGGAGTGGTTTGTGGATATACCTCTCGTTGTTGGGTGTTCCTAGACTAGATCCTAGCAATCTAAAGCATGTATCAGATCCTAGTAATTGGTTGGGTGTTCCTAGTAACTTATTGGTTGTATCAGATCGTAGACAGCAGGTGTTCCTCCTTGGCAACATACATTCCTTAATTCATAGAGAATAACATAAGGAAAAGGAGACCTTGAACCACATGTATATGCATAACCTTATTTTTGACTATTAGCTTGAGTACAACAGCCTGAAATAGGTCCAACCTCCTCATCTTAGATATTATCTAGGCTTTACTGAGACAGTGCTATTGATAAATGGGTTTCAACTGACCAACAATTTACACCCAAAACCGCAATTTGAACTTAGTTCAGGCTAGCAATGGAAAAATTGGATCTTCTAATCATCCAAAAGGTTATAGAATTTCAACATTCTAATTGCCCCATGGCCAGGAAAAGCCAATTTTTTTGAGTGTAGGAACCTCTTTTTTTTATAAAAAGGCAAGGTTATACAAGTGATAGAAAATTACTTGGTTATATAGGTGGTAGAAAGGTCAAAAAGGAATTTGGCCAGCCCAACTTTAGAAATGGCATCCACAAAACCACGTTGCATTAGTTTAGGTCCTTCAATCTACAAACAACAAAAATGTACTGCTCTAGGGTTTTTTCAAGGTGTTGAATCCATATATGTACTCAAAATTCCATTTTAAATAACAAAATTAAGATTTGGCCAAAAAAAATTTGGAGTAATAAGACAAAAACTCAAAAATGTAACATGTTTATATTCCAAAGATTACATTTTTTGGTAGCCACAGTGCATGGGTTGTCTATAGTTGCACACAATCCATGTTATGTCTTACACCATGACCTTATCTTAAGGCATACAGACACACCCTAGTCTAGTATTGGCTATGTGAGTCTCTCTATATATATCATTGAATGTTCTGCTTTAGCTTATCCATCCATCCCTTGATCAGTCAATCAATCGATGATGGTGAAAGCCTCATCCATTCTCTTGCATTTTTGGTGCATTCAGGTTTTCATTCACCTCTGCAAATTCCATGCTAGCAGTCAAGGGCAAAAATGGGAATTGAATCCAAGAAATTTGGAAGGGAAAGGCAAGTTGGCTCATTATGGTCATCCCTAAAGAAATATCAATGCCCCAAGTTTCTTTCAACTTTGCAGAGGTGATCTGTATATAAATCTAACCAACTGGGGAGCTACCCTCGTCTCCCTCGCTCTCCTTGATGCTAAAGGTAATCATCCCTAAACCCTACCCTTCAAGTGCTTTACCATCATTTACTCAGAGGGAGCTAGCTCATTAAGTATTGGTATTTAAGCATTCAGGCCATCTAGCAGACGCACTTCTTGGCTATGACAATATTGCCTCATACATGGTATGTATTTGCATTTCTCTTTGGAAATTAGTACTGCCATCATATGCTAGAATTTTAAGATAAATTTACAGTTTCTACTCACATATTGGAATGGATATCAAATGTATGTGTTACCATGGGGAATATGAGATTGTTTATTAATGCAGAACATGAGCTCTAGTAGACCTTACTTTGGTGCCTTGGTGGGTCATGTAGCCAACCGTATCAAGGATGGAGAATTCACACTAAATGGGAAAACATATCAGATGCCTAAGAATGATGGCAACAACACACTCCATGGTGAAAATATACCTTTTCTATTATGCATGCATGTTTTATCCAGCTAACTAGAGCCCTATAATGACCACTACTCAGGAATAAAATCTCTCTTTTTTTGTATATGTATGTTTGTTTATGGAGGTCTAGAGCACTACTACTTCAGGTAACATATGAGCAGTTTGGTGATTTGAATGAATGTAGGAGGGCTGAGAGGCTTTGACAATGTCCTGTGTGAAGTGAAGGAGCAGAGAGGCTTTGACATGCAGAATTTTATATGACAAAAAGAGTCTTTGAGCCACAAAGGAGGGATCTAACATAATTTTGTTTATCCCCTACAACTATCAAGTGTTCAACAAAGGAGGTGTTAAAATAGGTCTGCACTACAGCAGAAGATACAACAAGTACTGCTATATTGTATGGTGTTCCTATCAAGTGCTGAGGCCCAGACTTAACCATAAAATTGGCCCCTGTATCAGTCTTAAAATTGGTTTAAATAAATGCCAAAAATGATGCACAGGTCGGCTCAAATCGGTATGTCAGCTCCTTAATCAAAAGACACGACTGTCCAGTTCATACACAAACAGCTATAAATAACTAGTCATGCTCATCATTTTGGAATGAAAATTTTGGTGAAAAATACAGTGAGAATTCAGAGATAAAATAGGAGGCCAAGGAGATTAAAAGGGAGATCGTAATTACAACGTTTTGGGCTAGAAGGATATATCTCTTTCAGACCTATTTGCACCTGTGGAAATAAATTTTTTCGGAGATGAATTCAGGCGTGAAATTTCGGCCCTATGAAAGCTTGAAATTTTGGTCCTAACAGGCCTGTAACTTCGTCCTTTCCAGAAGCTCGGACCTGAGACTATTCTCTGCAACTCAGACCCTTCTAATTCGGACCTGTGGTGAAATATGTGACCTTGCAACAGTCTTGTAATTCGGATCTATAGTGGCAGTTTTGAAGACAAATTCAGACCTGCAGATCTCTATTTTTGGAATATAATTACAGAGAAGTCTTGAGAGGAACAATATTGAGTTTATTTTACAGTGAATATATCTAGCAGACCTATTAAAGAACATCTATTTCACACGACGTCCGTTTGAAGAAACCTTTGCATCAACTTTTGAAGATATAAGTTTTTCGGGTTTGTAAAATCCATTTGGATCATAAAATCTTAGTTGTTCTTTCAATTCAGTAGATCTGCGTAATATTCTGGCAGGAAATAATTAGTCAGGTTGTCGGGATTAGAAAATTTAACACATTCAAACTGTAGTTGATTAGGAAAATTGTGATGGAAGTTAATGTGAAAATATTTTTCCCTAATTTTTGGTCATTTGTCCCTGATACAAAAGAACACTTCTCTTTTTCATGTCATTTTCTTTAGAGTTTTGATGACAAAGGACAATATTCCATTATGCTATGAATCCTGTCTAGAAATCTAGACATGGTTGGAAGGTCTTGTTGTTGAATGCTTGATTATTTCTTGAATTACCACCATGGAATCTCCAATTACCACCAATTTTTTGACCTGCCTTGCACACAACATAGGACCTAAAAACAATGCTAGGGTTTTAGTAAATTATTGTAAATTATTGTGGTCCTCTAGGGTTGTAAATAGCCACCCCTGCACCTGCCACTCCTAAGTCACTATGGTGACTTTATTGCACATCAAACTTTATATTCTAGCACTACTGTACTATCCACATACTCTAAGTGATAACATTCAAGTGACCATCCTTTTGGAAACGAATCGATGGCTTTAGGATACAAATGGGTACAATTCGAGACTTCCTATCTACACTCAAATTTACCAAACACTTCTTGATATCCTGGATCTTGAGTTTGGACAGACCCTCTATTTCCTTGCATTGCTCAGCATCAAGCTTTGATGAACCTTGGGAGCAAAGAGGCCTACCACATCACTCCTAATTTTTGTTCATCTGATTTAATTGCATTAGCATGCATTCATATAGATTTTAAATAGAATGGTTTATTGATGAAGGATCAAAATGAAAAGATAATGGAATAAAAGGACTCACTGTCGAATCATAGTTTAATTAAAAAAATTCTAACAACTAGATTACTACTATGCAGTAGTCAATACCTTTAAGGAATAGAAGGCCTAGATAGATAACATCAACTTGTACATCAGGATCACAGTGAAATTCCATTAAATGATTAAAGGCACTAGCTCAATTTGTATTCACAAAAGAAATCTCCTAGAGAATGCAACCCAGTGCATGCTAGAAAATCTTGTCTCCTAATAATTGGAACAAAAATACAATGCAGGATCTGGTATAGAATTTCCATATAGACATGTACACACTCTCATATGATAATGCAAAACAAATCAAATGGAGATATAGATAACACTCCCGCTGAAACAAACTATAGAGAAACAAACCAATGCATTATGATATAATGCAATAGAAATAGAGGTTTCTTACCTTGGACAGGAGCCTTGCTTATCACTGCTGATTGATGTTGAATGGTTTGTTGTTCTGTGGAGCACCTAGCTCTCTTCAAGGGAAAAGCAAAGATTCATAAATAAATCATGCCTTTGTTGCCACGGTTATCAAACAACCATTACTTTTAGAAAGAAAAAAACAGAGAGAGGTGTGTGGTAGTGAGACTCCAGCAATCAAAATTTCAACAGATCAAATAGACACAGTGAATATCATTCACAACCAAGAGAGAGAAGACCCAAAAATATGAGTCAAATGGAAAAATATTAAGGATGAGGTCAAATGTGTGTAAACTTAGCTAGAAAATTAAACAAATGGAAATATATATAAAAAGATACTCACCAGAACAGCAGAACATACTACTTGAAGGGAAGTTGAACAGTGAATTTGAGAAACTAATCTTCGACCATTGCACATAGATTGCCATATTTTTGATGAATTTTTATTGACTATTAAATTAAGCTTCAAAAAATAAGAGTTAACATCTGAAGACTTTCCTTGATTAACAAGAGATTTCCCTGCATAGTACAAGAGGCATAAGCTCAAATTTAAACAATGAACCTTTTATTATACTTTGTATATTTGACTAGATAGCTTAATTATTATCTGGCATGCCATTTATGCATGAACGCTGAAAACCCATGGTAGGAAAATCACCCAGAACTCATCATAAATATCAGAATCTCACACAATTCTCCTTATAGACTGCAAATCTGATCAGAAAACTTATCATTATAGAGGTTAAATCCTACAACATGCATGTTTTAAAATAGTTTGTCCAATGTACCAATTAAACCAATCACTTGAAAATCACATGCATGTTGTCTAGCTAAACAAATATTTCAAAATCAGATCCATAGATATTTATAATAATAACTTGAGAACTAAAGCTTTGCGTCATTAAAAGAGGTGCAAAAATAACAAACTAATGGAATTTCGAAACCTTGTAATACACATAAGAAACCATTTAATCAAATTGTAAAATATATCTAACCCTGAGATTAGACAGATAAGCCTCACAGCCAAGCACTTCCTTTTACACAGTATCTCAAAATAGGGAAAAGGCCTATAATATAAAAAAGGATGTCAATCTTGTAGTATTCTAGGGTAATTTGACTTAAGGTTTCAGGTATCTAGAGTTCCAAATAAACTTCCTTTGCTCATTCAATAATAAAATCGTCAACTTTTTCAATTACACAATACGATATGATCCATGCTAAATATCACTACACATTTGTCAATCATTATAGCACAGTACATGCACTAATAATATTATTGTAGAATTCAGCAAACCATCAGAGAGTCCCCAGTACCACAGAAAATTAACCAAAATGCTTATACACCAATGACCTGATTTCACCTGTGCACAGATAATATTCTTTAAATACCTCTAAAAACTAGAATCTGCTATAGGATACAAATCTCTATTTCCGGGACTTACAGTAACCTTCCAATCACTATCATAGCTACCTCAGTATCCGCACCAGTCAAACACACTTCAGGAAAATGATGATCTCAGGAAAATGACTCTGTCTTAATAATCTACTATGGGTGAAATGTTTTTCCATTTTTCATGACCTTGTTATGAGCAACACTTTACATATTGTATGTTGTCTCTGATTTGGAAAGGAAGTCAGTGTTGAAATAAAAGGACACTGAAAATGGAATTTTTTAAGAGACCACTTTCAAGCTTTGGGCATATATGGGACAATATTCCATTATGCTATGAATCCTACTTTATTCCATCACTATGGTGACTTTATTGCACATCAAAATTTATATTCTAGCACTATTGTACTGTCCACAATTTCTAAGTGATAACATTCAAGTGACCATCCTTTTGGAAACGAATCGATGGCTTTTAAATTTTAATGCTTAGTAAGAATTTCTTTTAGTTGTCCAATTCAGTTACTCTGTCTCAATAATCTACTATGGGTGAAATTTTTTGCCATTTTTCATGACCTTGTTATGAGCAACACTATACATAGTGTATGTTGTCTCTGATTTGGAAAGGAAGTCAATGTTGAAATAAAAGGACACTGAAAATGGAATTATTTAAGAGACCACTTTCAAGCTTTGGGCATATATGGGACAAAAGTAACCTTTTATTTGTTTTGCAGGGACTATTTCTTGGTTCTGTTGGAGCAGCCTCAAAAGGAGTTTGAATATCACTCATATCCTATTGGTAGCAAATGCATTGGTGCTTGCTTATCCAAGGGATTTTAAATACAAGCAAGTTGAAGGTTAGTGATCCTCCCTTTTGCTATTTTAAAATAGCTTAGTTCCTATTTATCACTTTGTGAGTATGTTGGCTACAGTATGGCATTCAGATTCATTTGGAGTCCATGTTATAGTCCATGATATCGAAATAGTCTCCTTTTACTCTTCTTATTGTATTGGTTTATTTGTCTAAACAGAATCTTTTAAGATTTCTATTTGCATATGACTAGTATCGAATTTCAATGATGTTAGGGAGGGTTTATCTCACTCAGGGTGCCATATGTAAGCAATTGACCAATTACTCTCTGCTTGGTTTTGTTAATGGATTTGTTTGTGTAGACCTTCTTTTTTAATAGAAAAATACATCTTATATATACAATAATTACAACAGCAGAACAAAAAGCGGAAGGATATATAAAAGGGAGCTTATATTCTCTTGTTTGTTTCCTTGAAATACATATCCTGGGGAAACCCACTAGGCACTCCCCTCATTCCAAGGATAGTACTTAGGGTAAAATAGGATTCTTCAGGGCTTTCTATAGCAAAATGTAACACCTTAGTGAAAAGCTTCACTAAGTACTCTAGCTCAAGGGCAACATAGGGACCAGTCACCACTTTCACCTTAGTAGCTACTCCTCTGCTGTTCTATGGATGGATGTCCCCAAAACGGAGGCTATCTCAAAAAATCTTGGAGATTAAGTAACCCGAGAATTCTTAGGCTAAATACCTTTCAAGGATTCTACTAAACACACACCAAATTCCAAGGATATTATTCGATAAGGTCGGGCTCCGAGTTAGATGAGGGAAGAAATCCGAAGGACCTATGGCTAAGTCTAGAGGGCTAAGATAGTACTAGAAATGCTCAATTAGATCCCAAATACATGATACTTTTAATTTAATGATTGCTGTTATAAATTAGAGTTTATAATAGACACAATTTACTGCATGCAAAATTTATGACAACAATAACTTGCTATGGGGAGCCTGGTCATGCTTGTTTTTCTCATATTCCAGTTCAAAGAGCATTTCCACAATGAAAAAAAGCCTTGTTAGATTGGCCAGAACCCCAGAATAATCCATATAGCCTAAATAAATTTGTATCTCTTGTGTGTCATTCATAGAGACTGTTTGAGTGGAATGATTCCAAGTTGTTATAAGTAAGGGGAGATCGACCTGTTTAGAGAAGAGGTAAGGCGTAGTCAGGTATTGCATGACATTCATTTTTTGCAAGTCAAAGAGGAAACAAATTAAGTTGAGACAAACAAGTTTGTTGATAAGATCAGAAAAATTCAGTATACAAGTTTAAATCCTTTGAAATTTTAACAATAAAAATCATAGAAATAAGATCAAAAAAATACCTGTCAAATGTATCCATACAGACTCTCCCTATCAAAGTTCTCTAAGAGTGAAATTTTATCTCCATATGCAGACGATACAAGGATCCATGCTAAATGCTAATGGCAGGCAACTGTCATGAAGCGTAGCTGCAGCAGTGTTGTCCTGTGAAGATAAGTGCAGTGAAAATGGGAAGCCGAAAGCCTCATGTCGCCATTTTTCCCAGCAGAGGAATGGGCCATCTTATCCCATTCACCGAGTTCACCTAGCGCCTCTCGGCACACCATGGATTCACAGTTGTGTTCATTACATGCAAATGGATGGTATGCGGTCCTGAATGCATAAAGTCCTCATAGGGTCTAGATATCCACTTCGTCCAGCTCCCTCATGTGGAAATCCAAGAAGATGAGGGACAGTACATGAAGGTGGACACCCTTGTATCAAAGTTATTGGATAAATCGAAAGGATTAGCAAGCCGACCTGGTAACATTAACCCCCAACAGATTAAAGCACTGAGGAATGGAAAGGTTAATCCCACCGATGCTAGGCGAATGCCCCTAATTTATCTAGTCGGGCAACTAACACCCATGTTGGATGGTTGGATCGGTTGTGCATTAAGATTAATACTCTATGGGAAAAATTCTGAAGGCATTAAGAGGTTGTAGCAGAGCCCTAGAAGAGTATGAACATGCATATGCAGAAGCTATAACCACCGAAAACACAAATAAAATAGATGAAGCTCGACTACTTACTAATACTTAATAATCATACCACATTAGAACATCCTCTTTATCTATTCATTCCTCAATCCATCAACCCTTACCTCATTCGTTGGTGAAGCCAGCGATCACAGCCATCCATCCCACGAAGGCCAATCTATTTTGCTACTTGACTGGCGGGATTTTCACCATAGTGGCAATATCAATCGAGCCTCTTGGATGAAGGCGAGCAGGTAAAGGATGAAGGACAATGAAAAATTAATATAGTTTACTATAGCCAAATTCAGAGTTCTTGAACATGTTTTCTGCTTCGAATTGCAGCAAAAACCCCAAATCAGGAGAAGAAGATTTCAAATAAAGATCGAAAAAGAGTGAACCTAGATCTAATATAATAAGTTCGGGTTAAAAATCTAGTAGAGTGGATAGAAGAATTGAATGTCAAAGAAGGGTATGGAATCTGCACGAAATCATAAAAATTATGAGCAGAGAAGGAGCATCGAACTTTGTACCAGACCTGGCAAGGAGAAAATCGGCGGGAAAATAAATTTTAATAGGTCGATTTAAATTTTATAGTAGCCGCCAAATTAGATTTTAATAGTTAGTCAAATAAATTGCTATGGTCGGTTAGGTTTTCATCAAGTTTTATTTTTATGTGAGTAAAAATAATGTTAAACTAATTAGAGTATTAATCAAAATTATATTATACTTCTCTAATATAAGTAAGAATCCTAATTAATCAAAATTATATTATATCTCTCTAATATAAGTAAGAATTTTCATATAAAGAGGGAAAATGAACATGAACTCGGAAATATCTATCAACCTTTAAGGTAGTGAAAATTATCTTTAAATCTATGAATAATGTTATGAATAAATTTAAGTAGGTATAGTTAGTTTCTTATTTTTGAGGAAGTTCATTTAGAGCTTAAAAATACCCAATTAGAAGGCCTTCACATGTGTTGTTAAGAGAGACATGGAATAAATTTTGATTAAAGGAATTAAGGGGTACAATAAGATCAATGTATAGCACCTACTCAAATCACCAATAATATATCCAAACCATCAAGATGACACACTTCTCTGAGCAAAATTATGAAACACCATGGAATAACTCAGATTAAAACTTATAGTGAATCAATCAATAGTTAGAACATAGTGTTTAAGAGAACACAATAAAAATAGTACACATTGGACATAATATCATATACACATGGATCATACATATCCAACTAAATGTGGTAGCTAAAGGAACTTCTTCCTACACATAGTGTCCTAGATGGCTAAGGCAGGTGTCATCAAACCAATGATACATTCATGAATTACATATAGATCCATATACCTTAGATGAAAAATGATCAATGTGACATGAATCGTAGGGGTTGAGATGACAATCAAATTTTAAAATATCCTCTAAAAGCCCATATAGAAAATGGGGTAACATATCCTATGACATCCAACTTGTGATATATGGTGGGAAATCCTTAAAGTATATCTGAAGAAAGATGTCTCGTTGAGGACTAGGTCAAGAAGAGGTACAATTCCTTACTAATTTGGTATCTCGTTGAGGTCTAGGTCAAGAAGAGGTACAATGCCTCACTAATTTGGTAGTTGAAGAAGTTTAAATCTTGGTTTGTCAATTTGGCCCTAAGTAGGCAGGGAAATATAGAAGGAGGTGACCCCCTTGGAAGATTTCTAAAGGGGAAGGGCACATAAGGCCTTATATTAAGATCTAAATCCAAGTACCTCCCTCATAAAAAATTCTAGACATGTATTTAAAGAATGTAGATAACGACTCGTCCAAATGTTGATAAAGACAATAAATGGGGGCATCTACAAATGGAAACGCTAGTAGATGTTATTAAGAAGAGGAAGGTCATTATGATTTGTTTCAACTTGACGTGAATGTAAACCCACTTTGAAAGCACCAAGGTAGATATGAAGGGCAACATTTGATACTCTTGAGTGTATGTGGTTAAACAAAAATGCCCCCTTTCATTTGCATGAAGTGTTCCTGATACAAATCCATGTTACAGTCGAGGCCCTAAAAAGATGAAGTCCAAGTACATTGAATGTATTGTCTATAAATAACCTCTCTAACAATGTGACACAAACATATAATGATTTCATTTACATTTGAGGTGTAAATCACTTGAATTGTGTTACAACTTTAATCGCTCCCCAACAAAATTGTGCCATGCTTCCTTGTGATGATGCTTCAACCCTATTGGAGAACAAAATCACAATGTAAAAGGAATTTAAACATGATGTAACTTTAATAGTGCCCCACATTCACCCTTTGGCTCACTACCCATGGCTAATTTGAGGTTATTTCAAGCACTGATGTGGATAATATCATTTTATTTTCTCTTATGTATAGTATTCTACATTGATACAATTGAGTTTTTTTAACAAACAAAATATTTATATTGAGGGTTCACTCCTTGTGCATTAGGGCTAGACAGGCCTTTTCTTTATGAGTGATATATTCATTTCCAACTCCTTAGTCCTTCAAATTTTTCACGTCGTTAGGCCCAATATACCTACCCTTCTACCAGTCTTGCTTTCCTTCACAAGCACAAGACTTGGGGCTCTTCTTTGATAGTCATCTAACAACCCTCCAACTGTACTTGGACTACCATTAATTTTCCCAACCATGGTCAACTATTTTACTGATCTAGTGCCCACAACACTGCCCTCATTTAGGGATCTTCAAAATTTCCACCTAATAGTGATTTGAGTCCTCTCAAAATCACTATTTTTGTGTACCAATTTATTTGTTGTCCAATCTATGAACAAATCTGAACTACTCCTCTTATCATCCTTCTAACACTTTGTATATGCTTGAACTAGGGTCACAAAACATCCACTAAAATTCGATTGACTAATTGTTTATAGGTTGCTTCAGATATCTTTCCAAAACTCTCTAGGCAATCCACCAAAATCAACTCCTCTTCATGTCCATCCATTCCTCATAATATGCCACAATTATTCTACCCAATCTTCTACTCAGGTTCCACCTTCTTTGTATTTTCTATCTTCGCACATACTTATGCAAACCATCTTCCAAATTTGTGGTATATATTGCAGAGATAAACCTCTCTCGAAGGGTCCCGACCCCTCTTCTTCTACACATATTTGTCACGGTCTTAAGTGCATACCTTATGGATTGAACATGTTAGGAAACCTCCTTAACTACAGAATTATACTTCTATTCGAATTTTCTTAGAACAAACCCTATCCACCCATAGCAAAAATAACAAATCTTACCTCCATAAGAGACAAAACCTAGCTCATATGGAACAATAGATTCTAGGAACTTCTTTAACTAAATTAGGGTTTAAGGGGTTAGGGTTAAGGGTTTAAAGGTTTAGGGTTTAAGGGGTTAGGGTTAAGGGTTTAAAGGTTTATGGTTTAAGGGGTTAGGGGTTAAGGGTTTATAGGTTTAGGGTTTAGGGGGTTAAATGGGTTAGGGGTTTACTAGGGGTTTAGGGGGTTAAATGGGTTAGGGGTTACAGGTTAAGGGTTTAGAGGTTTATGGTTTAGGGGTTAAATGGGTCAAGGGTTTAGAGGTTTAGGGGGTTAAATGGGTTAGGGGTTGGGAATTAGTGTTTAAGGGGTTAGGGGTTAAGATGATAGTTTCATTGGTCTCTGTTTGTGCACAATAGTTGCTTATTCTTTGCATCTCAATGTAACAATTTTGTAAGTACTGTTTCTTGTTGCCATGTCTTCTTTATTTATTAATTTATAGTATTTTTTAGCAATTTCTTTACATTTATTGACGAAAATGACTATTACAATCAAACCAAATGTATGTTCAATCTCCCGTTTCAAACTCAGCCACAGTGTTGTCACACAATTTAAGTCCAGAGAATGGCCATCTGATGAAGTCTTAATAACCAGACTGCACCTCATGACTACTCTAGAAAATCTTAAGTTCGAGTGTCCCACATTCATGAGAAATTTGGCTCTTATACTCTTGCTCCACCTGACTGTGTCCTGGAAATACCCTTGTTTATTGCAAAAACATCCTAATGTTGTCAACCTTGTCCCTTAACAGACCAAGGAAACATATGTGAATGAGAGGAATGGAAAGCACTACAAAGTTGAAGAGAGTACAAAAGACTAAGATGGTTTAAAGGATAATCTTGAAGAATGTAGCAGTGTTGAAACAACTAAAATTTTTCCCAAAAAAATAGTTCATAATGCGAAACCTTCTTCTGTACCAGTCAAGAAAGACTACATTCATGTGAGAGCAAGAAGAGGCCAAGCGACTGATAGGCATAGCCTAGAAGATAGGGTATGGTTCCCTCTTTTTGATGAAATATTTGATCTACATTTTGTCTATTGAAGATTAACAATTTTAACCTTGCCAAAAAGGCGTAATTAACCCAATCGTAGGTCCTAATATGTCATGATATATATTAACTATAGATATATATGAGAAGGAATAATAAATACATATATTGATAGAGGTGGCGAGACAAGGGGAGTCACAAGGGAGAGATGGAGATAAACTGAAGGAGAGGGGAGAGAAGGAATGGAGAGAGAGAGAGGGAGAGGAGTGAGAGAGGTAGAGAAGGGTAAGAGAGGGAGATAGTGACACAAAGATGGAAGAGGATGATGTTGAGAGGGATTTCCTGGGTGACTCTAGGAGCAACCCGAAGGTGGTCAGACAAAGCTCTTCTAAGTTACAAATCTGAAGAGAAAAAACTGGTGATGTATATGTGGTTTCTCAACCTGGGCTGTATGGAAAATCTTGGCTGAGAGTGTTTACCTTTCCATGTCTTCACGAAAGTAGGTTTTCTGGTCATAGAATAAGATCATGACAACATGTAGGTGATGGTTCTGTAGTAATTTCTCAGCCTTATCTTCAGAATGGCTAACAGAGAGGATCAGGTTTGAATACAGGATATAATTTGATGAATTTGGAGATTTAGAGTTGGAAGAAAATATTGTGGTGATGTTTGGATGGGTGCTAATTTGTAGGGTTTTCCATTTTTATAATTTTCTTTGTTGTGCTTTCTACCATGCTACCTAGTTTCTTTCATGTTTCCCTAGCATTTTAACTTTTTCGATTTCTATCTCTCTATTGTTTCTTGCCCCATTTTAAATGTCATCCTTATTTGGTGGGTGTTTTCTTCAATATAGTGTGAATATTTTTCCATCACACAAATTTTGTGGGGTGTGTCTACGAAAATAGCTTGTAAGGCTCATTCATCAAGGTATTTGATGAAATGAAATGATTATCGATGATCACCAACTAATGGTACCTGCAGAGATTTACTCTAACAATTCTACAGTTTTCTTGTGCCAACAATTATACAACATTTTAACCTCATGAATTAGTCTCCTCTGTTCTCTTCACTGATTCTATCAGCACTTATTGCTATTGTCAAATCTTTTACTCTCTAGTCCCATTGAGCTATTTCATTTATTTGTGGACATTGATCTATTTTCATTTCATTTCTTTAATTTTTCTGACTGTTATGCGTTGCCTTTGGCCAGTTCCTTCTTTCTTACCTATGCTTTTTCTGCTTAAGAATTCCAGCCAGACAGAGCAACAGGGGTAGCAAAAGCCACGCAGTCCAGCCAAAGCCCAGCAGGGGTAGCGCAAAGGCAGCAAGAGCCACACAGGCCCAGTCAGGGCAGCGCAGGGGCAGTGTAAGCCCTTCAAGTGTGACGCGGACCCTTACTGAGCAGCGCAGAGGCCGACGCAGGTCAGTTAGGCTGATGTAGAGGGATTCAGAGCAGCGTATTACTACCGTTTTTATTTCTATGTTGGGTGAACCAGTTTTGGTGCTCAGGATTGTTGTACTTAGATTCTACATAATAATGAAAACCCTCCAGAGCTAGCTACACCAGTTTTCCCAGATTGGGTTTTTTCCAGGGATAGTTGTCCAGAAAATCCGTGTGTCACTTTGTCTATGAGCATGTTATTCACTATTTGATCTGTATGTGTAGGTTGCTAGTTGTATTTACTATTTACTTCGCTAATTGTCTCTGGGAGCCCGCTCCGAAAGTGGGTTCGAGGGAGCGCGCTCAAGGAGCGGGTTCGATAGGGGGGAGGTGCTCCCATACAACCTTGTTTTCAAGAGCACACTCACAATCTGCATATTCATGTTGTCTAGAGAATGTTGAACACTCCCCAAAGAGTAGTGCTAGTCCCAAGACAATTGGAAAAGCTATTTTTAGTTTTTTTAAAACAAGTTGGGGTCTACGAGAAGGCCCCAATAGGCCTCATGCGCTCAATGAAGGGGGTTTAGAGCTTTATAAATGCCTAATTCCTCTTCATTTCTCCTTGCATTTTTATTTCCAAAAAATAAAGGTTTTGATTGTTAAAGGTCAACAATTTTGGTAGAATATCTACCATTCAAACCCAAGAACTAAGCTAACGGAAGTCCCTCATGGGAAAATTTCTTGTTTTAATTCCTATAATTAAACAATTAAAAAATGTAGTTAGCTACCTCTTGAGTGGGTTTAGTAGCCTCTAGAAGCTTCTCCTTTAGCATAGAGGCTTAATCCTGCTTGTCTGAGTCCATGTCATTTCTTCAGGATCCAATTTCTTTGCTTTGGGACCCTTGGGAGCATGGGTCCAAGCAAATCCGAGGCCATTTTGCATTATGATTCAGTATGTGTGGTTCGATGCTACCACAACAAGAGCTTGCAGTACACCATGGAGTCTCATAAATCTCAGCAAAGGTCTCAGTACTGTGTTAATAAGAATAATACTCTATGCTACGGTGTTGATCAGTGCCAGGTGCTATATCATAATGTATAACCTCGGCACTTCTAGGTACTATGCTCACTGAATTTATGATGCTAAGATGCTCGAAGCTACTTGGTGTTGAAAAGTGTAACTAGGATCGGTCTTCATATTGACTATGTAATTATGTATTTATGTAAAGGAGAAGACAAAGATAATAAAATGTATTTTTGTTGTACTTACTTCATGGGTTTCATGAGCAATATTTCATTATAGGTCAATATGCTTCTTCTTGATGTCTATTAGGATTCGTCTTCTAGTTATAAATGTAATTAAGGGTCACAAATATGAAGAGTCTAGTCATCAAAATGCTCCAAGACCTTGTCATGTTCACCCTCATTAAACACTGGAATAATTGCACTATATTTCAGCCTATATACACAGTGATCTAGTCGGCCTCCAATCAGCTTGAAGGGTCGGCCTAAAAACAGTGACATGATGCCTATATATACAGTAAACTTTGTGGTCATTTGAACCAAGGAATTGAGGATCTCCAGACAGGAAACAGTGCAGATTTCAAGAAGCATAAAAGTGCGGATTTCAGGAAGGAGAAAAGTGCGGGCTAAAGGATAGAATTGCAGACATTCCTGTGATAGTTACCTCATAATAAATTCTGGGTTAAAATACAAATTGAAGCAGTAAGTGTGGATCTGTTCTGTGTAGCATTCTGGAGCAGTGAATGTGGATTAGTATGAAGAAGCTACAGTCAAGTGAAGTGCGGTCAAACTTGTAATGAATTCACTAATAGTAGAAGGTCAGTGTTCTATGTATTGTAATGACTGCAAGCATTCAAATGTTATGTTATGCGAAGGGTTAAGCTCAACGATCTGTTGTGGTGATAAGTCTAAGGGCTAGTATAAGTATGGGAAAAGGAGGAAGGTAAATCTATGAATAGATTTACCTTCCTACTCTCATAAAGGTTACACATCTCCAAATGCATGACAAGTGAACAATGAGACTTCAAATGATCTGGTCTCCTATATTTGAATAAGCAATAAGAAGTGTCTGAAGATGAACTTAGAAACCGAGTTCTCTAAGGTTGATGCAAATCAATGTAGGCTATTGAAGAAAAGAAGGATCAGTATTGAAGGAAGACTTGGAAGAAGTGGCATTGTCTTGGAAGCATTTATAGGTCAAGGGTCTATGTCTTGGTCATGGTACTTGTCATCTTGAAAATCTATAAGAAGAATTTCTCGTGGGTTTTCCTCTCCAAGAGGGAGAGGTTTTTCCCTGGCTCGAAGAGCCTAACTTTGTGTCTTTTGTATTTTGGTAATTGACTTGATGAAAGACTAAATAAGCTAAAGAAGAGAAGACATAAGTAACTCAAATAATCTCACAAGTAATTATCAAGAAGAGAAATTGAATTAATCACTAGCCCCCTAAATTCTCAACACTTGGTGCTACTCGGTGTTGTAGTGATAACATGAAGTTCAGTGATGAATCACTATGGTTGGATGTTGCTATAGGGATTATGAGTTGAAGATCAAAGGATCAAGGAAGATGACTATGTCTTGGTCTTGGAGTGGCGAAATAGGTCAAGGGCCTTGGTCTTGGTATTTGTCAATTGGAATCTCTATGAGAATAATTTGTGCGGCTTTTCCTCTCAAAGAGTGAGAGGTTTTGGCCCTTGCTCATAGCCTACATGTTGTGTCTCTTTTCTATTTATGTTTATGCATTGGTTACTGTTTGATGAAGAAAGAACACTAATAATCTAACAAGAAAAATATCTTAATCTAAAGAAGTTAAAAGGCATTCACAAATAATCACTAACGAAGAGAAATCTCTTAACACTAAATCCCCTAGATTTCTCAACATTGTAGTGGTCAAGGGCCTTCTTTTAAAAGGATTGGTGCAAGCCTGCCCTTTCTCCAGTCATAATGAGTGGCAAATAGTTTTGGAGAGTTATATGAAGCCGAATCCACCTTCCCCCCCAGTTGTAATCAGGGATTCATTTCTTTTGTTTTTCTGAGTTCTTGTGAGACCCCTCTCAGGGGGATACTATGTTTGCAAGTGCGAGCTACGATTTTGGTCTCCTCCCTTGCAGCCAAGATTCAAGAATGGACCGAGATCCCCTCTGCCTTATGCATCTCCTTTATGAGGGCCAACAACTTTAGGATACAAATATACTAAGTGAGCACGACATAGTAAACAACACGGTAATAAATCTAGTTTCTAGATTGTGAGGCAAAGCTCAAGGAAGGGGTGGCCCCTCTTCCTCTCAGCCCAAATCTTTTAAAAGAAGCCTTAAAGCTAGGGATTGTGAACCAGCCTCCTAAGGAGCTCTCAGTGTCAGCCTTTCTTGTGGATCAAATCGAGAAAATCCCATCCATTGGTGTGCAAAAAAATTAATCTGACTCTCTCAGTGTTGACTACATGGTGCATGCTCTAATTTGTTGATTTAATGGATTTTGGCCTTCAACATATGTACTTCGAGATTGGGTGGCTAAGACCCGATCTAAGCACAGTTATCTGTTCTTCTCCTCAGGGGGATACTTTATAGTATATTTCAAGAACTAGAGGGATCGACAGGGGGTCCTTGAGCTTGGAGCATGGTTTTGGGTTGATTAGGGCTTTCCATTCAACCATGTTTTGTAGATTTTAACCCCTAATAATGCCAAATTTGGCCATTCTTATTTGGGTTCAACTCCCTAATTTACCTCTTAACTTAATGCACCTTGATATTTTAGCCGATATTGGTAATTCCCTAGGCCAATTCATTAATATCAACACGCACAAGCTAGCGAAGGGTATTGTAACCTTTGCACGAATATGCGTGGAAGTTGATTTCAACAAGGGATTACCTGATAAAATCCTCCTGAATTCGAGGGGAGCTATTTACTCACAAGCACTAGATTATTAGAACATAGCCTTCCGTTACAAGTATACCAATAGCCAGGTCACCTCCAAAATGTATGCCCTTCTTCTCAAGGGTCCTCTCCACCTCACCAAGAATTTATTGCTAGTGTTCAATGAAAAATAAAAAAATGTAGAACAATAACACTTCACCCTTTCCTTCTTCTAGTCATACAGATAGTCTATTCAGACACACATTTCTTTGAGAAATCTAAAACCTATACCAACTTTTCTACAGATCCATTGGAACAAACCATTGTTTCATTCACTCCTTCATATGCCTAAAATGTTTATGTTATGTATTTGACAAAACATCAAGTAGTAGGTCTGACAGGTCTTTGTCTTATCCTTCCAATTTAATAAATCTCTTGAATTTCTTTCTCCTTTGACTTTGTGACTGTTATATTTGAATTTGGAACAATCTTTCCAAGTTTTACAATCACTGGATTGTTCAATTTGAGTTTTCTATACGACAAGTTTCTTGAACTAGATTTGTGATGTTGTTTGTTTCTCGAACATACGCTTTTATTTTGAATTAGACTTTTATAATACTTTGAGGATAATAGTAACTTTCATAGCTAGGTTAAGTGTTGCCTTGACAAAATGGGCATCTTTGCAGACTAAATTTTCAATGTGGAAGATCTATTTAGGAGGGTGTTTCTCCATCACTGTTTTCTGAAATATTCCTTTACCTAATAACACGGACTTTCTAAAATTTTCTTCAACTTTTCACCATTACATTTATAACAAATTTTATTCTATAAGAGTTGCAGTCTAAACTTGTAACAGAATCACTCTATGTTTGATTTTCTATTTTACTCACTGAGTGATTACCCCTTTACATCCCAAAGGCTTGTGAAATTGCTTCAGGTTTGTGGAATTGGGCCTCATAGTTTGTGAGAAAGAGTAAAATGATTGCAAAGTATTGGCTTATTTCACTCTTTGTAGAATATCTAAAAAAAAATTAAGTAATTTCTACTTATGAATCATACTTTTAAAAAATAAATTCTACTTATTTTCATAATTTAAGAGGTTTCATCGATCTAAAAATAGAGAATAAATAAATGAAATAGAAGCTTACTGATGGTGACATTGTCGTGGGGGTCTCTGAAGCATATTTTATATTCCCTTGAGGCTGAGTGAGCTGCAGAGGATTCTCACAGCAACTCTGTTGGCCACAATGTTGGCCTTCATCAAAACCTCTCATTTAGGTCTTCTATTCTTGCTCATTTATTATGAGAAATGGCCTCCCCAACTCATCAGAATCCAACGTCATCCCTGAAAATAGTAACAAAATGCAACACAGAGATTAAGCCGAAACATCCAAGCATGGATGCGAAAAAAATAGTAGAACCAGATACCTGAGGTGTGTGTACTCCTCTCTGTGGAACACTAAAAATTGTGGAAAAGAAGTGAAGTTAAAAATAGAACAAATGTAGCACCGTCAACTGTCAATGGACTGAAGATCCGATGGTGGGGTTCGAGATCGGATATCCGGTCTGCCACTGGTAAAACCCCAAGCCCCAATTGTCTTCAATCTGGTTTTCGCTCCCGCTCCCTCCCTGTGCAAAGGGAAAAGATTCTACTTAGATACTTTGAGAGCAAACGTTTTCGTTCCTGCCCTGTAAAAATAAAAATAAAAATACTACTTCGGAACATTTAGAACATTTGGGTTGCCACGGGCTTTGTAAATCATCCAAAAAAACAAAAACAAAAATCCTATAATTTTATTTCCAAAGGTTTTTTTAATAGTAGTTGAAAAACTAACGCTATATTTTTGGTTGTGATGGAAAGCTTTTTTTTTATATTTTCGCATATTTATTATTATAATAATAATATATTTTTAAGATTATTTATTTTATGTAATGATTTTATTATTAAAATTTGTTAGGATGGGAATGTTGTATTTTTTGAATTTTAATGTAAAAGTACTTTTAATTTAGTTGTATTGAAAATATTTAAGTTTTATTTTTTTATATTGGGTGGGTGTTAATAAAGGAGTTGATTTTAGTGTGACTTTTTGGAGTTTCAGGTGCTGGAATTTGGTGAAAATTTTTGAGGTAAAATCTTGGTTTTGTTATTTAAACTGGTTTTTTGACTCTATATATGGATTCAACACCCTCAAAAACCCCTAGGGCACTTTGATTGTGCAAGGTTAGAAATCAAACTTCTCTTTTCAATAAATTCATGCCGGATTTTAGAGAAATTACACCATAAAAGCCTTCAAAAAGTCACACTAAAGACTACTCGGTTAACAAAAGAGAGTTTATGGTAAGTGGATTTAATAGTTAAAAAGTGTTAGTCTCTTAAATGTCATATGACAAATTTGGAAGGAGTAGGGTGTATATTCTTCTTTAGGTTAAATATATTCAAATGGTTGTGTGAATGGGGTTGTAAGAGATTATGTTTTCATCTTGAGAAAATAGAGTCATCTCGAAGTCACTCTCATAGTTTAGGTTGTCATAAGTAAAATATGTGTTTTGTCTTAAGATGTGAACATTTCATTTTAGGGAGTGTGATAATGTGGTTTTAGCGAGGCATTAAAAGATGGAATGAGCATGCACATTTGGTATGCTAGTGTTGTATTCTTCTTGAGGAATGAGTGCACGTCTAAGAAGACTCTAACAAGGGTTGAAGAGGTGGAATACTTAGAGAAGTTTTGGGGGGTTGTAGTCTCACTTAGAGGTGTAGAAAAGCAAGTTAAGCACCATGAGAAGTTTTGAAGCAAACTTAAGATATTTGACAAGTTGCACGAAGGCAACTTAGCAGTTGTATTAATTGAACATTCTTTGATCGAAATTGATACCCTCTCCTTGGCACTACCACTTTGCAAGACAAAGAAGAAATGTGAAATATATGTGGAACCCACTAAAGAAGTTGGCAAGGTTGTTGCAACATATATAGGTGGTTTTTTCGTGTTGCAAAAGGAGTTATTGGAACTTAGAAGGTGACCATTGGAGTAGATATTTCATGGAGTGTCAGGGAGGTGCAAGGGTGTAGGCCACATCCTATGGGTATCTTGTACTTTTGGTGTGCGTTAGCGATGTTAGTGCATTGTGTTTGATGAGCACTAGCTATATTATGTTTCATGAAGGAAAAACCCCACAAGTTTGAGATGTCTTAACCATTTGGCATTGTAAGATGTGTTATGCCCTAGTTTTGAGGAGATAATTAGAACCCTCTCAGAGTATGATGGGTTGTACCATGGACTTAGGTCCACTTGCATGGGTTGAGGTGTAAAGGTGCCCCGTGAGTTGAGGAAAATTATTGCAATGCTTACCTATATAAAGTGTTTATGATATAATATTAATGATTTTTTTTTGGAGAATGGAAGAGGAAGATAAGAAAGGAGAGGCACTAATGTTTATTGTAAATCAATCAAAAGGAAGGAAAAATGTCTCCTATTAGAGATATTTTTCAAGTTGCCTCTTCAATAGTATTAAATTTCGTTGGAGCTATGGAGTCAGCCTCAAAAACATTGATTGGGTTCTTGAGAAATCCAAGACCTGACATATCCAAGCTAGTCCATTAGATAGATTCGTCTTGGGAAAAGGTTGCAAATTCTAAGGTGCAAATCTCCCATTTTTAATGTGGGTTTTAAACCTTCCATTTGAAAATGCTAAAAGCAAGGTCATGATCTTGAAAGGAGGTCCTTAATTTTACCAAAAATCAATGCCAATGTTTAATCCATGGTGTGATTCTTTCTATTTGGGTTTTGCCTTGAACATTGAGATCTATCTTTGGGTCTAGCTATGAGTCTATCGTTTCATTTATGTGTTGAGAAGGTCTTAAGGGTTGTAGGGGATGCGATGGTTATTTTCCAATACCCCTCCCTTGAAACCTTATAAAGATATAGTGTGCCCCATTTTGCTGTCGTAATATTTCAACCATGAGCTCTTCTTATGAGTATGCCCTTGAATGGAGGGTATGTAAAGGAAGTAGAAAAAAACAAAATTTCATGTTGAGTCGAAGGAGGGTATGGATTGTAGGTGTCTTTAGAGGTCTTGACAAAGGTGAAGGATAAATGAGTTTACCTCTTATTGAAATTCCCTCCATTCCACCATTCGAGTTGCTAAAGGGCACTGACTTTAAGGGTCATAGCTAAGTTCTCACGAAGATCTTAAAAATAAGAAGGTAGGTGTGATTTAGCATAGGATTTGTTCTTCAACAGTTGAATTTTAGGGCGAGATTTCCTAGTAAAAATACCCATGTATTGAAAACAAGAGAATACCATGAGAGAATTAAAAAATCCTAACAGCAGGACTGAAATTTAGTATCTGCCTATCAAAATTTCATATTTGTACAAGCAGAAATTGAAGGATGTAAATTCAAGAGTGAAAACACAGCATGTACAGTGGATTAAAACAACAAATATATTAGGCCCACTCTACACAAATATGCAATATGAGAATTTAGGATAAAAAGAGTAGGCTCCAAAAACAATTTCATAGAAGTATTTATTACTCAAATAGAAGAATATCACAGCAAGTTGTCATCTCACAAAAGCTCCTACTACAACCTACAAGCTAACAGTACTTACTCTTATTATCTATTTCTGCAAATGTCTAACTAGTGTGCCCATCTGTTTCATTTATAAGTTAAGAGAAGGTGTTGTTAGAAAACAGGCTAATGATAGCATTAGTGGTGCATCTCCCTTGAGCATGAGAAACTCCCTCATAACTTTGCCTTGTATGCAAGGATTTTCTTTTAGAGTAGTGCATTATCATAGTAGATATAACTCCTCTCCTGAAGGTGCCTCATTCCATAAGTGTGCACTCATGGATGCACCTAAGATGATGGTGTTAATCTCCTCAACTAGTGTGCCATACTTGGTGGATGTGACCCAACAACTAATTCGTCTACCCTCGAAGGTGTCGTTATAAGCTTCTAGCTGTATTTAAGAATCTTTCTTACTAGTGTACCACAATCTAGCTTTGCAATCTTGGTGCTACTCAACTTCTAAAGGCTAAGGTGAGACCAACTCGAACCAACTAGGTAATCTAACACTCTTGAGATTTTTTTTTTCCAATAACCCAAGATTCTCCCCCAACTTGTCAAACTTCCCCTTTGTTAGGAGCTTTGTCAAACTATTAACCATATGCAACTTTGTCAGAATGTGGTCCAACACTACCAACTCCCTAATGAACTTGGAATCTTAGGAAATTGTATTGAATATCAATGTGTTTGAAATGATCATGACACATTGGATTTTCATAGAGCTTGATGTAACTTTGATTCTCACAAGAGACAATATTGGGCTTCAACAAATGATTGGTTGAATCTAGAATCAAGTTGAAAATCTAGATAGCTTCATAATAAGTATATGAAACTGCCATATACTTTGCTTCAGTGGAATTGAATGCAATTGTTGCTTGCTTCTTGTTGATTTAATAAAAAAGATTTATAAAATTATAATAATTATGTTTAAAATGAGACTTATGGTCTACTTATACACATTGATTGTTCACGAGGTGTAGGGGTATGTTTATAACATCACTGCCCTTGAAAGCTTTGTCTTGAAAGCACATTAATTAGAATTTTCTTTAGTTAAGCACATTTTTGTGGTGGAATGAAGTTGATCAAATATCTATTTATACTTTGTAGAGGTTTGACTTTGTTTTTCCTTTGAGTGTTGGTGAGGTTTCTTTGTATTTTTTTGCATCATAGTCTAAAGTCTTTTGACCTGATTGTTTAACATGAAAGCTTTATGCTTATTGGCAATATATCTGAAATACTTGCATGATCAAGAAACAGTTATGGTTAATTAAATTACTAATTAGGTACTACAGAAAGAGGATGATGCTTAGAGGGCTTTCTTGGGTGACTCTGGGAGTAACCCGGAGGTGGTCAGACAAAACTCTTCTAAGTTACAAATCTGAAGAGAAAAAACTGGTGATGTATATGTGGTTGCTCAACCTGGGCTATATGGAAAATCTTGGCAGAGAGTGTTTACCTTTCCGTGTCTTCACGAAAGTAGGTTGTCTGGTCACAGAATAAGATCACTACATGTAGGTGATGGTTCTGTAGTAAGTTCTCAGCCTTATATTCAGAATGGCTAACAGAGAGGATCAGGTTTGAATATAGGATATAATTTGATGAATTTGAAGATTTAGAGTTAAATAAAAAAATTGTGGTGATGTTTGGATGGGTGCTAATTTGTAGGGTTTTCCATTTTTATAATTTTCTTTGTTGTGCTTTCTACCACGCTACCTAGTTGCTTTCATGTTGCCCTAGAATTTTAAATTTTTCGATGTCTATATCTCTATTGTTTCTTGCCCCTTTTGAAATGTCATCCTTATTTGGTAGGTGTTTTCTTCAATATAGTGTGAATATTTTTCCATCACACAACTTCTATGGGGTTTGTCTACGCAAATAGCTTGTAAGGCCCATTCATCAAGGTATTTGATGAAATGAAATGATTATCGATGATCAACAACTAATGGTACCTGCAGAGATTTACTCTAACAGTTCTACAGTTTTCCTGTGCCAACAATTATACAACATTTTAATCTCATGAACTAGTCTCCTTTGTTCTCTTAACTGATGCTATAAGCACTTATTGTTGTTGTCAAAGCTTTTACTCTCTAGTCCCATTGAGGTATTTCAGTTATTTGTGGACATTGATCTATTTTCATTTCATTTCTTCAATTTTTCTAACTGTTATTCATTACCTTTGGCCAGTGCCTTCTTTCTTACCTATGCTTTTTCTGCTTAAGCATTCCATCCAGCTATAGCAGCAAGGGCATCAGGAGGCACGCAGTCCAGCCAGAGCCTAGCAGGGGTAGCGCAAAGGTAGCAGGGGCCACGCAGGGCTGACGCAGGCCCAGTCAGGGTAGCGCAGGGGCAGTGTAAGCCCTTCAGGTGTGACACAGGCCCTTACTGAGCAGTGCAGAAGCCGATGCAAGCCAGTAAGGCTGACATAGAGGGATTCAGAGCAACGTATTATTTCCGTTTTTATTTCTCTGTTGGGTGAACTAGTTTTGGTGCCCAGGATTGTTGTACTTAGAAACTGCATAATAATGAAAACCCTCCAGAGCTAGCTGCACCAGTTTTCTCGCATTGGGTTTTTTCCGGGGATAGTTGTCCAAAAAATCCATGTGTCACTTTTTCTATGAGCATGTTACTTAGTGTTTGATCTATATGTGTAGGTTGCTAGTTGTATTTACTATTTACTTCACTAATTTATTGAATATTCTAGAAATTAACTTGTAACTTAATTCAAGTAGGAGAATTAAATCAAGGTACTGCAGTAGGGTTTCTTAGATTAAGAAAATTTCACATTCCCTAGGTCTAGCCCCATTAGGTCACCTAGGGCAACAATTTCCTAGGAATCTAGCTAGAGGAAAACTTCTATCTCCTAGAGGCAGTTGCGTTGTTGGGTGCCCTCATTCTCCTCCAAACTTGGGCCAATTTTGGCAGTGAAATCTCCAGATACCTCAAGCCCTAGCTCTAGGATCAAGTTTTTCCTAGGTGTTCCCAAGGATAGAACCTAGTAGGATCAATTTGACCTATCGAAGTAAAAACTCTTGTCTGGTCCTTTCCCATCACATTTTCCAGGATAGGAACATCATTGCTTGCTAAATTTCATCCCCGAACTTGGGCTGGGTCCACTTGGCCCTGTGTGGTCCCATTTGCTGTCAAAGGCCTTTCATCAAGGACCATTTGGGAATCCAAATTCCCAAAGGATTTTAGGGATTGAGAACTTCATTCATAAGTCTTATTCTTCTCCCTCAACCCTTCAATCCCCCTCCTCTCTCCCTAGAAGATAAATTCCCTTGCTTAAAAGGAAAGCAAGTCCCACTCTTTATTTTATCTTAGGGAAAGGGTTTCGAGGGTCACTTCCCACCTATTCATTGACCTATACTCTACAAGTGACTTCCTAAACTACTGGGACTCCACCCATCGGTGAAATTCCATGAAGAGTAAGGAGCCTTAGCTGTGGTGACAATGGGCTAAGCCTCCATTGTTTCCCTTGTCCCAGCAGTTGCCCTCTTAGGAACCCCTTTTAGGTCCACTACTAGTTTGAGGGGTAACAAGTTGTTCACAATTCCATTTGTGAACAACTATTTAGTATTCCCACTTTTTCCATACTATAGCTCCAAGATGAGAAGTCCAAGGCTATGGAGGCTGCCCTTCTTCTCACTGAATCAATCCTCTACAATATAGTGAACTAGGGCTAGTTGGTTGGCCCACTTGACTGTTACTTTAGTCCTTCAAAGTATGCACATCCTTAGGCCCTATACACCTGCCCTTCTACCAATTTTGTTGTCCTTCACCAAAACAAGAGTCAGGGCTCTTCTTTAACAGTAACCTAACAACCCTCCAACTGTACTTGGACTATCATCAATCTGCCCAACCACAATCAATTATTTTTACTGATCTAGGGCCCACAATATTGTCTTCATCTAGGGCTCTTCAAATCTGCCACCAAACAATGGTTTGAGTCCTCTCAAGATCATTGTTCTTGTGTATCGACAATTTGATCTTTGTTGTCCAATCTATGAAAAAATATGAACTACTCCTCTTATCATACTTCTAACAATTTGTAGATGACTGAACTAGGGTCACAAATCAGCCACTAATAGGCCATTTACTAATTTTTTATAGGTTTATTCAGATCTTTGTCTAAAACTCTATGGAAATTCCACCAAAATCAACTCCTCTGCATGTCAATCCATTCTTCATATGGCACATTTCTTCTGCATGCTCAATCTTCTGCTCAGGTTCCACCCTCCTTTGTATCTGTTGTCTCCACACATACTGAATCTACAAACCATCTTCCAGATCTGTGGTATTTATTGCAGAAATAAACCTCACTCTAAGGGTCACAACCCGTCTTCTTCTATGCAAATTTGTCACAGTCTTAAGGGTATACCTTATGAACTAAACATGCTAGGAAACTGTCCTAACTAGGGCATTATACTTATGTACTTCTAATTGTTGTAGAAAAAACCTTATCCACACATAGAAAAAACACGACTCTTGCCTCCATAAGGGACTCGACCTAGCTCATATGGATCCATAGATTCTGGGCATTTCTTTGACTGAATCTTGACATGAACTTTAGATCTCAATGTCAACCCTCAAAATAGGGTTAACGCAGTCAATATTATGCCTGCATCGACTTCTTTTATGGCTCTAAATTACAATGCAAGCCCTCCTCCATTTATGTTGGTATTTATCACAAACCTTGCGGCCTACTAACCACCACAAGGCAAGATGGTATCAACCCTCTCATCTATTTCATGTAGAAAATCTAACCAACGGGATTTAATCTGACCTTGTAATGTACTAAAACAAGGCATTGAATCCTTCTGAACAATTGAATCAGTATAATTCATTTGTCATCAGAGTCTTCTAACTACTGCTAGCTACTGCACCTGTCTAGTACTGGATTCTCTATGCTACTGCTGACATCTGCATCCGTGCCCTTTGAACTATTTCTAACTCTAATTTGTGCTCTAGTATTTGACATATGTCACTCTGATTTCTATCTTGCTGACATCTGACTACATCAATCTAATTGATCCTTCCTACTACTGCTGTACTGTGGGCTCCTCGTAGCCAGGTTCAATCCATGAGACACGCCATCTCAATGGACCTTGCCCAAATTTCTTATCTTGGAATTATGTCTACACATCACCCCACCTTACACCTTGAGGTATGGTTGCTCCCTCTTCCCATTTGGCTCGAAATTTCCCCCTCATGGAGGTCTCTTCTTGAGTGGACGCTTCCACTCGGTCTCCTCTCTTCTTCTCCAATTATGGTAGCTACTCCACAACCTTCTGAGACTTCTTCTCATGAGGATGCATGTTGAGAGGTAATTTATGCTCCCTCTAAACCACCAAGTCTCTAACTTCTTCCTTTCTCCTTAAAGCTTTGCATGCATCTGGTACCTCAAGTGCATATAGGTTCTTGACTCGCACACAGTGTAATTGTCTCGACGTTACAAAAAGTTTCTAAAAAAGAGTTGATTTTAAATCGATGATATCTCCCTCATCCGAGCTCTGATTTGACCGATTTTTTTTTCCATTTAGGTAGATTTTCGCAAGGAATCCAAATATTCTATTTATTTTTGAAAAATTCACACCAAAATATTTAGATATTCTTTGCAAACTCACCGCCCAAAAAATTCCTGCTCTGATACCATGTAGAAAATCTAACCAACGAGATTCATTCTGATCTTGTAATCTACTAGAACAAGATATTGAATCCTTCCTACAATTTGCGGAAACAAAACACAATCGCACAATCACATATAAGTAAGAGAAACAAATTATCAATCGCACAACAACATGATGTATTTGGGGAAAGAAACTACTCAAAACCCCTCTATCTCTATTGTGTATTAAGTCAAGGAATCATGAAACAATACAATGCTTAATCTCTCATGAGATTCTCTAGCACTCTGTCAATTGTCTCCCGTTGATCTAGGCAAACTCAGTCTAGTACTTAGCCAATTCTCATCCTTACTTCAGCCTTCCTTGCTCATGCAATTCCCAGGGAATTAACTCCTTATTAATTAGGAAAATTAGTCTTCCTTGATTGTGGAATCCATCATGGCATCCCAATGACTTTATAATTTCGCATGGGAAATTTTCTCTGAATACAGCTGATAGTTATGTTCCCTTTAACCTCTATCTCAATTGGGTATTCCACGAAACTGACATGCATGCAACTATTAATAGCGAATTATCAGTTATCTAATTGATCACTCATTGTCAATTAAATATAATTTAATTCACTAGACCTCTCACTAGCTCATCACTCAGTTAGAACTAGTTAAACTGATTTTAACTCATTTAATTGAGTTAATTACACTTGCACCCCACTAATGCATCAACTTAAACTGGACCCCAAAAATATTAGAATCCCTCTAGATGCCTCATCTTAGACCCTCAACTCAAATTTCTTGAGCTAACTTGGTTATCATGACTTAATTAACTGAAACAAGTTGTTATGAGATGAAATTACAACTTATTTAAGGGAAAAATAATTTGGATGCCCCACATTCCTCATTCCTGGTGCATCAAAATTCCTCACCAGTGTGGGTGCATTTTTTTTTGTCCTTTCTGGTTTCCAATCTCACCATTTCTTGTTGCAAATTTCAACATTTCAGAATTTGATACAGTCTTCACACAAAGACACCATTGAAATCACATGCCCAGATTCTCATGAGAAACCTCTCTTAAGCTCTATCTACTAGAAGAGAAGCAACAATATGCCATCCTACTTCCTAGCGCAAACCGACCATTAAGGTATGCAACATTCTTCTGAACCCTCACATGATGATCTTGCTCTTGGAGGATGATCATGACCTCCCTTTAACAACCTTTACTCGACCCTCGCACTCGACCTACTTTAGGACTACATCTCTCTTCACCCCCTTGATGTTCCAAATAGTGGGAATACATGTCAAACATGCTAATATGTGCCAAGTGATAAGGCATGCCAAGATGTGCAAGGGTGTGTCAATGTGTGTCAGGGACTGTCAAGACAACAAAATGGAGAAAAAATTTAAACTACAAGGAAATGAACACATAAAAGGGTTAATAAGTCATCAATTTACCTTTTTCAAGAGGGGCATGCTAGGCACACCAACACTAGGTAACAATAGGTACCAAGTGCAAAGTCTTAGTGCATTCTAAGTGCCAAGTATTCCTTTGTTGCTTCTCATCTACTTTCCAACAATTGATCATGACAAATAAATTTAATATTAAACCATGCCAAATCATACCAAGGCATCTCAACGTATTCCATGCATGCTAAAACTTTCCAAGCGCCAACACGTGCCAAGCACAAATATGTGTCAGGGACTAATGTTATGCATGTTATGAAGTGGAAGGGAATATTGAAGGGTGCTAAGGTGTGCTAGAGAGTGACAATGCATGTTGATGGGTGTTAAGGAGTACTAGTAAAAAATTCATGGAAGTTAATGAATATGAGGAATGTGTACTACTAGAGACTAGTGTTAATGAGTGTTAGTTGTCATGCCAAGGAGGGAGTGAAAAGGAATGCTAAGCATTGGTAAGGCATGATAGGAAATATCAAGGCATGTCAATAATTCCCAAAGTGTGCTTGGGAGTTCCAGGGTGTGCTAATTATATCATGTGCCAATTAATAGTGCCAAGACATGCCAATACATGCTAGGTGCTAAGGATGTGGCGCAGGGTACCAGGGTATGTCAATATGTGTCAAGGCAACAAAAGGAAGAAACAATAAGAGGGTTAATAATTCAGGACTTTATATTTTTGAAAAGGGGCATGCTAGGCACACTAACAATAGGTCCCAATACATGCCAAGTGGCATTGTGTGCCAAGTGCTAATGTTTGTCAATGCATTCGACCAAGGTGTTCCAGGGCATGCTAGGGACTATATGCAGCATGCCAACACATGCTAGGAGAGTTCCATGTTGTGCTAGTGCATGCCACCATGTGCTTGGGCGTCAGTGTCATCACAAGATGTTCTAGGTACAAAGATGTTCCAAGACATGTGGGGTGCTAAGAAATGTTAGTGTGTGCCAAAGCATTAATTTAAGGTGTGCCCAGATTATTGAGGATTGTTAGGTCTTTCTTATTAATATAATTGTCAAAGCTTGATTATGTATTAAATAATATATTTCCTACACACAATAGTGGAACTTTATCTAAAGGGAATTTGCTAGATAGTAAACTTAATAGATATGAATCATGTGTTGACTCATAGGAAATCTCTATTCGACTAGTCATTACTTCAGGGAAATGATACACACTAATTACTTCTTAAAAAAATTACTGACCCTAACCACTATGGCCTTGGACATATTATAAAAAATACTCCACAATAATGGTATTAAATTTTTATCTTTTGACAAAAAATATATTAACAGGCACATAGTGTCATCAAAAACTCATTGGAATGATCAATGATGACGAACATTTTTTGACCATCACCAAAAGTAACAAAAAGAGTATTGGTGAGGGTCATTAAAAGTTCGTCACTAGAAGTGTCACCAAAGAGAGAATTAGTGATGGGCCTTTAACGAACCTCACCAAAAGTGTCATTGAAAATGTCTTTGGTGACGAACCATAAAGGACCATCACTATATACACTTACAGTGACGGTTTTTTAATGATCAATGATGACGGACATTTTTTGATCGTCACTAAAAGTAACAAAAAGAGCATTGGTGATAGTCATTAAAAGTTCATCACTATAAGTGTCACCAAAGAGAGAATTAGTGATGGGCCTTTAACAACCCTCACCAAAAGTGTCATTGAAAATGTTTTTGGTGACGGACCATAAAGGACCATCACTATATACACTTACAGTGACGGTTTTTTAAGGACCGTCACCATATGTGACATTGGTGACGGACCTTAAAGGTCCATCACAAGCATGACCCTCACCAATGTGCTTTTTTCTTGTAGTTTTTTTTCATTAAGTTCCTTGCAGAAGTAACTCTCTCGCTGTGTTGAGGCGAATATCTGATTTTGCTCAATAAATTTAGCCTCTGTTTGAATGCTTGTGGCTACAGGTGGCACTGTGGTAGCTGAGAGGAATCAATTTGCCTCAGATGTGGTGGTGGAGGCCTTTCTGTCTAATAAAACACTTATGATTTTCCTTTAATTGTGTTTTAATTTGGGGGATTAGGCTTTTGATAATCATTCTTAGCCGTAATCCCCAAATGATATTCAATCCTTCTATTCTGCCGCGTTATATCTTCAACACTGATACTCTTTTAATGGTGATTTAATAACACAATGTCTTATTGATGTGCAGGTCGCGTAGGGCTCTCAAGGCATCAATACCCATGAAGAATTGATGAAATGTGGATCTTGAACCCTGCGAACAGTTTTCCTTTTATGAATCGAAAGCACAGGAATCGTCATTCCCGGCCTTCGACCTTTCTTTCAATATAACGGATAAACCTTTAAACACCTGCAAAATACAAAACTTATTAATAAATCCTGCGTTGTGGGTTTAACTGCTACAGAGGATGTGGGGAAGAGCATAGCCATTGGATGGCAACATCCAACGGTGGAGATAAGCCAAGAGAAGGTAAAAAGGAGAGCGGAGGGAAGAATAAGACGGAATGATCTGGGACCGTACAATCTAGACACGTGGATGGTCCAGATCCAATCGGAGGATCACAATCAACAGAGAAACAATGTTTAAAGCACTGGGCAAAAAATTGCGGTGCGATGAGCGATGACCGTTGATCTGAGGATCAGATCAACGATGGGGAACAAAGCGGAGGCAAAACTTGTGATCGGGGAAATTGTGGGCCATTGGATCTGAGAAAGCGGAGAGGAGATCAACGATGGACAACCAATCAGGTGTCGGTAATCGGAGGTGGGGTGATGCGATTAAGCGATCGAGGAAGGCCAATGCAATGGTGCGATCGGGCCATCACAATCGGAGGTTTCAAATGGACACAATCGGAAGAGCCTTCGCAGAAATTTCCGATGTGATAGGCGCCTCGGGACTTAAACTCTTGGTCCTGGGCGTAGGTTATATAAATGGAAAGCGGTGGTGGCGGGGTTTATATATATGGGACCCAATCGCATCAAAAATTTTGATGCGGGTCTTTCAATCAACCCATTGTGGATTTCTCCAATGCGAATGCGCTTCGGGTTTTTTTAATCTAACCATTTTCATTTAAAAATCATTAAATGGGTGTGTTAGACCAAAAATTTGGATAAGTGGGTTATTTGACTTTACAAAGGAAAAATACCATCGAAAATGAATTTTTATAATGATTTAGCACCCGATGGCGGGCCTATGGGTCACATGAAATGATAATATGATCAGGGGTATGTACATGGGCTTAACCGCATCAGAACCCTTTAAACATGGCAACAAGACTTGCGCACTTGGACTTTTGCGATGTGATAAGCATTGTGAGGGGTTAGTGCCTGGTTTGTAGGGTGTGGGCACGTGGGGGAAGTGGTTAGGGGGCTTAGCCGAAGGGGGCTAAATCCTAAAACATAAAACATGGATTTTTATGGATTTTCAATGTTTTCAAAGGAATTTGAGGGTTTTGGTAAGGTTAAAGAGTGAGTCCTTAACCTTCTAGAAATGATTTTCATGAATGGAAGAAGAGGAATCATGAAAAATAAAGGAATTTTATGGAGAAAAAGGGGAGCAAATGAAGGTTATTTTTGAGTGGAGGAAGGGGAAAAATGATGATTTTGCAGCAGTTTCTTCTCATGAAATCAGCAGAACTTCTGAGTATAAAATGGGAACAACAGTGAAGATTTGGACAGAGGCATGAGGCCTTCAAGAGTCTTCAATAGCCAACACTTTTTAGTGATAAATGTTTTTCCTTGAAGGCTCCAAAAAAAATTTAGCCACCTTTTGCTATAACAAATTTTATAGGTGGCTAACAGTGGCTCCACTTGTGGATGGTGCCTTCTTGAAGGCATCAAGAATTTCAGACTTGCATTCTCTGGGAGGCTGACCTGTGCCTCATCCATTGGGCTGTCCTTCCTTTGTTGGGATGATCTTCTCTGAAAACATATAAGCAGCCATAAAAACAATGGATCTTTCAACAACAAGATTTCTACCTACCCAATCCTAAAGATCTAACATTTTTTCTTCATTTAGAGTGCACTTGAATTGGAAAACTCTTTTTCAACATTTTATTCTTTTTTAAAGTAGGAAATCTAATCTATTTCTACTCCTTATTTCTCCATGGACTCAAATTGAACAGTTGAGCCCATATGATTCTCTACCTAATCTATTATCTGTTGGGATTAAACTGTCCAACAGACTTTATTCTCTAAATTCTACAACAGAAATTGAAAAGAATTCAAGTCAGGATTAAACAGTCTAACTTGAAGCTGGTGCATGGCATAAAAGACAAGCTGCACATAGATATTTATTTTGCGGAAAATTTAAAATAAAATGGAAGGCCTAAGATCTGAAAATTCAAAGCACTTCCTTCATCCTTTTACAGCTTTGTTTTGACTCTTGTTTGAGTTGTTCCTTCTTTGTCCTCTGGTTCAGATTTTGAGCTAATTAGAACCAGATTTAGATCTTTTTTTACTCAAAAAATGAAACAGATTTGAGTCATCTCTTTTGGAGACTTAGGTTCAGATTTTGAGCTTGTTTGAACCTTCAATTTCTATCCTAAACTATCCACTGATAAGCCAAGATTAAACAGTTTGGAAAATTGAATTCACTACCTTATCAGCAGAAAATTTAAAACTAATTAGTCAATATTAGGCTGTTTGACTAACTAGAAGTGTGTTCTTTAGGAGTGGCATTTGAGCTTGCACACTTTCAGACTTCTTTCTTCTTTTTGGTATGGGGCTGTACCTTTCTTGTTTTTCACAATCTGCCCTCTTTTCTTTCTTTTCTTTGTTTTTGTATTTTTGATTTTTATAACTTTGAATGCAATGGTGGATGAAATATTTATAATGAGAAGAAAGATAAAAAATGCTTTTAGAATATGTCATGGATCAAGAGAAGTAATTTTTAAGCATCCTGCCATTGACAGGACCCCCAAACAATTCTGCTCCATTCAACTCCTGTAAAAAATAAGCATTGTTACCAGCATCTGAATGAATAATGTAAGGGCCAAGCCATAAGTTGTCAAATTTTCTGTGCTTGCCCTTGTCTTCCCTCCTTGAGTCCCACTTTAAAACATTGTCCCCAAATTTGAAATTGCTGGCCTTTTTTCTTCTGTCAAAAAGCTTTTTGATGTTTTCCTGTTTCTGCAATTCTTTGCTATAAACTTCTTCTCTTATTTTTTGAAGATGAATGGTCTGATTTATTCTTCTAATTATGTCATTATCTTCAATTTTTAACTCTTGAACCAACTTCATTACTGGTACACCAAGGTTGTTTGGAAAAATTGCATCAGTACCATACACCAGCTGGAAAGGTGACATGCCAATAGATTTCATCAAAGTCAATCTGTCAGCCCAAAGTGCATGAACAAGCTTTGTGTGCCAAGACTTCTTGTTATCCTCCAACAGTTTCTTGATTATGTTCACTAAAATCTTGTTTGAGGATTATGCAAGTCCATTACCTTGAGGGTAATAGGCCGTGGAATGCCCCAATGTTATCTGATATCTATGACAGAATTCAACCATATTATTTGATCCAAATGTTGCTTCATTATCAGTGATGATCTTGGTAGGACAACCAAATCTAGAGAGAATTTTAATCTCCATGAATTTGATAATAACTAAATCATTGGCCTGCCTACAAGTTATGGCTTCTATCCACTTAGTGAAATAGTCTGTGGCAATGAGAATCCATATATGTTGGGCAGAAGATGGTGGATGGATTTCTCCTATGAATTCAATTCCCCACTATTGAAATGGGGCTTCAACAATGATTGGATGCAGAGGTAGGGGTAGTAGTTTTCCTTTGCCTTTAAAAAGTTGACATTTATGACAGGCAATGATCATCTTGTGTATATCAGGAAAAAGGGTAGGCCAATAGAAGCCAACCCTCAAAATTTTGTTGGTTGTTGTCTTCCAGTATAAATGACCTCCACACTCTCCTTCATGGAACTCATGCTTACCCTTCTCTGCATCAAACTCCGGCAAACATTTAAGCAATAGACCACTTGCATTTTTCCAATAAAGACATTTATCTATAATGCAATAGTTTATAGCTTTTAATTTTAGGAATCTTGCCTTTTTTTTTTGTCAAACCAGGAGGTGTATTCAAATTAAGCAAAACATAAATAATATTAGCATACCAAGGAGAATTCATAAAAAAAAAATCAACAATAGGAGTTGAGAATCCTTCTTAGTCATCCAAAGCATCAATCATATTAATATCAAGAACTTCAACATTGGATACAACCATTATTCTAGCTAGACCTTGGCCTTTGATCAGCTTAGTGGGTTTTATCTCTAAATCATATTCAAGGATAACAACAATCCACTTACCTCTCTTACCATCTGGGTCCTATGTTAGAATGTCTTTAACAACTGAGTTTGGGACAAAGGCAATGATGTGTGAGTGAAGGATGTACACTCTAAAGTCTTTCAAAGCTTTAACCAAAGCAAAAGCTTGCTTCTCCATATTGTTATACTTCAAAGGGGCATCCCTCAATGCCTTACTAAAGAATGCAATAGGCTGCTCTTGTCCTTGTGGATTTTTCTGTAAAAGGACAGCAGCGATGGTATGTTTTGATGCAATTGAAAAAATATAAAAATCCTTTGAAAAATCAGGACTTATAAGAACCGATGTTTTGGTTAACGCTTATTTTACCAGCTCAAAGGACTTCTTTGCTTCCAAGGTCCATTTCACCCCTTGCTCCTTCTTCAACATGTTTGTGATATTTCTAAGGAGCTCAGCCAAGTTGGGGATGAACCTTATCAAAAATTTAATCTTTCCAATGAAATATTGCAACTCCTTGATGTTTCGAGGATCAGATATTTGCAATATGGCCTCAATCCTCTCTGGATCTATCTTAATACCCTCTTCTGAAATGATGTGCCCAAGAAGTTTACCTTCTTAGAGACCAAATAGTGTCTTCTTAGGGTTTAAATATATCCCAAACTTTCTGCATTTCTCGAAAATTTTTCTTAAATATCCTAAGTGCTCTTCATCTGTTTTTGAAAACGCAGTGACATCATCAAGGTATATAATGATGAAGTAGCCCAGTTCTTTCGAGAATTCTATGTCCATGGTTCTTTGAAAAGTTGATCCAGCATTCATTAGACCAAAAGGAATTTTCACATACATGAAAGTACCCCATGGTGTATTAAAGGTTGTCTTTAATTGATCAGCAGGGTGAACTAAAATCTGATTGTACCCTGAGTAGCCATCAAGCATAGAAATTCTTGTAGACCCTACCACCTTTTGTAAAATATGATCCATATTAGGTAAAGGGTAGTTGTCTTTTAATGAATCTTTGTTTAAGTCTCTAAAGTCTATACAAAGCCTGATCTCTCCAGTTTTCTTCCTAACCGACACCAGATTAGACACCCACTCAGAATATCCAATAGGGACAATAATACCAGCATCGTACATTTTCATGATCTCCTTCTGAACCAAAGGCAAATGAACAGGGTTTATTCTGCACAGTTTCTCCTTGAATGGTTTTTGGTTTTCTTTGAGAGGGATTTTTTGTTGTATTATTTCAGTGTCATAGGATTTAAGATCTTCGTAACTCCATGCAAAAACATCAGAAAATTCTTTAAACAACTCTATGTATTTAAGCTTAATGTGAGCTGGCAAAGTTTTAGACAGTTTAATCATTTTTTGTTTAATTTCACTACCTATATTTCACTCTTCCACTTTAGTCTCTACAGGTTCCAGGTTTGGCTTTTTGGCCACATCGTTAAAATTAAACAACTCTTCTAAAGGTACCAGACCCTTTGGAAAACTTTCATCATTGGATTGCAGAGTTTCTAAGTTCTCTGCTTCTACCCCTGCAATCCATTCTATTTTACTTTGAAGTTTGCTTGAAAACAGATTTAAATCGGCAAGTTCAAGAGGCGGCTCTTCTTCAACAAGAAAATTTTCTTCACTAGGGCAGTTTGTTTCATAATCTAAATCTGAACTGTGTAGTTCGAATTCATTTCTGAATTGCATGAAGTCTTCTATTTTTTTGTCTCTGTCGAACACTTTCCAATATTTTTCGTTATCAGGAGTGGTTGGTCTAAATTTTATCTGAGTTGTGCAGTCTTTGGTTTCATATGGCATTAAGCATGTTCTAGCTGCAAAGGCTAAATTGTGGGCCGCAATATTTCCTTTTCTCGGGACAAAAATAAGTTGGGACTCCTTGAATGTTTTTAAAAGGTCCATGACATCATTTCGATAGGCCCTAAGTCTGGGATGATTTGCATTATACTCCCCATTGACTTGCTTAATGACTAACTTTGAATCCCCATACACATTGATTCTTTTGGCTCCTAACTTCTTCAACAATCATCAACCTAAAAGAAGGGATTCATATTCTGCTATGTTATTTGAACACTGGAAGTTTAATCTACAGGAAAGACTTTCTATGTGGTTGCTTTTAGTGTTGCAAATCCAAACCCCTGCACCAGCATTGTTCCTAGTGCAGGATCTGTAAAAATGCATATTCCATAGAGGACTATTTTCGGTTGCATCTGTTTGGTGGTTGTCCTCTACACTTAACGTGTTTCTTGATTGTAGTGGAATATCAGCACTTGGTTGTAATTGTTTTGATTCCCCAAGATTTTCATTTATTTGAGGGATGCTTGCTCGACTGTCAAGGTTTAAGAGTAATGGACTCATGACTTGTAGCTCAAGACCTGTGTTGGGTTTGCAAATATTTTCAAAAGCAGCAACCTATTTTGACACTCCTACGTTGTTGTCTTCTTCCTCTCTGTCGGCCATTAATTCATTTAAAGTGACTTTTTCATCCAATATCTCATCATTAAAAAGGATAAATGAATCAAGGCCTGTGTTTACAGAGTATAAAGGGGAGTTTTGCAGTCTGTCTTGACTTGTAACTGTGTATTTCATATGAGACTCCCTGTAAAGTCTTCTCATCTGATTGAAAGCAGGGATAGTCACATAGGTCATGTCCATCTGCATAGTCCCCTGTAACTTAGCCCCCTAAGATCTAGATAATAACATTCCATACTTTGGGGGCACATCAGCCACAACAATTTCCATGACTAAGCATTTGGCTGGGATCTTTGCTAAGCTAACGCAGAGGTCTTTGATTAATCCTAAACATTTTACTCTGCTTGAGTCAAAGGACTACAGATCTTTATAAGGTCTGGTGATTTCTAGACCAAGGCTCTCCATCACAGCTTTAGGCATTAAATTATGAGAAGCCCCGGAATCATGCATAGCATTGTGAAAATTTTTGTCATGAACGTTTAAACTCATGTAAAAGGGAGGAACGGGTCCCTCTTGATACATACCTTCAATCTTTGGACCAAAAATAAGCTCTGGCTGGTCATCATTAAGATTGACTATATCCTCATTTTCCTCTATATTTAAAGCCTTCAAAATTTGGGTCCTAAATACATGCTAGGCAGCTAACTCAATGAGGGGAACAGAGATTTTGATCTTTGAAACTTCCTACTGCAGGCTGAAATGAATTTGACTCTTTAAAGTACTTTTTTCAGCCCTATTAGTTGTCACTCTATCAGCAACATCAGTTAAGTTGCTGATTTGTTTTATTTACATTTGACAAAATGGTTTTAACAGGAGTACTAGTTGAGATGTTAGCACTACTAATGTCTGCACTCTGTTTTTCATTGTTTTGAGTGCCTTTCTCTTTACCATTATCAGAATTTACAGCTACTATTTTGTCCTTTTGTTTGACAATTTTAGGCTTGGTCGTAGTGTTGTTTTGTGAAGAATTTTCGGAGGTTTTGTTGTTGGGAGTTTGTTGACTGGTTTTTTTTCTGAGGTCATATTATTTTTTAGATTCTATGATGACATTTTCCATGTCTTGATAATAATTTTCATCATCATCTCTTCTTTCATCATAAGGTGTGTATAGACCTTTTTTTCTATCATAATGAATCTCAAAGTCATCATTATCTACCCCTAGCATGTTGATATCATCCTCCTATGTTATTTCATCTATTTCCTCAACCTCACTTACATAGTTTTGATGAAAGGGCGAAGTGATCTGCTGATCATATTCCCTGGGTCTGTTTGGAGGTTGATTCCTTCTAAAATTCTGGTTTTGGTTCTGGTTTCTATTTTGAGGAGTAGTTTGGTTTTGACTGGCTTGTGCTCTCTTAATTATGCTCATCTCTTTCATCATCTCTTCCATCATTCTCTCCATCTTTGAGTTTGAAGTAGAGGGTGTAGATTCCTCTCTAAAGGACACTCTCTTTTCATTTTTCATTCTTGCTCTCTTTTCCATTAAGTTGAATTCCACAGAAATAGCACCCTTTTGCATCTCTTCAAGAGTTGCAGGATCTCTTTCCCTCAGCTGATAGGCCATCTCAGGGTCAAACCCTTTAGGAAAATTGTTTAAAGATGAGCCTTGTGGAGGTTTTAGTTCTAGGGAAAGTACATTATACACACTGTTAAATCTAGTGCAATAAGCTTGCACACTTTCCCCAGTGTTTCTATGGAGGTTCTTGTAGTCAGAAAGGACTTGGAGAGGGTTTTTATTTACTTCCCATTTGTTTAAGAATGTTTTATGGAAGGCTTGGAGATCATTAATACTATGGGGGGCTAAACCTTTGAACCATTTTCTTACTTCTCCCCCTAAGCTCTGAGCAAATAATCTAATCTTGACAGAATCATCATCAATTTCATTTCTGTCAAAGTAGTCATTCATCTTATCCACATGTTGTGATGCGGTTGTACCATTACTAGCATCATATAATGGAATTTTGGACTGATAGTCCTATGGGAGATTGAATAATGGTACAGGAAGGACTAAGGGAGCATACCATGTTGCCATGATATGTGGTGTAGGTGGATTTACAAAAGGTGGATTAACAAGAGAAAAAGTGGACTGAAATGGGGTGGTTTGAACAGTGGATGAAGGATGAAGGGATGTGGATGGAACAGCAGTAGATTGCTAAGCTGATCTTGGATGTTCACTTTGAAGGAAATGCAAATCAAGAGGTGTTGTTTCTCTACTACCAAGATGTTCACTTGTCTCTGGGGATGAAAGTGAAGACTCAGAGTCTAGCTGGATTATATCATCAAATGACCTAGTTCTAAATGGATTTACTAAGTCAGCTTGTGATTTTTGTAGAGCTGTAAGATTTTCGGGAACTGAATTAGCTCTCAAGGGTGATCTGAAAATAGTTGATAATTTAATCCTAGAAGACTTCCTAAGGATACTTTCTGGGTTACCGACTATTTCATGTGGATCAGGTTCTGGGTAGGCTTTAGTGTAAATCTTTCTAGAAGCCACTATGTTGTGTTTTAGACCCAACATTAAACAAGAAAAGTTCAACCAGATATGACAATATTTAAGAGGTCAACTAATTATGTTTCATAAATTCAAATCCTACGGTCCTCTAACTAAATTTTAAACCATGTTATAATGACAAAGGTTCTTCCCAGTGGAGTCTTAAGGTTTGTCAAGTATTTTGGAGTCACCAAGTGAAAATTTTTAGCTCCTTTCAAAGGTAAAAGGTTTTATGGTCCACCACCATGTTTATTAAATACCAATCTGAAATATTTTTAGGTTTTCTAAGTTATTTTTCAGTTGTGTGGTTTCTAAGAATGTCCTAACTCTTTTTCAAAACTTAGCTATGGTTATGAGACAAAGACAATCTACTCTTATGGCTAAGCTAGCTGATCTTTCAAGGTTAGATAAAGTCTTAAGAGAATCCTAGGGTTTACCTAGTTTGTCACTGATTCAAACAAGTTTCATCATTATTACCATTCTTTGGTAGTGCTTGAAAAGGCTGTTTTTTATTCACCAGCTTTGTATGAATTTCTAAATGAAACTAAGATGAAAATTCGACTCAATCCCTAGCGGAGTCGCCAAAAATGTTAATTGCTGGTGGCTCAGTTGTCAACCAGAACAATTTTCATAAAACCAAGGGTTATCTAGAGTTTCAAGGTGTTTTTGAACTTTAATTAACTCAGAAAATCCCCAGTGGAGTTGCCAGAAATTTTAGCTCCCTATAATCAGCGAGATTGGAAAAAATCTGACCGCAGGGAGGAAACATTGTTTCAACCACTTTGGGATTCTAGGATCTATCCCTCCTGAATTTGGAGAGGGATCTCTCCAATAAGTGCAAAGATGGATTTTTCTTTGAAGTTTTGGGTGATGATGTTAGGCTAGTTATGAAGGTCGAGGGTTTTTTTTTTTTTTTTTGGATGGTTGATCATGAATATGGCTTGAGTGGAAAGTCCTAAGTGCAAAGAGTTTCAAAGGTGAGAAGTTGCAAGCAAATAGAACAGCTTTGGTTAAAAAGATAGATATAATGCTAGTTTTTAGTCCATTGGGCTATGGAGTCATATCAGGGCTTTAATAGAGCAACAACATCAAGAGTGATCCAAAGGGAAAGTCATCTATATCACAAGATTATGGAGATTAAAATGATGGAATGGAAACAATAAAGTGTTGGAGGGGAGGAAACTGATAATAATTTCACAAGGGATTTATAGTCAGTCCAAACAAGAAAATCCTCTTAAGTAACTGTTTAAAACCAACCAAGAACAGGGCTAACCATAAACCTCTTGGGCAAGTTTGTATTAAAGAAGCTTAATTGACAAACAATCCAGTAATCCGCATAATTACCTTCAGAAAGTATGAAAACACATAAGAGAAACAAAATGTAACCTAAGATCAGGTAAGCTACTTTTAAACCTAATCTTCTTTTGGCCAACAACAAGGGAAACCTTCAGAATCTGCCTTTGGAGAATAGGAACTAGAAACAGGGCAAACCATCACTTTTCTAGTCTAACTTTAATAAGCAAATGATGAAAATAACTTTCAAGAATAATGTTTAAATCAAACAGTAAGATGAGGGAACACCAACATTCCTAACTGCTTAAACTGTATTGAATCATTCTTAAATAAACAAATTGGAGGAAAACATTGAGACAAAGCTTATCAGTTAGAGAAGGGTACTGGTAAACTGTAAATCCTAACTCTATAAATGTTGTTCTTTATCAGAGAATAGTGAAAAATATGACATACATAGAAGGAAAAACAATAACAAAGAAAGAGGCACTTCACCAGTGATATAGACCAGGATCCCAAGAAACAACTTGTTATTGATGTCAAACCAGTTACAGTCTTCAGGTCCAATGTTTCAGTTCAAAAATCATCTTCGCTATTCAGCCTAACTAATATAAACACAAACAGAGCTTCAAGGGCCAGTGAACACTATTTACAAGTAGGAGTTTCGAGCTCAAGTATATTTCAAAATTCAACAACCAACAATTTCTCATCTTCTACAGAAGTATTTATAGAAGAATGAGGAGGTGAGATCTCAATAAAAGATCTCCCAAGATAATTAATACAGTCTTAATGGCTTCTCGGCCTTTTAGGGGCTCGATGAAGTAGTTTATAGATGTTCTGTCTGTATTAATTGTTTTACACTTTAATATTAAGCTCGGTGGGAGCTTTTGTTGAATTTTGAGGCTTTGTGTCATGTTGGAGTAACTCTGCAGATATTTTTTGCATTAAGTTCCTTGCAGAAGTAACTCTCTGGCTGTGTTGAGGTGAATATATGATTTTTCTCAATAACTTCAACCTCTGTTTGAATGCTTGTGGCTACAGGTGGCACTGTGGTAGCTGAGAGGAATCAATTTGCCTCAGATGTGGCGTTGGAGGCCTTTCCGTTTGATAAAACACTTATGATTTTCCTTTAATTTTGTTTTAATTTGGGGGATTAGGCTTTTGATAATCATTCTTAGCCGTAATCCCCAAATTATCTTCAATCCTTTTGTTCTGCTGCGTTCTGTCTTCAAAAATGATACTCTTTTAATGGTGATTTAATAACACAGTGTCTTGTTGATGTGTAGGCCGCGCAAGGCTCTCAAGGCATCAATGCCCATGAAGCATTGATGAAATGTGGATCTTGAACCCTGCGAACGGTTTTCCTTTTATGAATCGAAAGCATAGGAATCGTCATTCCTGGCCTTCGGCCTTTCTTTCAATATAACGGATAAACCTTTAAACACCTACAAAATACAAAACTTATTAAGAAATCCTGCGTTGTAGGTTTAACTGCTGCAGAGGATGTGGGGAGGAGCATAGTCGTTGGATGGAAACATCCAACGGTGGAGATAAGCCAAGAGAAGGTAAACAGGAGAGCAGAGGGAAGAATAAGACGAAATGATCTCGGACCGTCCGATCTGGACACGTGGATGGTCTAGATCCAATCGGAGGATCGTAATCGGTGGAGAAACAATGTTTAAAGCGTCAGTCAAAAACTTGCGATGCGATGAGCGATGACCGTTGATCTGAGGATCAGATCAACGGTGGGGAACAAATCGGAGGGTTATGAAGCAGAGGCAAAACTTGTGATCGGGGCAATTGTGGTCCGTTGGATCTGAGAAAGCGGAGAGGAGATCAATGGCGAACAACCAATCGGGGATCGGTAATCATAGGTGGGCTGATGCGATTAAGCGATCGGGGAAGGCCGATGCGATGGTGCGATCAAGCCATCGGAATCAGAGGTTTCAAATGGACACAATCGGAAGAGCCTTCGCAAAAGTTTCCGATGCGATAGGCGCCTCGGGACTTAAACTCTTGGTCCCGAGCGTAGGTTATATAAATGGAAAGCGGCGGGGGCGGGGTTTATATATATATGGGACCCAATCGCATCGAAAATTTTGATGCGGGTCTTTCAATCAACCCATTGTGGATTTCTCCAGTGTGATTGCGCTTCGGGTCTTTTTAATCTAACCATTTTCATTTAAAAATCATTAAATGGGTGCGTTAGACCAAAAATTTGGATAAATGGGTTATTTGACTTTACAAAGGAAAAAGACCATCAGGAATGAATTTTTATAATGATTTAGTGCTCGATGGCGGGCCTACGGGTCACATGAAATGATAATACGATCGGGGGTATGTACATGGGCTTAATCGCATCGGAACCCTTTAAACATGGCAACAAAACTTGCGCCGTTGGACTTTTGCGATGTGATAAGCGCTGTGAGGGGTTAGCGCCTAGTTTGTAGGTTGTGGGCATGTGGGGGAAGTGGTCAGGGGGCTTAGTCGAAGGGGGCTAAAGCCTGAAACATAAAACATGGATTTTTATGGATTTTCAATGTTTTCAAAGGAATTTGAGGGTTCCAGTAAGGTTAAAGAGTGAGTCCTTAACCTTGTAGAAATGATTTTCATGAATGGAAGAAGAGGAATCATAAAAAATAAAGGAGTTTTATGGAGAAAATGGGGAGCAAATGAAGGTTATTTTTGAGTGGAGGAAGGGGAAAAATGATGATTTTGTAGCAGTTTCTTCTCATGAAATCAGCAGAACTTCTGAGTATAAAATGGGAACAGCAGTGAAGATTTCGATAGAGGCATGAGGCCTTCAAGAGTCTTCAAGAGCCAACACTTTTTAGTGATAAAATTTGTTCCTTGAAGGCTCCAAAAAAAATTTAGCCACCTTTTTCTATAACAAATTTTATAGGTGGCTAACAGATCCAAATGACAGGTCTGTTGTGCAGAAGTTGCTACAAAGTGCAGAATCAAAGATTTCTATGTTGAAGAAAAAGTTGAAGTTACCTCCAGAAGAGCATTCTATGGTAGCAGAGGTGGCAGAAGTGGAAAGTGAGAAAGAGAGCCTTCTTCAGCAACTTTTGTAGAAAGAAGAAGAAATTACTAAGTTGAAGGAAACTGTGTTGTCATTACAGAATCAGATTGATTCTCATTCCTGCACTATCATTTTTCCATCTGGAAATGATGATCTAGTAGCACAGATATCTCAATTGAACACTGAACTAAAGATGGTAGAGAGAGATCTTAAAAGGGCACAAAATTATCTGGAGACAGTAACAAAAATAATGCAATCCAAGGATGGGGAAATTAATAAATATAGGACATATTTCCAAACAGCTGATGCTAGATTAAGAGCCTGAAGGAGAAATTGAAGGGAAACATAACTTTGATTCAGGCTAAGGACATTATCTAGAATGAAATCATTGAAGAAATGAAAGCAGCTTAGGGATCTTTGACTATTGTATCAGAATAAAAAATAATTATCAGATATTTTTAGGAGCATGTTATGGCAGACAAGCAAAAGACTATTAACAGAGCCATTTGGGCAAAGAAATTTATTGATTTCATTGATTCAAAGAATAATAAAGAGTTAGAGGAAAATGAGATTAAAGATATGATTCTATATGTTGTAGAGATTAAAAAATTAATTGTTAAAAATTATTGTAGGAAGACCACTGAGAAGAAATTGACAAAGATTAAGGAAGCAGTAAATAAGTTTGACAATTTATATGACAAAAGAGCCAGGGGAGGATTTCCATCATGTTGGGCTCTTGGAGGTAGTCTTTTATCATGGGATTCCTATGAACCACTACTGGTATTGGCAAAAATCAAGGTGGATAACACTCATGAGAAGACTCAAATTCCAAAAGGAGCAACAGCTATTAATTTTCTTCAAAGGCATTTTTAGCTATTATGGTTGGAGAAGACCTTATTTACAGAGAGACCAACATTCAACAGGATCAATTCCTTTAGGCTGGAGTATGACAGGCTGATTAATTCTCCTAAGAAAACATTGAAGTGTGGAAGAAATGCAAAGCCTGGATTATTGTTTTACCTAAGGATCCCTTGTCTTCAAAGAAAGAATAATCAGCTTATCAGGAGGATTCAACATCAACAAGACCAATTCATATTCAGCAAATAGAGTTTTATTTTATCTCTGTTAAGAGAGTTCAATTGTAATAAGACATTTTGATGATATGTAATAGGTAGTTTAAGAATTTTTAATTAGTTTGAGTAGTTAGAAATAGTTCAACAGTTAAAAACTGCTTCTGTGTTGTATTTAAAGAGAAAAAGAAGAAAGTAAAAGGTTCTGAGTTTTGGACCTTTTGACTACTGCAAATTTCGTACTCAATTTTCTGATGATTAATGAATGAGGATCAAGAATCTTGCATCTTTTTTTATTGATATGTTTTCTAGTTTACATTTTTTCTATTTCCTTCTATGAATAAAATGAAGTAATGTAGTTGCAGGTCTCTTTTTACATATGTGAATAAGAGTTAAATATCCTTAATGGGCGCTCTTTCATTTTAAGTAATCTACTTTCATAAAATTTCTTCTGAAGTTTAAAGTGATAGATTTTGTTCATTAGCATATCAGTTTGGGATTCTTTCATGTTCTTCTTATCACTCCATTTGATATCAACAGATAATGGCATTGTGAAAAAATTGTTGCATCAGATTCTTGAGGGTTTTAATAATTAAATTCTGAAGGTGATTAAGCAAAGACCATTTGGTATTATATTTCTGTGACATATATATATAAATTTCTTGAGCACTAATTCCTTACCACAGCCAAGGGGTTGTTTCTTAAGATACAACATTCTTTGGCATCGTTGCCGGGGACAAAGAAGCGAAGTTCATTCCCTGGGTTTTTGTCATATTTCCTCTGGTTGTTTAGAGAGGAGGAAATATCAGGCTATTTTTTATTCCATAATTTTGGCATATAAAAGGCCACATACGAGGTTAGATACCTCACAACAAAAATATCCTATTCTATTAGATCCTAAAAATTTGGTTTCTAGAAAAGCTCAAAAACCAAAAACACTTTCTACACCTGATGCTACACTGCCTGCACTTAGTAGCGGTTCACATAACCCTTCATCTAGGATATTTACCAGAAACTCATTTTCTCGAAACAATAATCCTTTTCCCTGCCAGTTCATTTTCAATAACCAAAGTTAGAGGAACAATCTTTGAGTCTATTTCATTCACATTCACACAAGCTCAACCAAATACATTTGCTGCTTCTTATGCTATTGTTCATAAACCCATTCCCATATCAATTGTTTCACCCCATTCATCCACATCCACAACTGGTTCACAAACTCCATCTACTGAAGGAGCGTTTAATCAAGGCATCAACATGGAAGGCCCTGCTTTCTTGATGAACAGGTATTCACCGTTACATCTTCCACAACCTATGAATTCCATGCCCCAATAATACCTCAAGTTACTTCCTCGTTTTACTATTGAAGATTAAGTGACTGCAGAATAACACTTTCCATTGTTTTTCACTTTTGCTGAGAATTTAAATGTTGAACATCTTGATGTAGTGATGAGACTTTTTGTACAGTCTCTGAATGGAGAGGCAAGAAAATGGTTTAAAGGTTTTCCAAATGGCTCAATTAATAATTGGGAGGAATTACCCAAAGATGGGGTGAAAAAAGAGATCATGTTTATTCATTAATTAAGTTTAATGCAATCAAGAAAAAATCTAATGAAAACATGAATGATTTTATTAAAAGATTCAACAAATTGTATAATAGTTTACCCACAAAAATGAAACCTCCTCCTGTTGGAGCAAGGGTAGTTTTTGCTGGAGATTTTGAGTCAGATTTTAGTTTCACTTTAAGAGAGAGGAGATCTCCTACTCTTGAAAAAATCCAAACTGATGCTTTGGAGATTGAAGCAAACATGACTGTCACCGGGAAGACACAATAAAAGCAGTCAATTCAAGAGAAAGACAAGGCCAAAGAGGAATCACCACAGGATCAGAGGATTGTTGACATGACAAAGGTTATCAAGAATTTTTCAAATAAATTAGTGAAGATGGACCTAGATAGTAAAAACTCACAAAGGCCTGCACAACAAAACAGAGGAGTTTTCAATCCTCAATTTAGAAAGCAGCCCCTACAAATTTTGTAGAGGGAGAGAAGAGATCAAGACCAAGTTTAGGCACCACTGTATATAGAAGCAGCATCCTCACAGTCTACTGAAGATGATCAAATGGAAGTTGAAGATCAGATATCTACTATGTGCATGAAAGAAGATGAAGAAGAGGAAGAATGTGAAGACGAATGCACAGAAGATGAGGTGTCATTTGACCGGGAAGAGATGGATGAGTATTGTAAGCAATTCATAGACTTTATGCAAGCATAGCTACATAAGAAGTATGGTTTAAGATCAAGAAAGAGATCACGGACGTAGGATTATGAAGAGAAAGAGAAAGAGTCAAACCCTTCTCCAATAGCGACTCCACAACCAAAGAACTCAATAAAATAATCAGATAAGGGGAAACAGCCTATGAATTCAGTAAGTGGAATTGAAAAACAATAGGTTGAGACTTCCCAAAACAAGTCTATCGATACTTATAATTTGGAGAAGGTTGTTTTCGTGCCTGAACATATCGCTAATCCTAGCATAAATACAAAATAACCTAATAAGATTGTCAAATAAAATCAAGCTTTCAGTCTGTCCAAAGAGCTAGAAAAGGTCAAAATCCAAGTACCCCTTCTTGAACTAGCTAAGACACCAGGTTACAAGAAGGAGATTGCAGAATTCATTAATCTTTCTCAGTCTGATGATATTGTTGATATTGTGAATTTTCAAGAAGAAAAACCAATGGTCTCTTTTGGTCCACATGGAGACGAGGTAGATTCTTTTGTTCCCCCATTTTATATGTCACTTCTTCTTCATGATTTCATTTTTCATAATTTTATGTTGGACTCTGGTGCTTCACATTATCTCATGCCATTATCTGTAATGAAATAATTGAAGTTACAAATTACTAAACCCTATAGAGACCTATATTCATTTGATTCAAAAAGGGTGAAATGTGTTGGACTTATCAAAGACTTGGTGGTGTCCCTAGCCCAAATTCCAGCCAAAAGTATCATGATGGATGTAGTGGTTGCAGATATTACAGATAGATTTGGTATGATTTTTTCCAGATCTTGGGGAGCGAAGCTTGGAGGTGTTTTAAAATTGGACTTCACATATGTTATTATTCATGTGTTCAATAGGGCAGAAAGAAGGTTATATAGAGAAACAAGATTTGTTAAAACTACCACAAATAAATATGCATGAAATTTCCCTATCTATGGTAAAGAGAAGGAAGATCGTTCTTCTTTCATGCTGCATGAAGATGCAGAGTTTGCTAAAGACTCAAATAAGTAGCTCTCTTCAGCAATTGTACATAATGAGCTAGGTTCAAACAAAATTTGGAAGTGTTATTTTGATGGTGCCTATTCAAAAGATGGCATAGGAGCTGGACTTTTATTGATATCTCCAGAAGGTAATATTTTTCCTTTTTCTTTTAAACTTGAATTTGAGTTGAAAAATAATTTAGCTAAGTATGAGGCATAAATTTTGAGTCTTCAAATTGCTAAACAAATGGGAATCTATTGTATTTCCATTTTTGGTGATTCTGATTTTATTATAAGACAGATTAAAAATCTTTGTCAAACCAAACATCCAAGGTTGATATCATATAGGAATGAAGTATGGGACCTGATTGAGAATTATTTTGAAGCTTTGAATCTTCAATTCATTCCAAGAGAAGAAAATAGAATGGCATATTCACTGGCAGTTGTAGCTAGTACTTTCAAGCCACCTATAAATCTGAAACTAGGGTATGAGATTGAGTGGAGGCATAGACCATCAATTCCTAACAATGTTAAGCACTGGCAAGTTTTTGAAGATGATGAGTAGATAAATCATTTCCTGACAATGATTGAAAATTTTGAATATAGTGAAATAGATCAAGAAAGTGAATAGACTGATTAGAATGAAGACTTGAAAAATCTTAAGTAATCAATAGGTGATCAGAAAATAATTCAGTTGAAAGACAATATATTTCCCAGAGGATTAGTTCCTCTTGAAAGATTTTTTGACTCAAATGATGTAGCACTGGATCAAAAGAAGGTACCTTAAGAGGGTGAGATGGAAGATTGTAATCTGGGAACTCAATAGGAGCCCAAGGTTGTCAAGTTATTCAAAGGTGTCCCTAAGAATTATAAAGAAAGGTACATTGATATTTTCAAAAAAGATATGGATGTATTTGCATGGTCCTATGAGGATTTGAAAACATATGATCTAGATATTATTCAGCACAAGATACCATTGAAGGATGGGGTCAAGCCTCACAGATCGAAACTTAGGCAGGTCAATCCATTGCTCCTTGCTCCAATTGAAAAGGAAGTGAAGAAATTGTTGCGGGAAAAAATTATAGTCCCACTCAGATATTTAGACTGGGTTTCTAACCTAGTTCCTGTGAGGATAAAGAATGGATAGATAAGGCTATGTGTTGACTTCAGGAATTTAAACATAACATCACTTAAAGACAATTATCCTTTGCCTAAGATGGACTATGTTTTATAGAAAGTGACAAGAGCATATAGATTGTCTATGGTTGATGGTTTCTCCGAGTATAATCAAGTAGATGTTGAAAAATAAGATTAGAAGAAAATAGCTTTTACCAAACCTTGGGGAATGTTCATGTATGCCAGGATGCCATTTAGTCTTATGAACGCAGGTGCCACTTTTTAAAGGGAAATGGACATAGAATTTGTGGGTGATAAGTTTGTAGTCATATATTTGGATGATGTGGCCATTTTTTCATCTTCAGATGATGAACACTTGGAGAATTTGCAAAAAGATTTCTTGAAATGCAGAAACTTTGGGTTGTCATTGAATCCCAAAAAATCCTTATTTGCCTTGGAGGAAGGAAAGTTGTTAGGACATATAGTTTCAAATTGGGGAGTAAAATTTGATCCAGCAAGAGTTGAAGCTATCCAGACAATTCCCTTGCCCAGGAGTAAAAGGGATATTCAAAGGTTTCTAGGAAAAATTAATTTCCTGAGAATATTTGTCCCAAATTATGCTGAAATTTTCATAAACATAACAAATATGCTGAAGAAGAATGCAAAAGTAAAATGGGACAAGGATTCTAGAGAATCCTCTGCCAGGATTAAAGAAGCTCTTCAGGGAGCTCCTGTTCTGATCAGTCCAGATTATCAAAAGGCTTTTCAATTTTTTTTCATTTGCATCACCTATTACCATTGTTGTTGTGTTGTTGCAGAATAATGAAGAGGACAAAGAAAAACCTGTGGAATTTTTCAATAAAGTTCTCAGGGATGCTGAACTTAAATACAATATTTTCGAAAAACAGGTGTATGCTTTAGTTAAAGCATTAAAAGCATTCAGGACTTATGTGTTGCAGTCTCAGATAGTTGCTCTATGTGCCTAACTCTGCTGTGAAGGATGTGTTGATTCAAAGTGATGTGGAAGGTAAAAGAGGAAAATGGATAGCTAAGATCCAAGAATATGACTTAGATATCAAACCTACCAAATTGGTCAAAGGTCAAGGTTTGGCAAAGCTGTTGACAGAGTCAAATTTTCAAGCTTTGGGAATTAATTTGCCAACACCTTTAGATGAAGCAATTGATGAAAGTAGTCAAAGCAGTACAAAGACAGAAATTAAATCCAAGTTCATGTCTTCTGATTGGTATAGGGATATTGTTCATTACTTATGTTTTTTCTCTTTCCCAACCTCACTGAACAGAACAAAATAGAGAGATATTCAGCTCAAATCTTGGCCATGTGTCATAATTGATGCTAAGTTATATTGGAAGGATCCTGTTGGCATTTTGTTGTTGTGTTTGACAGAAGGTGAATCAATAGAAGTTATAAAATAATATCATGAAAATATATGTGGAGGCCATTACAGTTGGAAGTTCACCGCTCATAAAATATTCAAATCAATTTTTTACTGGCCATCCTTGTTTGCTGATGTATATAGAATAGTTAGAAGTTTCCATAAATGTCAATTATTTGCAGAAAATAAAAGGTTAGCTCCTCTACCTCTTCTCCCATTGTTTGTTGAAGAACCTTTTAGGAAATGGGGATTAGATTTTAATAGGGAAATCAATCCACCATCAAGTGGGAAATTCAAATGGATTCTAACTGCCACTCACTATTTCACAATGTGGGTGGAGGAAATACCTGGAAGAAAACATCTTCAGCAGGTTTGGGTGTCCAATCAAATTTGTAACTAACAATGCTCAGGTATTCAATTCATTTAGATTCATTAATTTTTTTCAAACATATAATGTCATTCTATCTCATTATACAACATATCATCCTCAAGGGAATGGGCTAGCTGAATCTTCCAACAATATATTGGTTAAGATCTTGAAGAAGAAAATTAATGAAAATCAGAAAAATTGGGATTCAAAATTGAAATTTTCTCTTTGGGAAGTAAGAGTGACTACTAGAAGATCTATAGGTAAATCACCTTATGAATTGGTTTATGGTACTCAAGCTTTATTTCCTACTCAGTTGGCTAGACCAGTGATTTATTTTCTTCAAGGAGCACAAGAAGAACCTAATGCGTTGGTGAGAAGACAGAACAAATTTACAGAATCAAGTGAGAGCAGGAACAAAGTCAGGGAAAACTTGATCACCTATCAAGAAAAGATGGAGTCCATTTTTGATAGAAAAGCAAAAGAGATTATTTTTCAAACTAGAGATTTGATATTAAGATGGGATACCAGAAGAGAAGAGAAGGGAAAGCATGGTAAGTTTGATCCATTCTGGTATGGCCCATTAAAAATTGTTGAGGTTAGAACAAATAACACATTCATGTTGGAGAATCTTGATGGAGAAACAATAGAGTTGTTTGTGAATGGGCAGTATCTAAAACATTATTTTCAGCATTGAGATTTTATGGTCCACCATTGTACATATTCGGTTTTCTCATTGTTCATATTTCATCAAACAAAATTTGACTCCATGCCCAAAGTGAAGGCACTAATCTGCAGTTCTTAGTGTTTCGTGGCAAAAAACACTATCCCCAGGTGGAGCCAGATGTTGTGGCTCATTTGCAATATCCTTTATTTTAGTTTTTCAAAAAAAAAAAATGGAAAAATATAAAAATATATGTTAAAGTACAATTTTCTCATACTTTAACTCAAATATGTAATGTTTTGTATAAATTTAAAGTTCAATACTTTAGAAAGATTTGTGATAGTGGGTCCTAGTGCTTAGTAAATGAACGATCAATTTTTTGAGCGGGATCCAAATATTTTTTTTTCAGGAGATAAAAGCGGCAACCCGCGAGCACATTCAACGCACGGGTTAACGAGGAGGGCGCCGCCACAGTTGACCCCGTTGACTGTGGGGCCGATCAAGATCTGCAGTCAGGATTAAATACAGGGGCATGACCCCGATGAGCTCTCCGTAGCTTTGAGGCCTACCACAGTGACATAAGCCGTTGGTTGGTGATAACTTTCAGGCACGTCATGGTATCGTTTAACGGTCTTTTGGCACATCAACTCAGCATTTAATTCATAAACCCCGCACCACCTATTTAAAATTGATTCCTCGTTTTGCAAGGATATTGTTGTTTCTTTGTTCTTGTCAATTTGATTACACCTGTTTCTTCCATTTTTGCCCGCCACCTTGTTGTTTTTTGCCACCCTGAGCATAGTTATGGCTAAGTGTTTATCTCTTTCCAGCTCATCCATCCATATTCCTCTCATAGAAACTGAGAGGGATATTCGAGACACTGTGTGCTCTTTATATCACCTCCAATTCTATCAACAAGTATGTGCTCTTTAGATCACCTCCAATTTTCTCCGCCATGGCCAAAACAGGTGTACTGTCTTCATGTATTCCAAGAACGCACCTTTTTCTTGAGTTTATGCACTGGCTAGTGTATGTTATGTACCCTAGAAAATGATTTGTAATGAATTGTCTAGGAGAGAATGTCTTACAAGTATCAGCCCTGTTAATTTGTCAATCCTTGTGTTACCCAGAGTCAGAATCCTATGTTCAATTCATTGATGAGTCATTGATAGCACATTATGATAGTCTTGCAGGTCAAGAATTCAATCAGTTTGTCTTTTTCCTGAAGCCAAATACGAAGCAGTTTGTACCTGATAGCAAAGAATTCTCCATGGAAGTTTTCGACGCAGAAGTTTGGCTGGTGCTAAGGTGTATGTCAAAGATATCGGGAAAAGAAGATGACAGCATAATTGACAAATCAGTTCTAGGATTGTTTGCATTGATGATGAAGCCTAGAGTAGTGTTGGATATTCCTTCATATTGGCAAGAAGTCGTCAATACTCAACTCATGATTTTATCAGTCACTGGGTCATTCAGGTTCCCCTCTCTTATCATTTACCTCTTTTTATAACAAAATGTGGAATAATTCTTGCATTTTGGGTTAAATATTATGAATGTAAATAAAAACTGGAAGTCAGTAGTGTTTTGGACTGATGTAGTAAGAGAGGAACAAAATGAGGATGGTCTGTTTGATTTTTCAAACCATTTCATGTCTACTGCATATAAGATTTTGAATGGGGTTTCTCCCCCATGTTTCTTGCCAAAGGCTCAGGAGTTTCGCAGTTGGGAACAAATTGTAAATTTGGATATTGGTATGTTTATGAATACTACTCAGAAATTAGACTTTATGGGGATGGGGTAGAACCATATAGGCTTCCTATATCTATGCCTATGAGATTATTTGCTTTAGAGTTCATTAGGCAGAGTTTAAATGTTGACCAAATACATTTTGTACCTATGAAAAAGGGTCATATGTTTAAGCTACCTATGTCTGTGGGTCTATTTATAGTCAACATGAGACAAGTAGTTGATGAAGCTAATATGATGTTATATGGAATGCACTTGTTGTTAGGAGATAAGTGGGCTTATGACCCCCATAAAGTGATTTAAAAAAGGAGAATTGAAAATGGTTATTCAACATTTGTTCACGAAAGTAGATATGACATAAAGAAGCTAGCAAATAAGGGTTTTGCAGGTTCTGTTGGCTCAAATATACAGACTCCTATCATATCTAAGAAATATAGCAAGAGAAGTAAAGAGGCAATTGTTGATTCAGAAGATGAAGAGAAGAGAGCCAAAAAGAGAACTAATCTTAATGAAGACATAGCAGGTGCTCAACCTAGTTTCTCACTTCAACTAGGAGATGAGAAAAATTTCCCAGCTTCACCAAGAAGACACGGAGATGCTCAGGAACAAGTACCTTAGATTAAACAAGTATTTGCTCATATTGCTGAAATAAATCAAAGGATGAAGGCTAGCATGGAGGCATAGGCTTAGTATCAAATAACTCTAGACCAAACAAGATTTTTGACTGCCATGGATCTAGAAAAAGATTGGTTTAAGATTGCTCTTTCTCACCCCTCTAATTTGACTATAGGGTCATCAAATAATTTCAATACCGTAAATTTAACTGTTGACGTAAGAAAGTTTCCTTTGTTTGATAAAGTAAATTTACATATGTAAACAGGTCAACTGATAGTGAATGATTTGACCAAAACTAATGCAATGGCTCTTAAGGCTAAGAACATCCTAGGGAAGGTCATCAAACAATTGAAATTGGATAAAGCCAACTCCAGGGCTTTGACAACACAGAATGAAGAACTTAAGAAGATAATTTTAAAGATTGGGGTTGTAGAAATTTGAATAAATGAGATATTATTCACTGATATTCTCCTGATCACACACTATTTTAGCTTCATGCATAATACAAAATCTCTTCTACCATTGATCATTACATGCGGAAATAAAATCAATTGCATGCACACATTAAAACCACAAACAATCACACATATCAACACAGTATTTAATGGGAAAGCTTAAAGATGAAAACCCCAACTATCTGTATATTATATTTCATGGAGATCATGTAACAATCATAGTACAAAAGCTCCTCACAAGCTCTCATGCACACCCTCAATTGCTACACACTATCAAGCTAGATCTAGCAAAACACATGCTCCAATCTTTTGCCACTTGATAGCCAGCCTCTATTGCGTAATCAATGCTATGGGATGGCTTCATTAAATAGATAAACCACCTAGCTTGTACTGTGCAATCCTCATGGGCTTCTCCACCTATCTGTGTGTTTCAAATAGCAACAGTATAGTCACAACTGATAGTTAACCTGCTCTTTCACCTATTTTTGCACTGGTCTCCACTGAAACTGTCCATGCACTAAAGTTAACTGATGCATTCTTTAGTTGATTAATGAGTTTATAATTAGTGAATTAATTAATAATTGATTCACACCACTCTCACTAATTGTATCAATTAGTTAAACTGAATACAAATAGCTCAACTATGTTTAGATTAGTTAAACTGAATACAACTCCACTAACTTCCTCAATCAACTCCACCAAACTCTGTCACATGAGTTCTAACTGAGGTATCCATGCAATAGCTCCACATAACCCTAGGAATATCATAATTCCTTCTTTCAGCTACATGTGCCACATCTGTGCACTTAACTGAAGTGCTCCAAGAGAATAAGATAATGTTTAGAGTCTAAATATTATTAAGAGCTAATAATATTAAACATATCTATTTTAGGCGGCAACCTAAAATTAGATTATTTAATATGTCTAAAAATAGAAGTCCATCTATTTTTCCAACTTGACCAACCATCCAAAAATAGCATCCTGCAACTCATAGAATATGATCCATATGTCTAAAAATAGACATAGTCTAAAAATAGACTTTGCGCCAAAAATAACCTGCGGGCCCACTTAGTGAAGGCGACTTCTTCCCACTAAGCTCATCATCTTGTTGAAATCTCAGCACTCCCTCTCAAAAAGATAAGGATTATCTGCCACCCTTATCTTGCCTCTGTGGTATTCGAATTTGCTCCTGGTGAGTGCCTTCTGCAAGATATCAACATCCTGATCCTCCGTGGGAATGTATGAAAGTAACATGATCTTCCGCTGCACACAATCTTTGATATGATGATATCGGATGTCAATGTGTATTTGAACAACGCGACCAAGATCTTCCTCATCCCTATCGCCTCGCATGCGGCCAAACTTGTTGCCATATACTCGGCCTTTGCTGAGGCGAGTGCCACGGATCTGCCGCCCTCTTTGGCCTGGCGACGCCGACCCGATGCCCACCCCTCCGGATGTGCTCATTCTGTTCCGTTGGAATCCACCCAATCTACATCCGTGAAGCCACATAGCCTCACCTCATCCGAATGTACGTACCATAATCCATATCTGATGTGCCCCTGCGAGATATATCAATACATGCTTGCACCTTCCAAAAGAGCTTGGTTGGCTTAACCATAGCTTGTGAAAGCTGGTTCACAGCATGGCATATGTCGGGTCATGTATTGACCAGATACATAAGCGACCCCACCAACTTTCGATAAACAGTGGCATCCACTACCTCCGCCGAAGTAGCATCCTCCTTCCTCCATCCTCTAGGAAGAGGAGTATCAAAAGGCTTGCAGCCATGCATTTTGAACTTCTCCAGTATCTCCCGGACATACTTTCCTTGAGAAACAAACAGTCCATCACTGCGCTGCCAAATTTCCAATCCCAGGAAATAATGAAGGAGGCCAAGTCCTTCATCCCAAACTCTTTTGGAAGATCATCCTTGCATGAGAGTATCAACAGCTCATCACCTGTCAAAATAAAATCATCTACATAAAGTACAATGATCAGAAAATTACCCTCCACCACTATCTGGTATAGGTTCGGATCCGCCTCACTCTTGGAGAATCCAAGTCTAGTGAAATAACTATCTATCTGTGTGTACCAAGCACGAGGTGTTTGTTTCAACCCATACATCGCTCTCTTGAGCCTGCACACATGCGACTCACTACTGAAGATCTCGAAACCTTCGGGCTGCTCTATGTACACCTCCTCCTCGATGACTCCATTGAGGAACTCAGTCTTCACATGCATCTGATGAATGTGCCACCCCATCTGCGGTGAGACAGCTAGGATCGTCCGTATGGAATAATACCTTGCGGCAGGTGAAGGGTCTCCTGCTAATCGGTCCCCTCGGTCACATGAAAATCCTTGGGAAACAAATATTGCCTTATACTTCTCCACACTCCGTCAATGCCTGCTTCACTTTGTAGATCCATCTCGAGCCCACCACTGATTTCCCCTCGGGCCTCAGGAAAATCTCCCATGCACTATTTCTGACAATCGAATCATACTCTTCCACTATGGCATCTACCCATGCGGGATCCTCCACAACTTCGTCGAAAGAGGATGGCTCTGTCACAATACACTTGCTCATAAGAGCCATGTATCTAGTATACCAGTTAGGTGACTGTCTCTGTCTACGCTGTGATGTAGGTGCTCCTACAACCTTCTCTCCGGCATTCGAGCCGCCGCTTCGGCCGTAGCGCTTCTCCTTCCCGATGGTTGGCGCCGCCCGAGTGGCATTCACCACATAGTCCCAATCTTGTGGTCAATTCATCCCGAGACCTACTAATAGGAACACAGCCTTTCACAAGGCATGCAAGTGTGACACCCTCTCAAGCGAATGTTTCTAGATCTTCTCCCGAAATTCGATATTCCGTCGCGTGTTAGGCCCCGCGACCGTCCGGAAAATACACACGACAGTCAGGTGTATCACACCGACAAATATCCCAACCTCTCATTGCTCCAAATTTCTTCTTCCCCCATCTTTGTCACGAATAAACAGAACCAAAAATCCTCAAATGGGAAATATTAGGCCTCTTACCAGAAAACGCCTCCTCGGGTGTACTCATGCCAAGTATCCTGTGAGGACAATGGTTCTGCACATATACTGCAGTATTACATGCCTCAGCCCACAAGTGTATGGGTAGGCCCTGATCATGCAACATCTCCCATGCAGCACCCACGATCGTTCTGTTATTCCGCTCAGCAACCCTATTCTGCTGTGGGTTATGAGGTGCTATGAGCTCTCCTTGAATTCCTTCTACACTGCAAAAGTCCTTGAATTCGCCAGAGATGAATTCACCACCATTGTCGCTCATAAGAGCCTTCACATGCTTCCCCGATTCTTTCTCAACCAGTTCCTTGAACTCACAAAAATTTGAATATGTATCGCTCTTTTTCTGCATGAAGAAGATCCAACACTTACGAGAAAAATCATCAACAAATATCACATAATACCTGTGCTTTGCTGTCGAAGCTACTGAGAAAGGTCCACACACGTCTGTGTGAATTCTCTCAAGGATCGTCGTGGCATGACTATCCTTCTCGTGAAAGGCGGCTTTCACAAATTTTCCCAAGGTACACCCCTTGCATTGATCTGACTACGCAAGAGTGCCTTTAGGAAGCCCAGTAGAAATCTGCTGCAATATCTTCAAAGCTCCATGGTGAAGGTGGCCCAATCTCTGGTGCCACAACTCGCCATCATCCCGGCTCACCACTCCTTCTGCCTTGCCTTCCATTTCTGCACAGCCATCTACCTACAACTGAAAAAGGTTCTTAACTTGAACCCCTATCCTCCGCGTCTCACCAGTTGCCTTACTGCACAGGAAAGCCTTTCCCTTGCTAAAAACAAAATCATATCCCTTGTCTTCTAACATCGCCACAGAGATAAGATTCTTCTTCAATCCTGGAACATGCATCACTTCCTTCAATATGAAGGTTTTACCAGACTCCCTCTCAAATGAAAAAGGTGCCTGATACCCCGTCAAGATCAGATTACCATCATCGCCCACCATGTACTCCAAGTATCATCTCATCCATATCGCAAAACAAATCTCGTATCTCCATGTGAAAAGATGCACCAATCAAGCCAAGGAACCATACCGATCCCATCACACTTGAAACCAAGCATGCGATTAGTGAAAATTCAAGCTCGAACTGTGAAGCCAAAGCTTCTCCATCTGCAGATCTTCCCGCTTGCTTGTTCTTCTTCTTCTTTGGACAATTGGTAGCATAATGTCCGTGATCATGGCAGTGAAAACACTTCACTTTCGCCATATCTTGCTTCTTGCCCTTTGCACCGGAATGAGAAGGTTTCTTACCTTTCCCCTTCTTTGCTTTGGTAGCCAAAGCACAATTCTCTTCATCGGAGTTCTTTGATGAAGATCCGTCCCTGGTACTCCGCCTTATCTCCTCTTGCACAAGATCTGACCAAAGTCGCTCCCATCCTGGCAATTTCTCCCGACCATTGACAGAGTCTTGATAGGAGTGCCAACTCTTTGGAAGCCCAAGGAGAGCCAATCTCACCAAGTCCTCATCAAAAATAGTAACCCCCACACTTCCCAGCTCATCCCTGCATTGGATGAACTTCGTGAGATACTTGGGCATACTGTCGCCTTTCTCCTTTTTTATGTTTCTGATTTTATCCTTGAGCGCCAACTTCCTCTGGTCGCTCTTGTTTTGGATTAAATATTTCAAAGCTTTCCACATCAATAATGGAGAAGTCTTACCATGAAGGCTTGATACTATGTGATCCTTCACGCCCTCCAACAGAATCCTTCGACACTTTGTTGTCTTCTTTTGCCATGCGTCAAGTACGGCAGCATCACTAGAAGTAGGCTTTGGAATTTCTGCATCTATGAACTCCTTCAACCCATTGTCATCGAGCACCACTTCCATCCTATCCTTCCATGAAATATAATTCGAGCTACCCTCAAGGGCATACTCCAATCGCAATCCGTTGAAAGACATCTCAACCTCGACACCAAGAAAACACTGCTGCAAATTCGAATTCCACCAGCACAAAACTCAACCGCTTCAATGTTTTGTAATTTCTCCAATGATCAATATCACTCCGATACCATGTAGAAATTTGAATAACTGAGATATTATTCACCAAGATTCTCCTGATCACACACTATTTTAGCTTCATGCATAATAAAAAATCTCTTCTACCATTTATCATTACATGCGGAAATAAAATCAATTGCATGAACACATTAAAAAAACAAACAATCACACATATGAACACAGTATTTAATGGGAAAGCTTAAAGCTGAAAACCCAAACTATCTATATATTATATGTCATGGAGATCATGTAACAATCATAGTACAAAAGCTCCTCACAAGCTCTCATGAAATCCCTCAATTGCCACACACTATCAAGCTAGATCTAGAAAAACACATGCTCCAATCTTTTGCCACTTGATAGCCAGCCTCTATTGCATTTTCAATGCTATGGGATGGCTTCATTAAATAGATAAACCACCTGTCTTGTACTTCGCAATCCTCATGGGCTTCTCCACCTATCTGTGTGTTGCAAATAGCAATAGTATAGTCACAACTAATAGTTAACCTGCTCTTTCACCTATTTCTGCACTGGTCTCCACTAAAACTGTCCATGCACTGAAGTTAACTGATGCATTCTTTAGTTGATTAATGAGTTTATAATTAGTGAATTAATTAATAATTAATTCACACCACTCTCACTAATTGTATCAATTAGTTGAACCTAGTACAAATAGATCAACTATGTTTAGATTATTAAACTAGTCACAACTCCACTAACTTCCTCAATCAACTCCACCAAACTCTATCACATGAGTTCTAACCAAGTATCCATGCAATAGCTCCACTCTTAACCCCTCGTGAACAGCTGACTCCTTCACAAATTTGTGCTGCCATCTAATTAACTCGAAGTGCTCCAAGAGAATAAGATAATGTTTAGAGTCTAAATATTATTAAGAGCTAATAATATTCGACATATCTATTTTTAGACTGGCAATCTAAAAATAGATTCCCCCCAATATGACTAAAAATAGAAGTCCATCTATTTTTTCCAACTTGACCAACCATCCACAAATAGCATCCTGCAACTCATAGAACATGATCCATATATCTAAAAATAGACATAGCATAAAAATAGACTTTGCGCCCAAAATAGCCTACGGGCCCACTTAGTGAATGCGACTCCTTTCCACTAAGCTCATCATCTTGTTGCAATCTCAACACTCCATCTCAACAATATAAGGATTATCTGCAACCCCTATCCTGCCCCTATGGTATTCCCAAATTTTCCCTGAGTGCCTTCAAGATATCAAGATCCCCGATCCTTCGCAGAATGTATGAAAGTAACATGACCTTCCGCTGCACACAATCTCTGATATGATGATACCGCATGTCAATGTGTGAATAGAAAAACCCGACCAGGATCTTCCTCATCCATATAGCCTCGCATGCAGCCAAACTCGCTACCATATACTCGGCCTCTGCTGAACTGAGTGCCACGGATCTCTGCTTCCTGCTGTACCAAGAAACTATTGTCGACCCGATACTGAAAATCCCTCCAGATGTGCTCTTTCTGTCCGTTGGGCTCCCTGCCCAATCTGCATCCGTGAAGCCACATAGCCTCACCTCATCCAACTGTCTGTACCACAATCCATATCCCGATGTGCCTCTGAGATATCTCAATACATGCTTGCCTGCCTTCCAGAAGAGCTTGGTTGGCTTAACCATAGCTTGTGAAAGTTGGTTAACAACATAGCATATGTCGGGTCGTGTATTGACCAGATACATAAGCGACCCCACCAACTGTCGATAAACAGTGGCATCCACTACCTCCGTCGAAGTAGCATCCTCCTTCCTCCAACCTCCAGGAAGAGGAGTATCAACAAGCTTGCAGCCATGCATGTTGAACTTCTCCAGTATTTCCCGGGCATACTTACCCTGAGAAACAAATAGTCCATCACTGCGCTGCCAAATTTCCAATCCCAGGAAATAATGAAGGAGGCCCAAGTCCTTCATCTCAAACTCCTTTGCAAGATCATCCTTGCATGAGTGTATCAACAGCTCATCACCTGTCAAAATCAAATCATCTACATAAAGTACAATGATCAGAAACTTACCCTCCACCACAATCTGGTATAGGTTAGGATCCGCCTCACTCTTGGAGAATCCAAGTCCGGTGAAATAACTGTCTATCCGTGTGTACCAAGCACGAGGTGCTTGTTTCAACCCATACAGCGCTCTCTTGAGCCTGCACACATGCGACTCGCTGCTGAAGATCTAGAAACCTTCGGGCTGCTCTATGTACACCTCCTCCTCAATGACTCCGTTGAGGAACGCAGTCTTCACATCCATCTGATGAATGTGCCACCCCATCTGCGCTGAGAGAGCAAGAATCGTCCGTATGGAAGAATACCTTGCGACAGGTGCAAAGGTCTCCTCATAATCGATCCCCTCAATCTGTGAAAAGCCTCGTGCAACAAATCTTGCCTTGTACTTCTCCACACTCCCGTCAGCTGCCTGCTTCACTTTGTAGATCCATCTCGAACCCACCACCGATTTCCCTTCCAGCCTTGGGACAATCTCCCATGAACAGCTCACAATCGAATCATACCACGTGTATCTACCCATGCGGGGATCCTCCACATCTTCTAAAGAGTATTTGGTTTCACACAATACACTTGCTCATAAGAGCCATGTATCCAAAAGATAATGGCCATGTGACTCGTCTCTCTCTACAACAGGATGTAGGTGCTCCTACAACCTTCTCGCATCTCAGCCAATCGCTAAGCTTCGTAGTACGCTTCCGCCCTCTCGATGGTTGGCGCCGTCTCGAGGTGGTCTTTCCACTCTATGAACTCATCTTGTGGCTCGGGGATCTCCCCGAGACTCATCCTTCTAATCTACTAATAGCTCCTCATCTGCATGCAAGTGTGGCTCCCTCTCAAGCGAACACTTTATGGCTTTCTCCTCCTGAAATTTGATATCTCGTCGCACAACAGTCTTGCGACTGTCTGGAAAATACACACGATAGTTGTGGGGCGTATCAGTGTACCCCACAAATATCCCAACCTCTGCGGTCGGCTCCAGCTTCTTCCTGGCATCCTTCGTCACATGAATGTAAACAGGTGAACCAAAATCCTCAAATGGGAAATATCAGGCCTCTTACCAGAAAACGCCTCCTCGGGTGTACTCATGCCAAGTATCCTGTGAGGACAACGGTTCTGCACATATACTGCAGTATTGCATGCCTCAGCCCACAAGTGTATGGGTAGGCCCTAATCATGCAACATCGCCCGTGCAACACCCACGATTGTTCTTCGTTCTTCGTCAAGAACCCCTTTTCGTCAGGATTATGAGGTGCTGTTGTTTCTTGTTCCTTCTACGCTGCAAAAGTCCTTGAATTCTCCACAGATGAATTCACCACCATTGTCTCTCCTAAGATCCTTCACCTGCTTCCCCGATTCTTTCTCAACCAGTGCCTTGAACTCATATAACTTTGAGTATGTCTCGCTCTTCTTCTGCATGAAGAAGATCCAGCACTTACGAGAAAAATCATCAACAAATATCACATAATACCTGTGCTTTGCTGTCGAAGCTACTGAGAAAGGTCCACACATGTCTATGTGAATTCTCTCAAGGATCGTCGTGGCGCGACTATCCTTCTCGTGAAAGGTGGCTTTCACAAATTTTCCCAAGGTACACCCCTTGCATTGATCTGACTGCGCAAGAGTACCCTTAGGAAGCCCAGTAGAAATCTACTGCAGTATCTTCAAAGCTCCATGGTGAAGGTGGCCCAATCTCCGGTGCCACAACTCGCCATCATCCCGGCTCACCACTCCTTCTGCCTTGCCTGCCATTGCTGCACAACCATCTACCTGCAATTGATAAAGGTTCTTAACTCAAACCCCTATCCTCCGGGTCTCACCAGTTGCCTTACTGTGCAGGAAAGCCTTTCCCTCGCTAAAAACAACATCATATCCCTTGTCTTCTAACATCGCCACAGAGATAAGATTCTTCTTCAATCCTGGAACATGCATCACTTCCTTCAATACGAAGGGTTTACCAGACTCCCTCTCAAAGGAAATGGTACCGATACCGGTCGCACTGTATCTACCATCATCGACCATCTCGATGTGCACTCCAAGATCTTTCTCATCCAGATCAGTAAACAAATCTCGATCTCCTATCATGTGAAAAGACGCACCACTGTCCAGAAACCACACTGAACCCATCACACTTGAGACCAAGCATGCGATCAGTGAAAAATCCAGCTCAAACTATGAGGCTAAGGCCTCTCCAGCTGCAGATCCAGCAACCTGCTTATTTTTCTTCTTCTATGGACAATTAGTGGCATAATGTCCGTGTTGGTGACAGTGAAAGCACTTCACCTTGGACATGTCCTGCTTCTTGCCTTTCGCACCGGATTGAGAAGCTTTCTTTCTCTTCCCCTTCTTTGCTTTGGCAGCCAAAGCACAATTCTCTTCATCAGAGTTCTTTGATGAAGATCCGTCCCTAGTACTCCGCCTTATCTCCTCTTGCACAAGATCCGACCAAAGTCGCTCCCATCCTGGAAAGTTCTCTTGACCATTGACATAGTCCTGATAGGAGTGCCAACTCTTTGGATGCCCAAGGAGAGCCAATCTCACCAAGTACTCATCATCAATATTAACCCCCACACTTCCCAGCTCATCCCTGCATTGGATGAACTTCGTGAGGTACTTGGGAATACTGTCGCCTTTCTCCATTTTTATGTTTCTGAGTTTATCCTTGAGCGCCAACTTCCTCTGGTCTCTCTTGCTTTGGAATAAATCTGTCAAAGCTTTCCACATCAAGAATGGAGAAGCCTAACCATGAAGGCTAGATACTATGTGATCCTTCATGCCCTCCAACAGAATCCTTCGACACTTTGATGTCTTCTTTTGCCATGCGTCAAGTACAGCAGCATCACTAGAAGTAGGCTTTGGAATTTCTGCATCTATGAAATCCTTCAACCCATTTTCATCCAGCACCGCTTCCATCCTGTCCTTCCATGAAATATAATTCGAGCTTCCCTCAAGGGCATACTCCAATCGCAATCCGTTGAAAGACATCTCAACTTCGACACCAAGAAAACATTGCTGCAGATTCGAATTCCACCAGCACAAAACTCAACCGCTTCAATGTTTTGCAATTGCTCTAATGATCAATATCGCTCTGATACCATGTATAAATTTGAATAACTGAGATATTATTCACCGAGATTCCCCTGATCACACACTATTTTAGCTTCATGCATAATACAAAATCTCTTCTACCATTGATAATTACATGCGGAAATAAAATCAATTGCATGCACACATTAAAACCACAAACAATCACACATATCAACACAATTTTTAATGGGAAAGCTTAAAGCTTAAAACCCTAACTATCTGTATATTATATGTCATGGAGATCATGTAACAATAATAGTACAAAATCTCCTCACAAGCTCTCATGCACACCCCTAATTTCTACACACTATCAAGCTAGATCTAGCAAAACACATGCTCCAATATTTTGCCACTTGATAGCCAGCCTCTATTGCATTTTCAATGCTATGGGATGGCTTCATTAAATAGATAAACCACCTGGCTTGTACTGCACAATACTCATGGGCTTCTCCACCTATATTTGTGTTAAAAATAGCAACAGTATAGTCACAACTGATAGTTAACCTGCTCTTTCACCTATTTCTGCATTGGTATCCACTGAAACTGTCCATGCACTAAATTTAACTGATGCATTCTTTAGTTGATTAATGAGTTTATAATTAGTGAATTAATTAATAATTAATTCACACCACTCTCACTAATTGTATCAATTACTTAAACTGAATACAAATAGCTCAACTATGTTTAGATTAGTTAAACTGAATACAACTCCACTAACTTCCTCAATCAACTCCACCAAACTCTGTCACATGAGTTCTAACTGAAGTATCCATGCAATAGCTCTACTTAACCCTCAGGAATAGCGTAATTCCTTCGGTCAGCTCCTGTGCCACATCTGTGCACTTAACTGAAGTACTCCAAGAGAATAAGATAATGTTTATAGTCCAAATATTATTTAGAGCTAATAATATTCGACATATCTATTTTTAGACTGACAATCTAAAAATAGATTCCGCCCAATATGTCTAAAAATAGAAGTCCATCTATTTTTTCCGACTTGACCAACCATCCACAAATAGCATCCTGCAACTCATAGAACATGATCCATATGTCTAAAAATAGACTTTGCGCCAAAAATAGCCTACAGACCCACTTAGTGAAGGCGACTCCTTTCCACTAAGCTCATCATCTTGTTGCAATCTCGACAGGGGTAGATCCAAATGATAGGTCTGTTGTGCAGAATTTTCTACAAAGTGCGAAATCAGAGATTTCTGTGTTGAAGAAAAAGTTGAAGTTACCTACAAGAGAGCATTCTATGGCACCAAAGGTGGAAAAAGTGGAAAGTGAGAAAGAGAGCCTTCTTCAGTAGCTTTTGCAGAAAGAAGAAGTAATTACTAAGTTGAATTAAATTGTGTTGTCATTACAGAATCAGATTGATTCTCATTCCCACACTATCATTTTTCCATCTGGCAATGATGATCCAGTAGCACAGATGTCTCAATTGAACATTGAACTAAAGATGGCAGAGAGAGATCTCAAAAGGGCACAAAATGATCTAGAGATAGCAACAAAAATAATGCAAGTCAAGGATGGGGAAATTAATAAATACAGGACAGATTGCCAAATAACTGATGATGAGATTAAGAGGCTGAAGGAGAAATTGAAGGGAAACATAACTTTGATTCAGGCTAAGGACATCATCTGGAATGAAATATTTGAAGAAATGAAAGCAGCTTGGGGATCTCTGACTATTGTATTAGAAGAAAAAAACATTATCAGAGATTTTAGGAGCAGGTTATGGCAGACAAGCAAAAGACTATTAACAGAGCCATTTGGGCAAAGAAATTTATTGATTTCATTGATTCGAAGACTGATCAAGAGTTAGAGAAAAATGAGATTAAATATAGGATTACATATGATGTAGAGTAAAAAATTAATTGTTAAAAATGATTGCAGGTAGATCACTGAGAAGAAGTTGACAACGATTAAGGAAGAAGTAAACAAGTTTGACAATTTGTATGACAAAAGAGTCAGGGCAGGATTGCCATCATGCTGGGGTCTTGGAGGTTGTCTTTTATCATGGGATTCCTATGAACCACTATTGGTATTGGCAAAAATCAAGGTGGATAACACTCATGAGAAGACTCAGATTCTGAAAGGTGCAACAACTATTAATTTTCTTCAGAGGAATTTTCAACTATTATGGTTGGTGAAGACCTTATTTATAGAGAGACCAAAATTCAACAGGATCACTACCTTTAGGCTGGAGTATGACACGCTGATTAATTCTCCTAAGACAAAAATTTAAGTGTGGAAGAAATGCAGAGCCTGGATGACTGTTTTACCTAAGGATCCTTCATCTTCAATGAAATACAAATCAGCTAATCAGGAGGATGCAACAACAACAAGACCAATTCATATTCAGTGAATAGATTAGGATTTAAGTTTTATTTATCTCTGTTAAGAGAGTTCAATTGTAATAAGGCATTTTGATGATAGGTAATAGGTAGTTTAAGAAGTTTTAAGTAGTTTCAGCAGTTAGAAGTAGTTTTAGCAGTTACAAACTGCTTTTGTATTGTATTTAAAGAGAAAAAAAGGAAAGGTAAAGGTTCTGAGTTTTGGACCTTTTGACTACTGAAAATTTTTTACTCAATTTTCTGATGATTAATGAATGAGGATCAAGATTCTTGCATCTGTTGTTATTGATATGTTTTCTTGTTTCCATTTTGTCTATTTCCTTCTATGAATAAAATGAAGTAATGTAGTTGCAGATCTCTTTTTACATATGTGAATAAGAGTTAAATATCCTTAATGGGCGCTCCTTCATTTTAACTAATCTACTTTCATAAAACTTTTTTTGAAGTTTAAAGTGATAGATTATTTTCATAAAAATATCAGTTTGGGCTTCTTTCATGTTCTTCTTATCACTCCATTTGACATCATCATATAATGGCATTGTGAAATATTTTTTGCATCGGATTCTTGAGGGTTTTAATAATTAATTTCTGAAGGTGATTAAGCAAATACCATTTGGTATTATAATTCTATGACATATATATATATATAAATTTCTTGAGCACTGATTGCTTACCACAACCAAGGGATTGTTTCTTAAGATATAACAGACCCAATGTAGACAAGCCATGGAACCACCAATCATGTGCTTCACCCTCAAGGTGCAGTGCTGCTATCTTAATGGCCTCCATCTCCGATACTTTTTTCAACTGGAAGTAGATTTCAAGCTTCTCTACCCATGATTTGGCAATGCATTCATATGACCCATCAAAGTTGGATAAGAAAAATATGCCCATAATGCGGTGTAGATCATGATTCTGAATGAATCCTCGACCTCTATTGTGATACATAGGTCTCCTATTGTCCTTGAGTTGAAAAAATTCTTGAAAACTCAAGTGGTCCTTGAATCTATTAGATTGAGACTCATACTCCATGAAATAGTCTTCAAGAGTTTCTTGTTCTTGAAACCCTTCATTTCCCACTGCTAAGAATGTAAGCATTTTAGAGCGTTGGGAAACTTGTTGTTGCTGCACTGGTTGATCACTCTAGTGATGAGAAATGTTGGAGCCTTCACCATGTTGAAATCATTTATGGGATTTCTTGTATATATCCATCCTCATCTCATTTATTTCTCTAGCAATGTCTTGCATAGCTTTGATAAGAATCTTATGAAACTCTTTCTCTTCATTTTATCCTCTTGATAAAGGGGCTTTACCCTTGTCTTCTTTATCATTTGTATAGTCAAAATTCCAGTGTCTTATTCTTTGATACCTCTTCTCTATATCAGTAAGAGGATATCCTTCTTCAGATGACATATTGGCTTTTCAATATGCACAGGCTGTGCCAAGATTATACTCTGATACCACTGTAATATTCCCAAATAATAAAATCAGGAACATAGTGCAAAATGCTGGAATAGCAGTGTTAAACATCATATAAAAGAAATAGGCCAATATGGAGACCTTTCATTCATTATAACAGAAAAACAATATCCATAATAAATGGGCCATAAGATGTACAATAAGATAGAACAAGCCTCCAATGGAAAAAACCCTCAAAAGGGGTGGTCTTACTATATAGCAAAGAGCTGGAAGACTGCTACAACATTGTTTAAAAGGCACTGCTACAGAAAATGAATATAAAAAATAGCACAGGTTGATATATGCCTCAAAATATATATCTAATACAGATCTAGGCACTATAAAACCTCCAATGAAGAACCCCCAAAGGGTTTTCAGCAAAACACCAATATACAAGATCTGAATCAATGCCCTAGGGATGAAGATTCACTACAACATATAGATATGGAAAGTGTGGCTGATATGATATTACAAATAGTGCAGCCTCCTCCAATGGATCTCCTAGATAAAAGGATGATCCCTTCACTAGAAAACCTCCTCCCCAAATGGTGTGCTGAAACCACCTTGCAACTCCTCCCTCAAAATAACGCAGATCTGGAATGAAACTGCATTGTAGGGGAAAATAAATAAGTGACCTGATGCCAAGATCTGAAAATAATCTCAAGAGCCTTCCTTACTGTCCTCCCAATGGAAACAAACACTTCTCCACTAAAAATAAGTATTGAAGTGACCCCAATGTGGTATCCACAGCTGCAACCTGCAAAATAACTCAACCCTCAATAGGACCTACACTGTAGATGTAAGATGAAGTTTGGCCTTAAGCTTGAAAGTGGAAGTGGATTATAATACTCTTTCAAGGGCATCTCATTGAAAGAGGTGGGATTTCCAATCAGGAACACCGAGTGCTAAACAATACTTGCAATATTAGCTAAACAACCAAAGAAAGCTATATGTCTAAACAAACTGTATATTCAGAAATATCAAATACATCAACATAATGAATATGGCTACCATCCTCTTCCTTATATAATTTGTGACTTTCAAAACCCTAAGCCCCATCCAATAATGGCACTACTTCCTTGCAAATCATCTCCATCTAAAACTGCATTATCTTTCATTGAATGCCACTACTCCATGATAGTGTTGTTGATTCGGTCAAATTTGACCCAGTCAAGGTGTTCCAGCCCTTTTCACACCTAAAGGTGCTCAATTAAGCTGCCAATATATATCCTTTTCAAATTGGCATTTATTTTATTCATTATTAAGGAGACTTATGGACCTCCATTTTCCTCTTATTCATAAAACAAGACAGCAAAACAAAAATTAATATTCCAACTAGCTCATGGCTAATTGGGAATATTACATACAACAATATTGTTTGTTTGTAGGTATTGATTTGCATATTTGACTTCATTACTAGATATAGAATGCATGGCATTGCATGAGGCTCTTTTTTTTCTTGGCATGGATTTTTCCAGGTGTGATAATGTTTGCAACCCAGCCTTTCCATTTCCATATAGCTTTGATGAGATGGGTTTCTCCATTTTTTTACTTGTAAATGAATGCACATTATATTTATGGTTAAATATATTGTATTGAAGTTAATCATGTAAGGGATAAATGATTCTTAGCAATTCTCAGGCAAGTACGAGACCCCTATGTTTAAATATACTACTTACACTTGTAGATGCAAATTTTGTGACATGTTTGACGAAATTTCTGTCATGGCTAGGAGGGGTCCAGATGATTTCCTGATGATGTGATTTCTTTCGCACCTTTTTTTTAATGTTATTTATCATGTCTTAAAGTTTCATGAAGTTATGGGTAGTGACCTGGGCTCTAGGGCTGAAAAGGTTGCACAAATCATGGAGTTGCAAAAACATAACTAACCAATTGGGGCCTTGGACACATGCTTGTTGCGTTGTTCCTACGGCTATAGGCTTCTAGCCACTACCTTTCCTTGGAATGTCTGAGATTATGGTACAAAAGGGTCAAAAATTCAGTCTTCCTTAGGGGTCATAGGTCTGGAAGGTTGGGTTACCTCCTGTCGATTTTTTTGATGTTGTGTAAGGTGTGTTTGTCATGTTTCCATTAGTTCTACATCCTCAAGGTCATCTAGGAGGTTGAATCTCATATTAGTAGCCTCTTGTCACATTTTTACCCCAGTTGGTCGATTACTTGGGTAGATGTGGGAAGAGGGTATTACACTAAAGATGGGATCTATGACCAATGAGGAGTACATTAGCATATTCTTAGAGTTGTTGAGGTATGTGCCTTACCTAAAGGAGGATAAGGCCAATATTCAATGATTTATCAATGGGTTTCTGATAGAATTTAAGGACATGTTTGAGTTTGATGAGCCTAGATCATTGGAGGAGGCCATCCGAAAGCTAAAGAATTATTATGAGAAATCAAAGTGCAGATCTGAGACTAAGCTAGACTAGAAATGCAATGTAAATAATAAAGGAAAATGCGAGAAGAAGCGAGCATGACCTCAGGATATAGGTAAAAATGAGAATATCACACCACCTAAGAAGTTCAATGCATGATATAGACGACAAGGACTTCATTATGAAGAGTAGAACACGGGTGAAGGTTGGAAGCCTTTGTAGTGTTCGACTTGTGGAGGAGAGCATCCCAGGAGAGATTTTCCATAGCATTAGGGTGGTATACTGTAGATATATAGTGCTCAGGAAGCACAAACAATGGGGGATGTTGTACAAAATATTCCTAGGATCTATCCAACACTGGATAACAGGTAGGCATATCACCATCCATATATTATCGAGATGGATGGTAAGATATGTGATCAATTTGTTTCTATTTTGATTGATGCTATATCTAATTATAGTTATGTTAATCCTAACCTAGTGGATAAGTGTCATTTAAATAAATAAGTGCATGCAAAGTCTTGGTTAGTGCAGTTGGATACATGTACAAAGAAGAGAGTTCATCATTGGTAAGAGCTTGCACATTTGAGTTGAATGGTATGCCTACATCAACAAATTTGAATGTGTTTTCGTTGGGATCATATAGTATGTTTTTGGGAATGTATTGGTTGTATCTTCGTAGGACTAAGGTGGATTGTTATGACAAGACTATTGAGTGTGTGGATGAAAATGGGGAATAAATAGTCTTGTAGGGTAAGAAGAAAGCAACATCGCTTATAATAGTGATATCTATGCAGGCAAACCACAGAAATAGAAAAGGGTGTATGTTATTTGCAATGCACATTTCTAGTGAAAAGTTAAGGAAGTTGAAGATGTATATTTCTTGAGAAATTTCCCAGTTTTATAGTATTTTTATGATGCATTTCCCGCAGATATTTCAGAGTTTCTACCTCAAATGAAGTGAAATTTTCTATTCAGTTGGTACCAGGGGAAGCACCAGTGTCAAAGGAACCATACATGATGAGCCCACTGGAGTTGGTGGAGTTAAATTTGCAGTTGAAGGAAATGCTTGACAAGGGATACATTAGGCCAAGTGTATCGCCTTGGGGTGCACCATTGTCATTTGTGAATAAGGATGGTACTCTCAAGATATGCATCCACAACTATTGGCTCCTTATGGATAACATGGGAGCACTTATGGTCTATGGGAATGTTTAAATCGACTTCAAAATTCCCTAGCCAAATATATGAATTCCTCGTTCTAACTTTTTGCTCATTTAAAATTATAAGGATTTTCTCATTGCCTCGTGTTAATATATTGAGATTCAACCAAGAGGGAGCTTCAAATTCCAATGTCTTTCAAAATTGTACATGTACTAACCGTAGCACCCTTTGATGTGCCCCATATCATACACCTAGTCAAAAATATTCCCAATCACTTTGGAGCTAGTCAAGCACCCTTTTTCCCCAACGATATATTTTAATTTTTTGTAGGTCAGTATTGTTCTTTTATTTAGATAATTGCATTAACAAGCACTTCATCATTTATATATTTCATTCACCCCATAAAATTAATAACAATTATTTAGAAAGAAAAATAACACTAACTATGTAGTGGAATAATAAAAGGAACATCAAAAGAAGAGCATGCACAAATAAATACACCATGATTTGGTCAGAGACAAGGGAAAAACCCCACAAGGGGGAAGACCCTTTCAAATTATTATTTTATTAGAATGTCATAAAATCTTCAGAAAAAAGAGAGTTCAATGTTCCAATTCATCAATTACAAGATTATCAAACAAAATCACCAACAAATATCCAATATATGTTCTCAGCAACAATACTAATCAGAATCACAGTTCATTCAACTATAAAAATATGTGGTCAATTTTTAACAAAACCCTAGGTCCTAGCCACACAGATCTAGTGACCATCAATGTGTCTACAATGATCTAGGTGTAGGGAGTACCCTGACATGCGTGTGGATATGGAATATATTACCCTATTTCAACCCTGTGGGTACAAATCAAAACCCCTAATTCTTCACATGTGAGAACTTGGACCCTGTAATTTCAGACCTATAGGGACCCATTTCTGTGAACCAACTTTAGATCTGTGTAAGCCAAATCAATGAAGAGAGAAGAAATGATGATTGATGATGATCTTAAAATGAGGCTTACTTGACTTGTATTTATAGCCTTCCAAGGGTGTCCAATTTATTTTTAGGGCCTATCTATCATTTTGTGCACATGTGGCTTTTCATATTAAAAAAATACTTTTTCTTAACAACATTTAATTATTCCAAGGGCTAGGATGGGTCTTTATTGATGAGGAAGGTTGTCCAAAGGAGGTAATTTATCCCTAAGCTTCCAAATTAACACTCCCTCTTAACTAGAGATTTGTCATCGACTGAAACATGTGTCCCATTTAAAATATATAAAAATTCCATACCTTCTCATATTTTCTCATATGCTAAACATTATTGAATCCAAAAGAAGAATAATTTTACATCAGAGGGGAGCGAATGCTAATACTCATATTCAACTCTAGCAGGGAGCCAATTCTATAACCCAGGAATCTCTACTACCGGGGAGATAATGCTACAACTCAAGAATCTATGGCAATGGGGAGCCAATGCTATAACCCAATAATATCTTCTAGCGTGGATTCAATGCTACAACATGAGAAACACTACTAGTGGTGAGCCAATGCTACAACTCTGTAGTATCTGTTAGTAGGGAGTCAATGTTACAACCCAAGAATATGCAGAAAATGAGAGGGATGCCACTTATATAATTAGGTAAGGATCACACATATCCCACTGCTTGGTGATAATAAGAGTGATACCACTTACCATAAATGGTATGGATCATGCCTATCCTATTATCTACTGATATTCCCAACTTGACCCTCAAGAGTTAGTTGTCAAACACCTACATCTCTAGCTTGATAGAAATTCCATTTACCATAAATAGTAAGGATCAAACCTAACTCAAGCAACCAACACTCATTGTCTAGATGGGTGGGAAATACAAATTCCAACTAGGGTATGCTCTATCAAATCCAAATTTCCCTCAACCCTAGGAGATCTAAGGCTCAATTCCTCAACCTATTAGCTCAAACACGTTGGAAGGTCATAGCTCAATGTCCTAAATCAACCCAAAACCTTACCCAAGAGGGCCAAATTCATCAATCCATGATTGTCCCTAAATATCATAAACATATCAAAGTGCTCATATCTGGTACCAACTTAAAAGACTCACAAAAGAGTTCAAACACACTTCCTCATACATTACCATGAGTGGCGGTCCTTTTTTTCCTATTCATACAGAAAATTAAATAAAATATTATGTTAGAACAAATACATGTCATAAAAGGATACCTTATTCATCCTTTCTCCCTATTGTGGAGGCAACAATCACAAGCCTAAGCTTGTCTCATACAACAACATTTTCTCAATACATAAATATATCTTTGTCCTAGTTATATATAGATTATCTACCAATTTGATCCCACTCTTGTTAACACAATATATCACTATGTTATCAAGAACCTACCTAAACAACTCTCCAAATAGCTTCATCAACCAAAAAACTTCACAAATAGCCATGTTAGTGGAAATATAGTTTACCTTTGTTGTACTCAAAGCCACATACTTATGTTTTCTACTCATCCAAGATATCATGGCATATCCCAAGCTCAAGAAACACCCATATGTTCTCTTCCTATCAATAATGTTTCCAACCTAGTCAACATCTATGTATCCATTTAGTTGTACATCTCCTATAGTGTATATTAGACCTATGTTGGTCGTCCCATGAAAATATATCGAAATGTGCTTAGCGGAAACCCAATGTGCATGAAGTGGCTTAGTCATGAATTTACTCAAGGTGTTCAGTGAAAAACATATGTTCGGAAGAGTGTTCATAAGAAAAATCAGCACTCAAATCAATTGATGATACTCTGAAGGGTTATCCAAGTTTAGTCTAGAAACATCTCTACATAACTTATTGAAATTCAACTCCATCGAGGTGTCCAAGGATTTACATTCCGTCACTCCAAATATCTCTAATAACTTCATGAAAAATTTTCCATGAGAAAGGAAAATATCTCCATGTCTCTGCCAAATTTCTAATCCTAGAAAGCATCATGCCAAGATATTTCATCATGAAATCATAGGCCAACTCCCTCTTACAATTTATCTTTAGAGGCTCAATATCTATCAATAATAGATTTTCAACATATAAAACAAAAATCAAAGGCATACCTTGGATCACCTTGAAGTAGAGGTTAGAATGAGCAATGCTTCTTGTGAATCCAAGCTTTACCAGGTAGTTATCAATGCATGAATACTAGGCTCAGGGAGCTTGTTTCAAACCATATAATGTGTTCTTCAACCTTCCAACATGATTCTTCCTATATTTTACTTAAAAACACCGAGGATGCTCAACATATACTTCTTCTTTTAGCATGCCATGAATAAATGTTGTGTTTACATCCATATAATTAAGTGTCCATCCTTTACTAGATACATGGGAAAAAATCATTCTAATTGTAGTGTATCAGGAAATTGGTGTGAATATGTCATCATAATCTTCTTCCTACTTCTCAGATAATACTCTAGCCATAAACCTTGCATTATACTCCTCAATGATTCCATTATATCCATGTTCATCTTGTACAACCATTTCAAGGATATGAAAAACTTTCCTTTAGGTCTTATAACAACATCCCACATGTTATTCTTCATAATGCATTCATATTCTTCAGCCATAACATCCTACCAAACTTGTTCTTTCATTACTTATTCAAAGGTAGAAGGCTTAGCCTAGATCATAGTGCTCATATCTATGACGTACCCTTGGTACCTACATGTCTTCTTACTTTATCTAGAGATCCTTTTGGTAGGAACATATCTCTTAGTATCTTATAAGGTATCATAAATCATAGTGGTATTTTCAAAAGAATCACTTGGAGAAAGGTCCAAGGGGTTTATAGGATCCATGGGATCATCAACAATGTTCTTCTCATATATTTACATATAAGTACCTTATAATATTTCCATATCATCCTATTTATTTTGAGGTAGAGGAAGGTCTATATCTTTTCCAAGGGTGCATCTTCATCAAAGGTTACATCCCTACTAAAGTCGATCTTCCTTCAACAACATCAGATGATCATCTAGTCATGTATAGAAGCCTTGATTTATTCTGCAGTCATCCATCACAAATAATAATAGGTGTTGGTATCTCATGAAGAGTTTATTCCTGCCAATGGGAATAATTTTCAATCATTAACATTCCTATCATCATACTGCCATACATCCACACAAATGTTAGATCACAAAGTCAAACTATATCAGGTTCTTAAACATGTATACATTATAGCTATGATAATTCATCATACACTGCTTCATCATCACATGTCATCAAACATTCATCAATGGTTAGTGTAATATAATTAGGGTATCTAACAAGTGTATCTTCATACTTCAAGGATCATAATCACAACATTACTTCTATATCACATTTCTTATCGAACATGATCAAGTTAAGGAAACCATTTTTGTTACATTGTCAAATTTGTGAAGTTATTATAGCAATTACAACTTATCAAAACCTTATCATGACCAATAAGAAGATAGTCAGAATATACTTAGTATCAATCATATTGCTGCAGTTTTTACCATCAAGGTAACCATGCTTATCACAAGTATTGACAATAGTATCATGTTATCATATATCAAAATAAATGTTTCTAGGCTACTTTGTAAAATTAAGAAATCCACCATGTCAATGTCTAGAAAAAAGTAATATACTTGAAAAAATAAGGGAAGTGCACCAATAAATAACATATACCAAAAATAAAACTCACTTTCATGTGTGTGTGTGTGTGTGTGGCAAGTACATCCATTTATGAAGGTGATATTCTCATCATACCTTCCGGGGCATAACTTTCCATCCAATATTGAAACTAAATCATAACATTGAAAAATATACTATATGTTATCACAAAATTGCATCTCAATCGGTTGCTAACCAAACAACTTTATGTAACTATTTCAAACCAAATGGTTATTGAATCTTGGCCTCTTCAAATTCAAGAGGGCTCTCTCAAAAAGGGTTAATGATATTTGATAATGATAAACTAGATGGCTAACTCTACTTGGAAATGAATTTTTTGCGATAATTGTAGGTTGAAAAGAACATCAGTATGCAAAAATTGGGCTTATGGAGTCAACAAAGAAATAATTCAGTAGATATTTCACTTGAATGGAAGCTGAGGCAGGTAAGATTTTTTAGCAAAGGCAAGCACACATGAAACAGGAAATAACATAGTCAATTCATCTATAAAGGAAGTCAGAGGATTACATGAATGAATTCTGAGTATTAAATATGAAAACCACTACAAATGGTACACATAGAAAATATAGATCATATCCACAGTAAAAACTCAATCAGAATCTCAGGTTGGTCAAGCAACAAGTCTTTGTATTACTGAAAACAGTTAATTTACATAAAGCTACAGTTTTTCCAAAAAAATCTCCAACCCTTTACAAATTCAACTCTCTGCCCTTTAATAGACTTGTTACATCATGAGATGATCTTCCTCCTAGCTAGATTATTCAAACTTTTTCTAATGACACCTTTCATAACAAGAAAACATCTACATTAATGAGAAAATGACAGCTATTCTATTTGACAGTCCTTTTCCTAATATGACTCAAATTGTCCTTTATTACATCAACTACCTTATCTCCTAATATTAGTTACATATTTGACAACTATTCCTTCACATTTTCGAATAGGGTGTGATGGGACTCATCACTACATGACATCTTAATTGACCTCCTCTAAATCTGGAAACAAACCCTGTCTTTTAGGAAAACAGGTCCTTATCTTCAACGCATGATTTGGCTGATGATTTGTCTTCATCTCGTGGTATTTTAGACTTGGATGACTGCTAGAAATATCCATTGAAACTTTGAAAGTGTTCACCTATCCATAACTACACAAAAACCTGCTCATAAAGCTTCAAAACAGTATTCTACGAAAGTATGACAGTTTCTTAGCGTAATTTCGTGGCGTTACAAAAATGCCTTTTTCCATCAACTTTTTTGTCTCTTTCCTTTGATATTTTCTTCATCATCCTTAGACACCTCTACCATATCATTTTCACCCTTTATAAGCTTCTCAAAATTATTCAAAATGTAAAAATAAATCTATAGTAGTTTCATAGCGTTTTCCTGTTCTTCAAGCCTAGGAATGCTACAAAACTACTGAAAACAGTGAAATTTCCAGATTTTTGACTAGCCTAAAAAATGTGTATTCCAATTGTAAAAACCTTGTTTCCATCATTGCATTAACATTTAAAATTATAAACCAGCTCACACTATGATTCTTGAGTTGTTTCTTCCTCATTTATGACGAGTTGAGCTATTGGCTCCTCAACTATTGTCATTTTTAGGCCTTTCTTCTCCAACTCCTCATGGATTACTTCTAGATATTATTGGAGGTATTTGAATTGGTATTCAACATGCCATGAACCCATTTGCATGTTATGGACCTCATCAGACTAATGAGGAACACAATCCATCTCACCTTTCATATTTAAAACCACTTTGCAGGTTTTCCCTGTTTTTTCTAAAAAATAAGTCTTAGAAAAGAGCTTATATCTCCAAATCCATGATGTATTTTTCAAAAATGGAGGAGGTGTTTGTCAATAATAATTTTTAGAATAAAAAATTCTCTTGCTTTTTTGAAAACCATCTCCAACTGTCCATAACCTGCATTTGAAAAACATGTGTAAAACAGGAAAACTCTGTTTTCTGAAAATGGGGCTCAAAGAAATCCTTATATATCCTAACTGATAGCACCTGTGAGAAACGTGAGAGAGGTTATTTTTCCTTGTCATGTGCTTGACAATAACCTCTCTCATTATTTCCAAATTCTTCTTTTTTCATCCACAATAATCTCTTTAAACTTACTACTAAAACAGTCCAAAAAAACAGCCATTTCCTTGTTAGCTCCAATAGAAATTCAAACTACTTGAACTAATGCATGCTTCAGAAAATCTAGGGTCCTCCACGAATAGCTTAAGGTCCATTAGCTTCTATATTTTCCACAAAGCCTCCTTTGTGTGTTTTCTTGTACATTACCATCTCCTTTTATAACCAAACTTCCCTCTTAAAAAGGTGACACTTGGAAAGCCAAATTGGACAGCAAGCTACTTAGTGTGATGAAGCAGCTCTCAAAAAGTGACATTGAGATGTTTCATATGCAAGAATGAATGTTAAGTGACAAATATTAGCTTAGGATAAGTTTTTTTATTTTAAAGTACAGCTCATGCTTAAATCATGACACACACATTCCAAAAGCGTAATGATGACCTTATACATGGTTGTGTACCTTTGAATTAAAATGACTCTATTTTTTTTTAAACATAGCATTCAGAGCTGAGCTCTTATCTCCCTATCCTGGATAGATATTGAAAAACTTGAGGTTTTTGTAGATCAGTATGTTGTGAAGAAAAACTTCGCTTGGTTTTTTCAAAACCATCTCCAACTGTCCAGAACCTGCATTTGAAAAACATGTGTAAAATAGGAAAATTATGCATTCTAAAAATAAGGCTGAAAGACAATCCTATATCTCCTAATCTGTAGTACATTTGAGAAAAGTGAAAGAGGTTATTGTTATTTGATATGTTCTTGAAAATAACCTCTCTCAGTTTCTTAAAATACTCATTTTTGTGCCTAGAAACTTCCCTTGAAGTTGACTGCTCAAAGTCAGAAAACAGAGAAATGCTCATATTTGCTACGAAACTAGCAATAGTTTCATAGCGTTTTCTGCCTATTTTACACTAAATTCTCTATGAAAGTAGGGATTGTTGACTAAAATGACCTTTTTTGGAGTTGTAAGCTTGGGAAATCAAATATGTTAGCAAATGATGATTGGTGGAACATGATGTGACCTATATGGATATGGTTTTGAGATCAAATGAGGGTGGTCTTGAAACTTAGGATAGGTTAAATATGAAAAAATTAAATTTCCTATGCCAACTTGAAATTTTTTTGAGTCCTTACCCTTTTGAGGAGTGAACTATATGACCATGTCAAGTAATGACTCACAAAATTTTGAGTGATAATAGTGTCTCCACTTGGGATGGTGTGCCCCTGTGGTACACCCAAGAACCTGTAGTTCGACTGCCACCCATCTTCTTGGAAATAATAACTTTGAAATTTATGAAAAATTTTCCAAGATCTTATGGCCTTCTCCTCGGGCTCGTGATTGATGATTACTGCTGAAAAGCCAAATCTATACATACTAAAAATATTCTCAGTCTACTTGAACTTATTCACACATGCTCCTACCTACCCTAACAACTGCAATCTTCATGTTTGATTCATGCAACATGAAACTTCCAATGAAGCCAGTCATTGATCTGATCTGACACTTGAACCTCTTGACTGCACTTGAACCAAAAGTAAAGAGGATACTGAAATTACCAAGGAAAAATAAAATGGATTTGACCCTCATAATGAAAATATAACTGTAAATATGGATTATAGAAATATTCCATGTAGTCAACTATAAGATCATAAAAGACATGATATGTTTGATGATTATCAAGACATTCTGCAGCTTTGGACAACTCATATATTCTTTTCTCGGCAACGCAATATTTCAGTTGTGTGATATCAAACTGATTTTCAAGAACAAGATTTTCTTCTTCAATCTCAAAAGAGAAAGGTAGAAACACCCTCTCTTTGTGTTCTGGCATTAAAAACTTTTGAAAAGACCAATATTGATTATGAAGAATATAGGATTGAATTTGACCTTCTAAAACTTCAATGTCTTTCTCAATGTTCTTAGAAAATTCATCCAAAAATTGAATCTTATCTTCTGACTTGCACTCAAATGATTTTAGATAAGAAGAAAAGGACAAAGAAAAATTTCCATCTACTTCCTCATTAGTGTGATCATCATTCCATTGTTTAAAACCTTGAATGGAAGGAGATTCTACCACCAAATCTGTTTTGTCTACCCATTCTTCCAAAAACAAAAGCCAAAGATCTATATGACTTAATAGATCTGATGGGAAGGCTTTCAATCCACTATTTACGTTTCCCTTGAAATGAATCATATAACAATATGTTGCAAACATCTTCATGTTTGACTCTAAGAAGCTCAGTAAAGTCACAGAAATCTGATATATGCTTCAAGATCAAACTCAAATATTCCCCATTGAATTTTGGACCATTCCTTAAAAAAGATGCATTTTTGGGAAACGGATTTGGGAAGCCATAAATTTTTTAAAAATCTATACATGCATACCTTGAAACAAGAATGACAACATCTAAGTTCTTTATAAGTCCAGTGGAATCACCATGAATCTATGAAATTTTGAATTCTTCAACAATGGAGTCGACAAGGTAGTTTTAGCCTTGAACAGATTCTGAGCTCCTGCTACCTTCAAGAGTTCAGCCTCAAAATTTTCAGGAGATGTATATCTTCAGACTCTCGGCAAACGCACCAAAATTTTATCACAAAATTGCATCTAATTGGCTGCTAATGAAACAACTTTATGTAACTATTTCAAACCAACTTCTGACTGAAGCTGAGCCTCTTCAGTCTGAGAGGGCTCTCTCAAAAAGGGTTAATGATATTTGATAATGATAAACTAGATGGCTAACTCTACTTGGAAATGAATTTTTTGCGATAATTGTAGGTTGAAAAGAACATCAGTATGCAAAAATTGGGCTTATGGAGTCAACAAAGAAATAATTCAGTAGATATTTCACTTGAATGGAAGCTGAGGCAGGTAAGATTTTTTAGCAAAGGCAAGCACACATGAAACAGGAAATAACATAGTCAATTCATCTATAAAGGAAGTCAGAGGATTACATGAATGAATTCTGAGTATTAAATATGAAAACCACTACAAATGGTACACATAGAAAATATAGATCATATCCACAGTAAAAACTCAATCAGAATCTCAGGTTGGTCAAGCAACAAGTCTTTGTATTACTGAAAACAGTTAATTTACATAAAGCTACAGTTTTTCCAAAAAAATCTCCAACCCTTTACAAATTCAACTCTCTGCCCTTTAATAGACTTGTTACATCATGAGATGATCTTCCTCCTAGCTAGATTATTCAAACTTTTTCTAATGACACCTTTCATAACAAGAAAACATCTACATTAATGAGAAAATGACAGCTATTCTATTTGACAGTCCTTTTCCTAATATGACTCAAATTGTCCTTTATTACATCAACTACCTTATCTCCTAATATTAGTTACATATTTGACAACTATTCCTTCACATTTTCGAATAGGGTGTGATGGGACTCATCACTACATGACATCTTAATTGACCTCCTCTAAATCTGGAAACAAACCCTGTCTTTTAGGAAAACAGGTCCTTATCTTCAACGCATGATTTGGCTGATGATTTGTCTTCATCTCGTGGTATTTTAGACTTGGATGACTGCTAGAAATATCCATTGAAACTTTGAAAGTGTTCACCTATCCATAACTACACAAAAACCTGCTCATAAAGCTTCAAAACAGTATTCTACGAAAGTATGACAGTTTCTTAGCGTAATTTCGTGGCGTTACAAAAATGCCTTTTTCCATCAACTTTTTTGTCTCTTTCCTTTGATATTTTCTTCATCATCCTTAGACACCTCTACCATATCATTTTCACCCTTTATAAGCTTCTCAAAATTATTCAAAATGTAAAAATAAATCTATAGTAGTTTCATAGCGTTTTCCTGTTCTTCAAGCCTAGGAATGCTACAAAACTACTGAAAACAGTGAAATTTCCAGATTTTTGACTAGCCTAAAAAATGTGTATTCCAATTGTAAAAACCTTGTTTCCATCATTGCATTAACATTTAAAATTATAAACCAGCTCACACTATGATTCTTGAGTTGTTTCTTCCTCATTTATGACGAGTTGAGCTATTGGCTCCTCAACTATTGTCATTTTTAGGCCTTTCTTCTCCAACTCCTCATGGATTACTTCTAGATATTATTGGAGGTATTTGAATTGGTATTCAACATGCCATGAACCCATTTGCATGTTATGGACCTCATCAGACTAATGAGGAACACAATCCATCTCACCTTTCATATTTAAAACCACTTTGCAGGTTTTCCCTGTTTTTTCTAAAAAATAAGTCTTAGAAAAGAGCTTATATCTCCAAATCCATGATGTATTTTTCAAAAATGGAGGAGGTGTTTGTCAATAATAATTTTTAGAATAAAAAATTCTCTTGCTTTTTTGAAAACCATCTCCAACTGTCCATAACCTGCATTTGAAAAACATGTGTAAAACAGGAAAACTCTGTTTTCTGAAAATGGGGCTCAAAGAAATCCTTATATATCCTAACTGATAGCACCTGTGAGAAACGTGAGAGAGGTTATTTTTCCTTGTCATGTGCTTGACAATAACCTCTCTCATTATTTCCAAATTCTTCTTTTTTCATCCACAATAATCTCTTTAAACTTACTACTAAAACAGTCCAAAAAAACAGCCATTTCCTTGTTAGCTCCAATAGAAATTCAAACTACTTGAACTAATGCATGCTTCAGAAAATCTAGGGTCCTCCACGAATAGCTTAAGGTCCATTAGCTTCTATATTTTCCACAAAGCCTCCTTTGTGTGTTTTCTTGTACATTACCATCTCCTTTTATAACCAAACTTCCCTCTTAAAAAGGTGACACTTGGAAAGCCAAATTGGACAGCAAGCTACTTAGTGTGATGAAGCAGCTCTCAAAAAGTGACATTGAGATGTTTCATATGCAAGAATGAATGTTAAGTGACAAATATTAGCTTAGGATAAGTTTTTTTATTTTAAAGTACAGCTCATGCTTAAATCATGACACACACATTCCAAAAGCGTAATGATGACCTTATACATGGTTGTGTACCTTTGAATTAAAATGACTCTATTTTTTTTTAAACATAGCATTCAGAGCTGAGCTCTTATCTCCCTATCCTGGATAGATATTGAAAAACTTGAGGTTTTTGTAGATCAGTATGTTGTGAAGAAAAACTTCGCTTGGTTTTTTCAAAACCATCTCCAACTGTCCAGAACCTGCATTTGAAAAACATGTGTAAAATAGGAAAATTATGCATTCTAAAAATAAGGCTGAAAGACAATCCTATATCTCCTAATCTGTAGTACATTTGAGAAAAGTGAAAGAGGTTATTGTTATTTGATCGTGCTTGAAAATAACCTCTCTTATTTTCTTAAAATACTTCTTTGTTTTCCCAAAAACATCCCTTTAATTTGACTTCGCAAAGTCAGAAAACAGAGAAATGCTTCATATTCGCTACGAAACTAGCAACAGTTTCGTAGCGTTTTCTACCTATTTTACACTTAATTCGCTACGAAAGTAGGGATTATTGGCTAAAATGACCTTTTTTGGAGTTTTAAGCTTGGAAAATCAAATACGTTAGAAAATGATGACTGGTGGAACATGATGTGACCTATATGGAGATGGTTTTGAGATAAAAGAGGGTGGTCTTGAAACTTAGGATAGGTTAAATATGAAAAAATGAAATTTCCTATGCTGACTTGAAAATTTTTTAAGGAGTCCTTACCCTTTTTAGGAGTGAATTGTATGACCATGTCAAGTAGTGACTCACAAAATTATGAGTGATAACAGTATATATACCTTGTAATATTTGGATACCTTGCTACTTGTAGCACTTATTTTTCATTGGTCAATGTATTACTTGCACATTGTAATTTCTGGATTTTATGCTACTTTGTCAACATTTGAAAAAAATTTCATTAGGTATCTCTTCATGTTCCAGCACAAACTCTTCTCTCCCTACACTAATTTCCTTTTTCGTACACCTTAGATGATCCTCAAGAAGGATCTGCTTATCGCATCTCATCTGGAGGTTAGAAGTATTAAAATAATCAAATATTCATGTAGGAAGGATAAGGAATAATCAAAAAAATAAATCAAGAATAGTGTCATGAAGAAATAAATCTAAAATTTACTTATCTTTAACGAGAGGTGATCAATTCCCTCTTGAACCATCCTTCAAGAGTTAGTACATTCCATCATCCATCTAACAATGTTTCCTTCAATATTTCCAATCGTTTGCATGAGAAACCAACCCTAATTAATACTAACCTCTGTAATGTTACAATGAATCTGTTACAAGTGTTAGAACAACTTATTATTGATCATGTTAGGGATACAATACTATATAACTAAATCCTTTACCATACTCCAGTGTTTCTTCCAAACCATAATAACTATATTTCCTATGGTTTCATTCAATCCCTAGCATTCTTTTAGGTCTCCTCCATTTTTTCTTGCTTCCGTCAACGTCGGTGTCTTGATAGTGGTGTCCTTCAATGAATTTTCTTCAGCCCAACATTGATACCATGCTAATATTTCTTAGGGCAGTATTGTTCTTTTCTTTAGTTAATTTCATTAACATACTCTCCATCAATTATATATTTCATTCACCCCTTAACATTAATATAAATTATATAGAGAGAAAAATAACATCAATGATGTAGAAGAATAAAAAAAGGAACATAGAAGAAAACCATGCACAAATAAAGGCACCATGATCTAGTTAGATACCAGGAAAAAACCTCATAAGGGGGAAACTCTTTCAAATTCTTATTTTATTAGATTTTCATAAAATGTTCAGCAAAGAGAGAGTATTTTTCTAATTCATCAATTACAATATTATGCTGCAAAATCAATCAACCAATATCCAAGACATTATCGCAACTAAAATACTGATGAAAATCACAATTTGGTCAACTACCAAAATATGTGGTCAACTGTTAACAAAACTCTAGGTCCCAGCTGCATGGAGCTAGTAACAATTAGTGCGGTTGAAATCCTCCAAGAGTAGTACCCTGTAATGCATGTAGCTACAACCAATATCACCATGTTCCAACCCTACGGCTATAGACCAAAAATCCTTCTTCACACACGCTAGCTCGTACTTTGCAATTCCGAACCTCTACGAACCAACTTTAAACTTGTGTGAGCCAAATAAATTAAGAGAGAAGAATAATATGATTAATTATGATCTCCAAATTAGTTTCACTTTACTTGTATTTATAGGCTTCCAAGGGTTTCCAATTTATTTTTAGAGCCAGCCTATCCTTTGGTGCACATGTGGGTTTTCATATTAAAAATATGTTTTTCCTTAACCAAATTAAATTCTTCCAAGGGCTCGGATGGGTCTTTCTTGATGATGAAGGTTATCCAAAGGAGTTAATTTGTACCTGAGCTTCCAAATTAACAATATCACATTCAATTGAGTGATTTCATCCTAGATTTCTTATGGAGTCTATGATTGATACTTGTACATCGATATCTTCGCCCTTTATTGGGTGTATGAACCCCCCATGTATTCCTTGAAATATGCATTCCATACCTACTACTATACCACTCATGCAACATTTTGAATTGGAGTTGTGCATAAAAGAGAAGAATGAGATGCAGGATAGAAGGGGAGAAAAAATCAAGACTAAGCCAAAATTGGAGAACTAAGGTAGGTGAAATAGGAGGACTTGAGATGTTTAGGTTTAAGAAAGGGAATATTTTCAAGGAATAAGGAGAGTCTCTATCCCTTCGATTCTAGTTGAGCTAGAGCTAATAAAATAAATCATTAAGAAAACCTACCTAAGAGGAAATGGAATAAAATCAACAAGTCCCAAAGGATGCACAGAGGAAAGGGGAAAGTAGTAAAGGAAAAATAAGATGGCAATGAGATTGAAAGAATGTTTCAATGGAAACTCCTTTGGAAGCATGAGGTACATGGAGAAAATCGAGCCAATGAAAAAATATAATTTTCCACCTTGCAATTTGTGGTACTCAAATTTTAGCATTCTCTCATGTTGAAATCACCCACATCTTAGAATGAATGACCATTCTCGTTATTAATGAACTTATTGAATGGGAGGGTTGTTTTATTTTGTATGATATGGTGGTTACAAAATCCAAAATATACTCATAATTAATATTATAACCTCCACTTGATCCTATTCATTAAACATGTACACATACTATCATGTATCTACATCATATCCTTGCTAGGTCACATGATCCAATGTATTGGGTAAATTAAGGTATGATAATTCCCTTTGTAGGGTGTGCATGGTGACATACTCATCCATGTATACTTGTGGGATGATATCCATGCACCCCTCAACCTATCACTACTCTAACACCCCAACCATGGTTAGTATATAATGGACTTAGCTAGACTAATAGAAAGTATTGTTATGAGGACTTGTGGAACTACTAATGTTTCCACTATATATGTTTTTTGTTGTTTTATATTATTAATTATGAAAATCATGTGACTTTTAAAACATGCATATTAAAAGTAAACTTTTCACATCCGAATATTGGTATGATATATATTGTGAATGGATAGTTGGTGCAATGCATATGATAAATATGCATACTTTTCTTATAATTAATGTCAATGCCATTATGTAATATTGTTAATAACATGAAATTATTATTTGGTTATGAATGGATATTTTCTTTTGGTAATTTAACCTACATGTTAATGGTCTAGGCTATAGTCGACTAACACCAAAATAACAGTGATGTTGTTAGTGTCAGTACCTGCATCCTTCCACTAGTGATCAAATTAACTCTTTCATGTCATGTTAGGTGTCCCATTCTGAAATTTTTGTCATTCCACTAGGTCATGAAAAAATTTGGTCACTTGGTGTATAATTAAATCAAGTTTCACTCTTTTCAAAAAGTTATATCACTTGCTGGCTCATTTCATCACTATTGTTGAGTGTCCATCATTCATGAGTCTTTATCACCTTTCAGTCATGTAATCATGAACCATTTATTCAAGGTTTCCATTAGGTCGTAGGGTTTTCAAGGTCCATTAAAACATCATTTCCATTGCATAAAATACTAGCAAGTAAAATGGTTACCAATAAATTCATTTTATCATCTAAAGTTGAAATGTAATTTAATTTTTATTCCATTATGTAATTTTATGTTTTCTCAAATATGTAATAAGTTCATGGTTCCAAATAACTGCCAACTCAGAGTTCCACATTCCAAGAAGATCAAAGTTTCTAAAGTCCTAGTGTTCTCAAATCCATCAAATGATCAAATTCAAAAAATCAAAGTCAAAGTGAAAGGTAAAGGTTCAAATGCTTAAAGTGATTGTGAGAAGGAAAAGTGGGTCCCAAGAGCTAATTCAACCAATAAATCAAGTATAAATCCCATCAAAAAATAAAATAGGGACTCTCTCTAATACATCGATCTCTCACTCCCTCAGCTCGAAAATAAAAATTTTTAAGGAGAAAAACATAGTTTTTGGGTGGCGTTGCGCTCCTAGAAAAGGCATTGCACTCCTACCCAACTTCGCTCAAAATACCCAAAACCACTTGCAAGTATTTATAATCATGAATTAAGGGTTCCTTCAGTTTTAAACAAGTAATTTAACCTCATCAAAGTCCTCCATACTTTTCAACATTGCAAATTTCATGGTGTTCATTCTCCTTGTTTCAAGTTTTGAGTTTTCAAGCTAGAAACCCTAGTTTCACTCACACGTCCTAAATTTGCTCCCCTAAACCAAAATTTACCCTTCACACATCTCATTAAACCTTATACCTATCCCTATATCACTAAATCCCAATTCCTAAGACACATTCTCCAAAACCCGAGCTCCTGGGCGACAATCTCCTAGGTAGCCTCCCTATACCTGTAATAAATTTCTAAATCCCATTTCCCTAAGTATTTTGATCCTCTATCACTCCCATAAGTTCCCTAACCCCCTTAAATACTTCCATAATTTTTACTACGCCCATACCCACTCCCTAAACCTATTTCCCACTCCCCTTTCCCTTCCTTAGGGTTTTCATAACCAAAACAAGCATCATGGAGGAGGAAAATAAAGATTTCATTGAGGAGGACAGTTTGGAAAGAAGACCTCAAAAGGGACGGAGTATTTTGAGGCACGAGCCTCCTAACACCCTCAAATACACTGTATCTACCTCCCCTAACCTTTTCCCATGCCAATTTCTCTCATTTCCCTCACTTTCCTACAAACCCTAACCTATTGCTACACTTTTGACACCTTCCTGGGTTACGGTTTTGTTTTTCCATTTTAGAACCCTTCCCATTACTCATTTATATAAATTCCACCTATCTACACTCTCTAACATATATCTCTATCCCCTAAAATTTCCCCAATAATTTATATGTTCCCTAACCTCTTCATTCTCCTCCCTCTATAAGACAGTCCTAAATCCCTTGTTTTCCCTACATTTCTGGTGTAGTCTTGGGAAAATCCATTTGTATCCTTGATGGAGTGTCCAATTGAATTTATTGATAATAAAAATGAAAAATATTTTGTAATATATTTCCAATGAGATATCATGATCTCAATTTGGAGTTCAGTAAGGCTTCCAAAAATGGTCTGCAAGAGAATGATGTGTTTTTTGCACCCCCCATTCTGCACTTTTTGACCAGTGTTGGAAGAATTGTTTTTGAGGAGATATACTTGATTGTTTTCAATCCTGGATAGGTCCATTGTGTATCATATATAAATATATTTCCAACGATCTATCATGATATCAATTTTGAGTTCAGGAATGCCTCCAAAAGTGGCCTGCAAGGAGGAGTTGCGCTCGTGGTCTTGGTGATGTGCTCCTGGCTTTCTGGCGCTGCACTCCTAACCAGTCTCAGGAGATTTAAATTTTGGAGGGTTAAAATAATAATTTTTTGAAACCAAGTAAATTTTTTGAAACTAGACAGGTCAGGCTTTCCAATGAGCTATCCTGAGCTCAATTTGGACATCGGAAACCCCCTCAAAAGTTGGCTTGAAGTTGGCGTTGTGCTCCTGACAATTCTCTGATTTTTCTGATTTTTACCTAGTTTTCTTAGTTTGACCATGGAAAATGTGAATTTTACTGATGTAAATGATGTATGTAAATGTAATTAAGATATTTTTGAGTTAATAGAGGGTAAATACATTATGTAAAGGTGATTTCATGGATTAATGAATCAGTTTCACTAAAACTAGGTGAGAGTTTGTTTGACCTCCCTAGTCTTTGGGTTTTCAGTTCAGCCTTTTGTGGATCAGCACCTAGACTCAGGGATTCGACCCCTGAGGTTGGGAGAAGTTTTTCTTGGCTATATATTTCATTTCTTAACTCATTTCACAAGTTGGATTATGTTGTATTTATCAGAGACACTAGTGTATTCAGATTTTGGCATGAATATATTGGATGAGTTGCAGCTATTCTTTTGGGATTCATGTGGTATTATAATCCGGCATAGATTATTATTTTGTTTCATATGTATGAATTTTTTATAATTTCCATGTTCATTCTAATTCTATGATATGTTTTATTCTCAAGTTTGATAAGTAGAATACATCTTTTATGCTATGTTTTGGGAGAATCAACATAATTTGTTTCAATTTCTTCAGTTTAAAAATAATTCATGTACTATCATGCTCTTTTTAGCACCTCACCATTCTGATCCATCTCACCCTAAAACCCTAAAGTTTTAGAGTGCCTAACTACCTTTCCCCATCAGATGCCTGCAATTATAATTTTATTTACCTTGACCTAGTTACCTCGTTTACCTAATTCACTCATCCAGCACCCAAATCAACCAATCAAAACCCTTGTGCTACTATACCTAGCCTAAAACCTAATTGATCCAACCCTCTTGGTTGTTATCCCTTGGAGAGAAACCTATCCTGCCTAGTAGGGCTAGCTACTTGGTGAGAGCTTGGTATGTAGTTACCTTTGTTGGTCTCTTCTCAACCTCGAAGATTCGATGGAGTGCTAAAATATTGGCAACCATACTGGGGAAGAAAGTGACAGATCTTCCCCAGGATGACAATCATCAAAGTTTAGATCTAGTTGTTGATGGTGGACAGAAGTCAGATGCATATGAAGGCTCAATAATTCACCTGGTGACTCCAGTGTCAAAGAGTCCAAAGGTTCGAAATCTTCATCGTGACTCCACTTTTCAAGAACCAGTAGTTTGAAGATATTCCTAGGGAACTCATTATTGTCAAAATCAATTCAATTGCTCGAAGGTATGCTCCTATGAATCGAGCTCATATTCCTGGTTTTCTAAACCGTATTCCTTGTATAGATTGGAAATCCTTATTGTCAAATTTTAAGGGTTAGGATGGTCAAGATGCTAGTTTGCATTTGGTCAAATTTCATTTTCATATTCACAGACTAAATATTGAGTTTCCTAAAGATTGTTTGATAAATATTTTTATGGCTACCTTGGAGGAAAAAGTGAGATCATGGTATGAGAGTCTACCATCTTCTATTTTATATTATCTAAAGGAATTTCATTCAGTTTTCTTTCAACATTATCAAAGCTCTAATTCTTCCTCGTCGAAGATTGATAGTTGTTGTGAGATCTCTGATCATTTCATTGAGTTTCTTGAAAATTTGTATGGGAATGAAGGGTGTCTAGATGATGAGATCATAGAAGCCCTATATGATTTTTCCTCCCAAAAATAATCAGTAGCTTCCTCCTTGGATGAAAAATACCAAGACAAAGAAAGAGAAATGCCAATTCCCGATCCTGAAAGTGAAAATCATCAACCCAATAATTACTGCTATAAAACTCATTTTTCTCCTCTATCTGAAGATGAGATAGATCAGCTCCTAAACAATCATGTTATAGCCCAAGCTAATTCAGGTTTGCAGTGTTCACATAGTCAAGAGAAAATGAATATCTGAGTTTAAATGATGACCATCATGATATTGATGAAATTATACACGAAGTTGTTGAGAGTAAGCCAATTTGTGATGATGATTTCCTACAAGGAGATCAGCTAACAGAGACCGTTGTCTTTCATAAAGAGGATAGGATTGTCATGTTTGACAATTTTGAAGAATGTTTTATGTTAAAGGATGATTTAGACAATGAATTTGAGGAATATGACCCCAAGAGAGACAGTGTGCAAGTGATAGAATTGGAGTTGCCCATGCTTGAGGAATTTACAGCCAACACTCAGATAGAAAAAATTCATACTTCCTTATGCATTCCTATGGATCAACAACAAAGTGTTCTTTCAGATCAGAATGAAGAGTGTTCTTGTGTTTTTTTTTATTCTCAAGACAAGCTAACGTTTCATATTTCTGAAGATCCTTTTACTAATTTGCGTAGGTTAGCAGCGAAGATGTATTTTTTTGTTTTCATAGACCAGAAGCACATGTTTAGTGTACACTTGGAGTGGCCTACTTTTTGTTTTTTCTTCCTGCTCGAGGAAAATGAGAGTAGAATTTCAGTAAGTATCCATCTATTGGATTGGTTACACTGGAAGGATCACTTCACATGATTGTACATATGTCTTCAGCAGGCAGGTGGTTGTCATCAGGATTTGAATCCCTCAAGTCTTGGTGATATGTTGCCATCAATAATTTTAGTAATTTTTTTATTTGAGCTGGTTTTGAGTCATTTTTTAGTCAGCTTTCAAAAAATATTTCAGTCAAGTCTTGAGTTATTTTTTCAATTAAAAATTTCAATATTCATTTTTCTCTTTAGCTCTTGAATCCATGCCCAATGGATATACACTTGGTCTGCAGTGTTCTTGGCACCTCCATGGAGCTACCATCCCCAGTTGGAGCCAATGTTAGTGTCAATATTTGCATCCTTCCAACAGTGATCAAATTAACTCTTTCATGTCATGTTAGATGTCTGATTCTGAAATTTTTGTCATTCCACTAGGTCATGAAAAAATTTGGTCACTTGGTGCAGTTTTAATCAAGTTTCACTATATTAAAAAAAATTATATCACTTGCTGGCTCATTTCATCACTATTATTAAGTGTCCACCATTCATGAGTCTTTATCACCTTTAATTCATGTCACCATGAAATCCATTTAGTCAAAGTGTCCGTTAGTTGTTAGGGTTTTCAAGGTCCATTAAAACATCATTTCCATTGCATAAAAGACCATCAAGTAAAAGGGTGACCAATAATTTCACTTTATCATCTAAATTTGAAATGTAATTTAAATTTTATTCCATTATGTAATTTTATGTTTTCTCAAATATGTAATAAGTTCATGGTTCCAAATAGCTACCAACTCAGAGTTCCATATTCCAAGAAGATCAAAGTTTCTAAAATCCTAGTGTTCTCAAATCCATTAAATTCAAAAAATAAAATTCAAAGTTAAAGGTAAAGGTTCAAATGCTTAAAGTGAATGTGAGAAGGAAAAGTGGGTCCCAAGAGCTAATTCATCCAATACATCAAGTATAAATCCCGTCAAAATATTAAAGAGGCACTCATTTTCTCTCTAATAAATCGAACTCTCACTCTCTCATCTCGAAAATCAAATTTTTAAGGAGAAAAACATAGTTTTTGGGTGGTGCTGCACTCATGGAGGCAAAGCGTTGTGCTCCCGGTAAATGTGATGCGCTCCTGCCCAACTTCGCTCAAAACGCCCAAAACCTCTTGAAATTATTTATAATCATCAATTCAAGGTTCCTTCAGTTGTAAAAAAGTAATTTAACCTCATTAAATCCCTCTATAAATTTTGTTAGTATGAATCCTTTGTCGAAGTGTACGAAAAAAGACCACTTTAGCTATGCATAACTAATATCCCTAACATAAAATATGGATGCCAATATCTTCATATCTGCGGTTAGTTGATCAAGACAAGAGCTACAAAAACTAGATCTATGCATAGAAAGACATTAAGCAATAAAAATAAGGGTTTGCTCCATATATCCAATAGACAAGACAAGAACAATTTGTGAAAGAATTTTTTGTATTAAGGGCATCTGGGAGGAAAACAAGAAGATGTTTCCAATTCTCCTCAATGGGATGGGTTCTTAGAAGTCCTCAGCACTTCAGATCTAGCATTTCTCTCTCCTGTTGGTGTAGAAAACCCAAACAAAGATAGAACTCAAAGGGAGCTCACACAGCAAATAATGGAAAATATGACAATGATAATGGCTCAAAGTCAGACCAAGAGTTTAGATCCAGAGTGATCCAATAGGCAAAAAAAGGTGAAGAATGGTAGGAAAAACCCTCCTATTTATAACAAAATATTGGGTCATTCTAGATCTTGGTGCATGATTAAAATAATGTTAACCAAATCTAGATCCACCTTTTATAGAATATTTTATTATATTTGTTGGAGGGAAAAAGTATTTGACTTGGGTCAAATCCCTTTATTTGTTAATAATAAATAAATAAATGATTTATTTATCTTTTTAAGGAAGTGGTTGAAGGACAATTAAATAAATAATGATTTATTTAATTATTTGTGGGTGATTTGGTCATATTTAACAAGGAATATTATCTAAATAAGATTTAAATAATTATTCCTAGAAAATAATAAGATAAATAAGGGTTTATCTAATTAATTTCTTTGTTTTGGGTTAAACATGATTAGGAATAATAATTAAATTATGGTTTAATTAATTATTCCATGAGGAAAATCAAACAAATATAGGTTTGTTTAATATTTCCTTTTAGGGTTTCCTGTTTAGACCATAAACAACCTAATAAATGTGGTTTATTAAGTTATTTTACATAGTGAGAGCAATTTTACTTAGGGTAAAATTGGTCTTACATGGTGTACTTGGGTCCATCTAATGATAGTAGGTTAGATGACCAAAAAATGGTGTAACAGATTTCCCCCCAGCGTGCGAGTGTTAGGAGCAAATCGTATGACCGAAGTACGTTATAAGAACTCAATCACCAGACATCAAAAGGGAAGTCAGAGAGAGAAATGTAAGGTAGACTAATGTGCTGAAGAACTAGACCCTGAGGAGACGAGACTTGCAAGTGCAACAAGTCTCTTTTTATGAGAGGGTACCTGTGCTAAAGGCGGCGGGGGAGGCATACCTATGCCCGCCGAGACAAAGTACAAAAGAATAGTGTGTCTAGTAAACAAGGGACCGAACCATAAATTACAGCCAGCATAAACATGATCCAGATAAAAATACAATGAGGGATCCCACATACATGCTGTGCCTGGGATAATAGCCAGGACTTATACAATAATATCTGAGTACATGAGATACAAATGCAACCCAAATGCCCCCTATAAGCGGGGAAGGGCTCACAAAATCTAACTGATACATGCAAATCAAAGAGGCACTGCAAGCGGCTAAGGCCGAAATCATCAAATATATGGAGCTGCATTGAGGGCTGCAATGAAGAGGTCATTCAGGCATGTGGGGGCTACCTGCAGGGCGACCCCCTCATGAGGGCTAAGACATCTCACACACACTCGAGAATCACCAAGAGCTGTTGTTGCATCACTGAACCATCAAGTATACAGATCTCGATCATGCTGAAAGGAGCTGGAGTGGAGAAAAAATCAAGTCAAAGGAAAATGAGAGATCCCTTTGCCTGATCCGAGGCACTGAAAAAGAGTGGAAGCTGGAACCAAGGTACATCGCCCTCTAGACCTATCTTCTGGAATGAAGGAGATGATGTCGACAGAAGGAGGTCTGCCATAGGTGAGGCAATGGGGGGTCCTCAACTAAGGCACGAGAGAAAATATTAGAGCGACGGACAGACTAATACCCATGATGATGGTGGAATGGAGGGGACTGAGTAGCGAATGGACGACTTCCCTTGCTAGAGCATAAAGGGCATGAATGACATGGCAGCGACTGACACAATATCATCAGGGATAAGGGACAATGGGACTGAAGGCCATAATGTGCGACACAAGAGAGAAACCAAGCAATGAGGGGTGGAGAACTATAGCGGGGTACAAAGGGACTCGGGATAGACTCCATGAATGCGATGATGACTCCACTTGGATGCTCTAAACAAGGGCGACTCGATGGTGCTGCCACACAGTAAAGGTCCAATGGGGGACCATGAAAACATGATTACAAGATGGTAACTCACGACGAAAATCAACACGAACAAAGACAAGTAAGGAGGCAAAGTGGTGCCCCAAGTACAAGTGTTGTAAGTGAAGAAATGTGATTTTAAGGAGAGGTGAAGTGACCCATCTTGGAAAAAATGTGTCCTGGTGATGTATCAAATCACAAAAAAATAACAGATATCCATTTTATGGCTCGGTGAGAGCTTTCCAACGGTGCAGACGGTTTGTCAAACGGAGCTACGGTATGGTCGCAGCAGGCGAAAGAAGAAACAAGGGTTCTCTTTTAATAAGGCAGTTTTCCCTCCAAATCCACTCATTTGCTAGTGTTGCTGTGGTGAATGTAGAGAGGAGAGAAGGCCCTAATTCTTGCGGTGAGCGTAGCAGACAAACTGACCGTTGGAATCGAGATCCGTCAGTTGCAGGTAAGAGGCCTAACCTTACTCTTTCATTTTGATGGATTGAAAGTTCAGATTAGGACCCAGAATCTCAGGAACAACCCCCTTTGCATCTTTTCGGCCGGGTCGCACTTTTTGGGCCAAAATATGCGACCTGGGACGCAGGTTTTGAGCCAAAATGTGCGACCTGTCCTAGGATTTGGAAAAAAAGTGCGACCTCGAAGATGAGGGGGTTTTAGTGCTGTTTGATGGCTGAGAGTTGGGTGTTTTGTGTTTGGTTACAATATTCCCTATCTGTAGGCTGACAAAGATGATGTTTTTGTGCAGATATGGCAGATATACAGGTGAAATGGAGAGAGAGAGACCTGGGTACATTATGGGCAGAGATCTAGGCAGATCAGGGTGTCCGTCGTGTGTTGGCCAGGTTTGGGGTTCTGAAGTTTTTGGAGAACCCTTTGATGAGAGCTGGAGAGCCCTTGTTGGCCCGGATTATCAGGTATTGGGATCCAGAGCATGAGGTCTTTGTAGTGCAGGGGCACAGGATCAAACTGACAGTCCAGGATCTGTATTTCCTGACAGGTCTCCCGCCACTTGGGATGGTGGGAAATACGCAGCCAGTGTTACCGCGGGGGAGGAACATCATGGAGTTTGTGGAGGCGCGCTTCATCGGCTTGGGTCTGAGTCGAAGACAGGATGCAGGTTAGGGACCCTAGAGAGCGGAGACCCGACGGTAGCCGCAATGATCTTAACGGATCTGGCTTGACCGGCGTTTCATCACATCCTTTGAGACGGAGTAGTGATCGTAGAGAGCGTGTTGAGTGGGACCTACTATGGGTGGGCCCAAATGATTTTGGTGTCGTTAAAATGACAGCTGTCGCTATGCAAGCGGAAATTGAACCACAATTGCTCGTATGGGACTTTATTGTGTTCCTTCTTTTTTGAGAAGATCCCGACCTTACGACCTCGTATACAGCTCCTAGATGGGGGCCCGAGAGAGCCCAGGATGCACCGGTGAGGGCGGCTACTGTGCAGAGGAGGAGGAGGGGCGGTCGGACGAGTGTTTCGACCTGATTTTTTTGCCCATTGGGATCAGATGTCGTTATACATAGATGACTATCCCTATAGTGGGATGAGCTATTGTGGGGATCTGGGCCTACCACTTCCGCCTGGTTGAGTATGGGTACCTGATGGTAAGTGATAAGTAACTATTCTTTTTTGGGCATGTTACAGTTAGTGAATAGTAGATAGGGTAATGATTCCTGTACGTTTGGTATGTAGATATAGCTCCGGTAAAACAGGCCGGATATATGCGACGACCGGCAGCATCTGGAGTTGCAGGTCCGAGTGGGTCGAGAGCAACGTGTAATGAGGATGCAGCTGCCCTTCTGGAGGACATCCGCCGTAGATGCGAGAAGTTGCTGACTGGAGTGTCAGAGCGCGGGTGGCAAGACTTAGACGACCAGTACATAGAGCCATGCATTGGTCTACCCTCGGAATGGCGAGGTGTCATGCGGCGCATGGCGATGGTCGGTCAGGGGATACATGATATACAGGCTACATGAGCAGAGCCATTGGCTCAGGAACCGCCAGATAGTGATTAGTGTGAGGCATGTGGTGCCCCCTAGTGTGTATGTAGGGGCAGGTGGTGCCCCCAGTTTTTGAGTTTTTTGTAACATGCTATGGGCATGTCATATGTATCAGAGTAGATGGACTCTAAACACATGTTTTACGACACATATTATGGATATGCATTTTTTTAATGATTATGAATGTTATTTTCTTGTATGAAATGTGTGTGATAAATGCCAATCTAGAACATGGTTTGCAATACTATCCACATAGTGATTCTGGTCTCGAGGTACATGGTTGAATGTTATGGTTTCAAATTCACGTATCAAGAGTTTCACTCGTAAATATCGTCTAAATAGCACAGGATTACACACACGATAGACACCATTTAGTTGCATGACAAGAAGGAGGGAATCTAAACGAACATGCAGATGGAGGATGCGATGAAAGAGGGCATCGGCTAAGAGACCACGCACTGCATCATATTCGGCCTGATTTTTGGTGGCAGTACCAATGCAGACCCCGTTTGAGAGCACAAGGGCATGCAAGGGGGTGAAAATGGCCCAATCTGCCGAGGCTAGATTCTGGGAGTAACGACTTGCACCATCGGCGCAACTGATATAGGGTGGGGACAGGAGGTCCCGCGGAATAGTGTTACAAGACAACAAATGGGGGGAGAAGGGACAATGACGGCAGTGTGAGTGTACAGAAGACATCGAGCGGCAGCTGCGGAAGGGAGTGCGATGATCAGGATGGCTATGACTCATATACAAACTAGAGGGTGGTATATGAGTGTTGTAGGAGGTATGGCGAGGACTCGGGCTGCGGAGCTCAATAGAGATACGGGTGGAGTTATCTCGTGTATGGGCAGAAAAGAGGGGGTCAAGGGTGGAAGGGACGTCACATGATGTGGCAAAGTTACCTAAATCATCCGTGGGGGAAGAAAGGCTCGCATACGGATCATCACGGAGAATGACGAAAGAACAGGGAAACAAAGGGTTAAAAGATGGGGAGCCCAAGGTGGTCGCTAAAGGGGGGTCAAGCAAAACACCAGGGGAGGATTCAAGGGGAATGTGCTCCAAGGGTCGCACAGAGGATGATAGGTAAATAATGGTCGTAGTAGACTCCGTCATCTGAACATCAGGGGGGGAATGTCAATGGGAGCGGGGGGATCCTCAAGCTGGCCCGAAGCATACTGCGCGAGTATGGGAGAGGCGGATTGATTTTTTCAACCTCATACTCTCAGACTACTTCTAAAGAGGTGTGGTAATGCGTCAGGTGAGGAAAATGGTGGGAGTAATGGCCATGGACACTACAGCAGGAGATTGCGCCAAATCATCTACTATGCTCTACGAATGAGCAGCTCGACTAGAAGCAGCATTTCGACATAATGGTCCCTTAGGAATCTTGGTATGAACCTCAAATTTGGGTTGAGGGATATGTAAGGGGCCATTGGATGTCGAAAGAGGCTCTGTAGAACCTGAAGAAGAGGACTCGGGGGCAGACTGAGCGGGAGGCTTGGGGTACTAGCGAGACCGAGTTTGAGGGTGAAGGTCGATGGTAGGGGATGGATCAGAGTTCATCATGAGGATCTGGTAATCAGAGGAACCAGAAGGGGAAGGTTGAGTGGCGACCTGTCCGTTAGGTGTTTGGGTAGCCACGAATCCTTGCTGAGGGAAAGGATCAGTAAACACAGCTGGTTGAGTAGTGGCCACATTAGGGGGAGCATGAGGGGAGGCATGTTGTCCTCGCAATGTGGCTTGAGACTCCCACATCTGCCGCATCTGTGGTAATATGGGACATTCGTGGGTGTAATGACCATAAACACCGCAACACGAACAAGGCTTATTTGTGCGAAGAGGCCTGTCCGGCTTGGGTTGAGTGCCCTGTTGCTGGTTAGCAGTGTTAGGGTCAATACCTTGAGGATTGGGTCCACGAGTACCAGGGACAGATTGGTTTGGATTGCCTCTCCGCCTTCTTTGAGAAGAAGGGGGATTAATCGCGCCCTGCTATGCAAATACTTGCCCTGGAGGGGGCTGTAGGTGTTGTTGCGGGGTTGGAGGAGGCAAGGGAGGTGGAAGCGCATATGCTGGAGGAGCTGGCGCACCAGGCTGCAGATAAGGGTAATGGTTAGGTTGGGAAACATTGAGGTAAGCAGAAGGTTGGGCAAAAGTATGAGGCATGCAGTATCCTGGATACATGCTACCTGGAGGGGGGAAAGTGCTAGAGGTGTTGGCCCCTCCTTGAGGGAGACCATAGCCCATAGGAGGTTGAGAATACGGATGAGAAAGGGCTCCAACGATACCATCGGCAGAATTAGATGCCCCCAAGGCATTAGCGCCACCAGGCCTGGGGAGGTCAGGAAGAACGGTATAAACATAACCAAACTGAGCATAGTTCAGGTCATATTTCAAGGCTATTTGGAGGGCGGATTCTTCGGTTTGAGGGAAATGGGAGGCGACATCTTTGCCAATGGGAGGTAACAGAGTGTGAAGGAACCAGTCCATATAAACCCAATCTTCAAAGGTGGGAGCTCGACATAAGCTCTGTCTTCTTCGCCATTCCTAGACATGGGTAGAAAGGTGGGTCGAAGAGGTTTGCTTGAAGGAAGTCAAGAGCTCCGTACTAGTATCGTATCGGAGAGGGAGCTAGAAATAAGATAAAAAGGCTTGGGAAATGGTCGCAAAGGTGGTATGGGAAGAGGTGGCTTGGTCAACATACCATTTAGAAGCTTCACCGGTAAGTGTGCGTTGGAACAACCGAAGACGGATGGAATCGTCGGTAATGGAATTGGAGGAACACCACAAGTGGAAAGATCGGACATGGTTGGTTGGATCTTCTCCAGCCAGGCCTTCGAACTTAGAGATGTCGAAGGGGAGCTTGGTTGGCATAGTAGGCCAACCAACATCGTGGCGGATAGGGTCATTGATCAATTGATTGAAATCAGGGAGGCTGAGGCCTGCGATGTATGTCAGCAAGGGTGCGGCCGAGGTAGTTCCTGTGGCGGTTCCGCTAGTAGTAGTTCCGGCATTAGGGCTGGGATTACTGCTAGCGTTAGGCCCTAGACCAGACATAGTGAAGGTGACAGGGGGAGAATCAAAAGTAAAAGGAGAACCCAATGAATCAGAAGAGGAGTCGGAATGCGGACTCAGAGGGGGACTGGCTCGACGACGGTGGGACGGAGCAGGTCGACAGACCAGAAACTGAGGGTGAAGGCCAAGAAGTTTCCGGGAGGTGCGCCTTGGGGGCGCAATGATGACAACACAAACATGGCACATGGGGAAGAAGAATGACCACAAGGGCAAGGAGGTGCAGAATCAGGTGATTACAATGTCGAAACAAGGGCAGATAGCTGCAGTGTCAATTTATTTTAAATTCTTTGCCTGGCGGTGTAAACCAAGCTCTTCTTTGCTTAGGGTGAGTGTGTGGCGTGTGTCAATTTTAATTTTTAAACCCTTTTCATTTTGAGAGAAAGAGAAAAAGTGTGCTGCGTAACTAAAAATAATGCTGCAAAGACAGTATATAATGCTGAAATAACAGAAAATTAACAGCTACTAGTGCATCGATTTAACCCAAAAAGGAAGGTCTCTCAAAACTAATCTAAAAGAGGGAAAAAATCTAGTCAAAACACACTAAAAAGAGGCCAATATATCTAGGGTCGGAAGGGACAGGGATCGAAAGGTAAAAGTTGTTGAAAAGAGGTGCAGATCACAGCCAAGAGGCAGAGGCAAGGTGGCTGGAAAAAAAGGAGGAAATCAGCAAAAAAGCAGAAAGGACAGGGAGGAGGTCCTAAAGGGAGGTCCAAACAAAACTACAAGAGGTGATTTGAAAGGAAGAGGAGTTGATTTAAAGGGATCTGAGAATGAGGTATCAGATCTGAAAAAGGGAAGGCTGAAACTCTGAAAGAACAGACAGCTGAAACAGCTAAAAACTCTTCCACAAAAAGTGGAGGGTACTGAAGCCCTAGGGGGCTAGGTTCCCACTTAGATGAGCAAAACAGATCAGAAACAGGTCTTTGAGCGCAGAGATAGAGGTCGGAAAGGTGAGATGTGTTTCACGAAAACCCAGAAAAATTGCAGAAAAACAACAGAAAAAAGCATAGGTCGCAGGTTTTGACCTGTTTTCCTGTTCAGGTCGCAAAAAAGGGGCTGAAAAGTGCGACTCGGAGTTGAGGTTGCATTTTTTGGGCTTAAAAGTGCGACCTCCAACTCCGGTTGTCCCGGCGGCAGATTTGCAGAAAAGTTGTCGTCTCAAGTGCGACTGATGTCTGTCACCTGCGCAATAGGGCCAGAAACATGCGGAAGTTAGAAATTTTAATGTTTTAGGATTTTATAGGTGAAAAACAACATGAAAATAGGAAAAAAAAAAGCTGAAAAGAAACCCTAGGGTCTGAACTAGCTGGATATGCAGGAATATGAAAAACCACAACGGTCGTAATTGAAAACCCGTGTGGAGTTGCCAATTGTTAGTATGAATCCTTTGTTGAAGTGTACGAAAAAAGACCACTTTAGCTACGCATAACTAATAGCCCTATCATCAAATATGGCTGCCAATATCTTCAGATATACATTTAGTTGATCAATATAAGAGCTGTAAAAACCAGATCTATGCATAGAAAGACATTAAGCAGTAAAAAGAAGGTTTTGCTCCATATATCCAATAGACAAGACAAGAACAATTTTGAAAGAATTTTTTTGTATTATGGGCACCTGGGAGGAAAAAAAGAAGATGTTTCCAATTCTCTCAATGGGATGGGTTCTGGAAGTCCTCAAGACTTCGCATCTAGCATTTCTCTCTCCGTTTGGTGTTGGTGTAGAAAACCTGCATTAAAAGATAGAGATCAAAGGGAGCCACACAAGAAATAATGGAAAATATGACAATGATAATGACTCAAAAATCGTATTCTAAGAGTTTAGATCCGTGAGTGATCTAATAGGCAACAAAAGGTGAAGAATGGTAGGGAAAACCCTCCTATTTATAACAAAATATGGGGTCATTCTAGATCTTGGTGCACGATTAGAATAATGTTAACCAAATCTAGATCCACCTTTTATGGAATATTTTATTATATTTGTTGGAGGGAAAAAGTATTTGACTTGGGTCAAATCCCTTTATTTGTCAATAATAAATTAATAAATGATTTATTTATCTTTTTAAGAAAGTGGTTGAAGGATAATCAAATAAATAATTATTTATTTAATTATTTGTGGATCATTTGGTCATATTTAACAAGGAATAATATCTAAATAAGATTTAAATAATTATTCCTAAAAAATAATAAGATAAATAAAGGTTTATCTAATTAATTTCTTTGTTTTAAGTTAACATCAGGAATAATAATTAAATTATGGTTTAATTAATTATTCCATGATAGAAAACCAAACAAATATAGGTTTGTTTAATATTTCCTCGGGGGTTTCCCCTCGCTTAGACCATAAACAACCTAATAAATGTGGTTTATTAAGTTATTTTACATAGTGAGAGCAATTTTACTTAGGTAAAATTGTTCTTACATGGTGTACTTAAGTCCATCTAATGATAGTAGGTTAGATGACCAAAATGCTGTAACAATTTCATCATTGCAAATTTCATGGTGTTCATTCTCCTTGTTTCAAATTTTGAGTTTTCAAGCTAGAAACCTTAGTGTCACTCCCACATCCTAAATTTGTTCCCCTAAACCCAAATTTACCCTTCCCACATCTCATTAAACCTTATGCTTGTCCCTATATCACTAAATCCCCATTCCTAAGATACATTCCCCAAAAACCTAGCTCCTAGGCTACAAATTTCCTAGATAGATTCCATATACCCGTAATAAAGTTCTAAATCTCATTTCCCTAAGTATTTTGATCCTATATCACTCCCCCAAGTTCCCTAACCCCCTTCCCTACGTCCCTAATTTTTTCTACAACCATCCCCACTCCCTAAACCTATTTTCGACTCCCCTTTCCCTTCCCTAGAGTTTTCATATAACCAAAATAACCATCATGGAGGAGGAAAATGGAGATCATGGAGGAGGACAAAGAGAGGAAATAATACATCAAAAGGGAGGGATTATTTTGCGCTCAAGCCTCTTAATACCCTCAAATAAACTCCATATACCTCCCCTAACCTTTTCCCATGCCCATTTCTCTCATTTCCCCCACTTTCCTACAAACCCTAGCTAATTGCTACACTTTTGACACCTTCCTAGGTTAGGGTTGTGTTTTTCACTTTTGGACCCCTTTCCATTAATCATTTATAGAAAATCCACCTCACTACACTATCTAACATCTATCCCTATCCCCAAAAATTTCCCCAATAATTTAGACATCCACTAAACTCTTCATTCCCCTCCCTCTACAAGACAATCCTAAATCCTTGTTTTCCCTACATTTCTAGCGTAGTCTTGGGAGAATTTTTTTTTTCTCCATGATGTAGTGTCCAAATGACTTTCTTGATAAGTTAAATTGAAAATATACTATAATATATATTTCTAATGAGCTATCCTGAGCTCAATTTGGAGATCAGGAAGGCCTCCAAACATTTCCTACAAGAGAACGTTGCATTTTTTGCACCCCCATTCAGCACGTTTTGACCAGTCTTGGGAGAATTAATTTTTGAGGGGCTATAATTGATCTTTTTCAGTGTTTGATAGGTCCATTTTGTAGCTAACAGAAAGATATTTCCAACTAGATATCATGAGATAAATTTAGAGTTCGGGAAGACCTCCAAAGGTGGCTCACAAGGAGGAGATACGCTCCTGGGCTTGGCGCTGTGCTCCTGACCAGTCTTGGGAGATTCAACTTTTGGAGGCCTAAAAATCATCATTTTTGGAAACCAAGTAAATTTTTGGAAACTGAACATGGAAATATTTACAATTATCTATACTGAGCTCAATTTTGACATCGAAAAACCCCTCGAAAGTTGGCCTGAACTTGGCGTTGTGCTCTTGACACTAGTGTTGTGCTCCTGACGATTGTCTGAATTTTCTAATTTTTTCCTAGTTTTCTGAGTTTGAACTTGGAAAATGTGAATTTTAATGATGTAGATTATGGAAATAAATGTAATTAAGATATTTTTTAGTTACTAGAGTGTAAATACATTGCGTAAAAGTGCTTTCATGGATGAATGAATCAATTTCACCAAAAATAGGGGAGAGTTTGTTTAACCTCCCTAGCCTTTGGGTTTTCAGTTCAAAATTTTATGGATCAGCTCCTCAACTTAGGGATTTGACTCCTAAGGTTGGTGGAAGTTGTTTCTTAGCTATATCTTTCATTTCTTAACTCATTTCACAAGTTTGATGTTGTTGTATTGATCAGAGACACTAGTGTATTCAGATTTTGGTAAGAATATATTGGATGAGTTGCAGTTATTCTTTTGGGAGTCATGTGGTACTGTAATTTTCCATAGTTTCTTCTTATTTTTAATATCTATGAATTTTTTTTACTTTTCATGTTCATTCCATTTCTATGATATGTTTGATTCTCAAGTTTGATAAGCAAAATACATCTTTTATGCTCTGTTTTGGGAGAATCACCATAATTTGTTTCGGTTTCTTCAGTTTAAAAAGAATTCATGTACTGTCATGTTATTTTTAGCACCTCACCAGTATGATCCATATCACACTAAAACCCTAAAGTGTTATAGTGCCTACCTACCTTGCCCCATCAGATGCCTGCAATTTTGATTATGTTTTCCCTAACCTAGTTACCTCTTCGACCTAATTCACTCATCCAACACCAAAATCAACCAATCAAAACCCCAGTGCTACTATGCCTATCCTAAAACCTAATTGATCTAGACCTCTTGGTTGTGATCCCTTGGATAGAGCTTTCTCCTTCCTAGTAGGGATTGCTACTTGGCGAGAGCTTGGTTTGTAGTTACCTTTGCTAGTCTCTTCTTAGCCTTAGAGTTCGGGTGGAGTGCTAACAAATGTCATGGAAATTATAAGGGTAGTTGTATGATATTAAACATTTTTTTATGATATTTTCAATGGTTCAAGCATTTCTATGATATGTGGGTAACTGAAATTTTGAAATTTTTGGACAAGATGCACAACTACCATATTGGTTATTCAGAATAACAATTACATAGTACAATCGATGTGAGGGTGTTGACATTATTTCTATCAGAAGGGATTGAGTTTCTACCCAATGCATATATTCCAAAAATCGGATTCGTTGAAGGATCATTTTAGCCATTATCCCATATATGTTTGATGCTAACTATTGGGTACTTGATAGGGAAGTTAGATCAATATAGTCAATTATTTTTCCTTTGTATTATATTTAGATTTAATTTAATATAGACAACACTCCAACATATTGCAAAAGAGGAACAGATGGGAGATGGAAGTTAGTATTAGGAGGAGAGATGATCCTAGGTTAGTCAAGGACCTCATTGAGGATTAAATGTGTCAAATTTATTTTGTTATCTTCTTCCTTCAATTAAATTCTAGTAATTTAAGTATAATGATGGATGAGTGTTGAATTATTATGTTTCCATTAATGAAGATTATTTGATGATTAATTTACTTGGTTTATTGTTATGCATGATTAATTATGAGAATTTAATAACTATACACTAGGAATGTTGCTTATTATTATACTCCATGCATGAAATATGTGTACACTACCTAAGCCTACATACCTAATTCACATATATTATTATTGTTTCATAAAATTATAAACACTAAAAAAGTTATTACTTAATTAACTACGGGTTTGGTGAATTTTGAAAATTATATTATATAAATATAAATATCTCATGGTAAGATAGGAATTCAATAAATTTGACTCATTTTTGTGAAGTTATAAATGAATTTAAGTAATTAGTTGTCAACTAGCCTTGAATGAAAAATTCATATATTTATTAAAAATTTTGTGTGGGAATGAAGAATATCATTAATTTTGTATTAATTTATGATAAATTTTATCCCATAGGATAAAGGATTGCAATACCATAGGATAACAAGGGTTGATTACCTTTTCCTCGAGGAGCCCTTCCATGTGGGAAGGATGTGACTTGGGAAAAGGTGCCTAAGACATCTGGATTTATGAAGGACCAAAATGAAATATAGATTTAAATAAATATACAGTGATACAATGAAACAAAATTTCAATTAATATATAGCAAATGCTAAAAAAAAATTACATGTAGAAAAAAACTAGTGTGGGCAATGGTAGTTTATCTTTGAAAAGAGATGTGAAAACTACATGCCTTGTAAATTGTGTTACAACAAGGCTCAAAGGCCTTTTTATCATGAATAAACAATGAGAATCCATAAACATCCAAAACCTAAACCTAGGAGATAAAGCACAAAAAGGTATGGTCCCCAATGGGGTTAGTTGGAACGCCAACTTGTTGGGGTCATACCTTTGGCATACGATCTTATATTGGTGTGCACAATAACTTTTTAGAAAGGTATATCCGAGGAAAAAAAAAACGACTGTAAATTTTAGTCAAATACTAATGTTTTCACATTTCACCAAAAAATGTCATTTAGGGCCTCAAAACGACTTTCAAAGTTCAAGACCCAAAACAATATACCGAAAATAGAAAATTACTGAAATAGGAAACTATGTTGGAAAATAGGAAACTAAAAGGAATTAGTGTTGGGATTCTAAGTGGAATAGGTGGGTGGCCACCAATATTCACCTAGATTGGTCCTCCCCCCTTAGGAAGCAATGGTCCCCATTTCATTAAGTGCCTCCATGAGGTGGGGAAAATTCTACTAAACTTGGTCCCTGGTGAGCCACTCTCCTTAGTGTAGGAGTTGGTCGGCTTTGACAACCCAATACAGCTAGATCATCTATTGGAATGTGTTATTAATTAGTGTTTCCATGATTCAATCAATTGTGGAATTTTCAATGTAATGTAGGTTCATATTTGTTGGTTTCAGCTACTCAAAAATGTCCTATGTTTCCAAAAATGGTGGAAAGTATGGCCAAATGTAGTCCACACTGAATATTGGGTGCAAGTTTGAGGTACATGAATTACCATTGTATAACATCTGAGGTACACAAATTACCGCATTATGATGGTTTAACTGATGTAAACATGTTTTTCGGAGAGCATGAAAGTATTGTACTAGAAGGACAAAGACTCCATGCTTTGGATCTCAGACTATGTGCTACTCCAGGAAGATGGTGGGAGACTCATAAGGAAAACATTAGCAACTGGGATGAATGTGTGCACATGACGAAGTTATGTTTTGAATGTCCAACTATCAGAATTGAAGAAGTCTACTCTGGAAAGGATGATCCACGTAGACATTTGGCTAGATGGAATCAGGTATGGGACATAGAAACAAGACTTGAATGGGTCCACATTTTTATTCACACATTGAGTAAGGTACCTACTAATTGGTATCTGGAGACAAAGCTACACCGAGGTACTAGTGAATGGTTTGTGCTGACGGAGAGTTTCATTTTGACATTCATCTTTGAGAGTGGATTTGATAAGATTGACAAAGCATTGCATAATATTCAAGAAGTTAACTTTGATACAACAAAGCCTGCAATCAAGTGTGCTCCACCAGCATGGGATGCGCAGATGAAGGATATTGTGAACTGCATAAATATGACGATTGAAGAGCATGAAGAAAATCCAAGAAATACCATGATTCTGGAATATGAGGGACAACGCGTAGTGGTTGGGCCCTCGATCACTTCACTATATGTGACATAACCCTTGAATATCCGACAGGTGAATATTGGATCTGAAGAGAAACCTAAGTTGGAAAAGATTCGAGACTATTGGGATGATGATACAGTATGAAAAGTTGTTGAGTTGTTGATAGAATACTAGGACTTATTCCCTACAAATTACTTAGAGTTTAAATGAATAATTGGATAACTTGGAGTTATGAAGATTACGTTGAAACCTTATGCATGTCGGGTGAAGTAGTTCTCGTAAATTTTGAATCCAAGATATAAGCAAAAGGTGAAGGAAGAGTTGGATAATATGGTTGTTGCAGGAATCATAGAGCCAGTAGAAGAGTCTGATTGGGTGAGCCCAATGGTAGTGCAAGACAAGAATACCAAAGGAGAAATCAGAATCTGTGTAGATCTACACAAATTGAATGATTTTTGTGTGCATAATCCATTCCAAACTCCATTCTTTGATGAAATCCTACATAATTTTGGTGGACAAGAAGCTTATTCATTCAAATATGGGTTTTTAGGGTATCGTTAGAACAGGATTGTGCCAGAAGATCGCAATAAGACAACATTTGCAACTAAATGGGGATATTTCTGATATACAGTCCTTCCCTGTGGTTTGAAGAATGAACCTTCCATATTCTCTTGTGTAGTAGTAGCTGCTTTCAAAGAATTTATCCACAAGTTCCTAGAAGTGTACTTTGATGACTAGATTGTTTTTGGGTTAATGAGGAAGCATGTTTCAAATTTACGCTTAATGCTAGATACCTGTAGAAAATACCAAATCTCATTGAATTTGAAGAAGTGTATATTCTTTGTGCCATTTGGGATACTATTGGGACACATTATCTGCCAGAAAGGATTGATGGTAGATCTGTAGATCGCAGTAATAGTTAATCTAGAGATACCATATAATGTCAAGAAATTGCGCTCAATATTGGGGCACACTAGATATTATCGAAATTTCATTCATGGTTGTGTGCTGATAACTGCTCCCATAGATAAGATGCTCAAGAAGGATGTGATATTTTCTCAAGAAGATTTTTGAATTATTAAAGGAAAATATGGTCACTGCACCCATATTGGTCATTCTGGATTGGTCAAAGATGTTTCATGTGCATGTGGATGCCTCCTGTATCATGCTCAGAGCTATTTTAGCGCAGCCAGGATCTGGAGAGATTGATCACCCTATTTCCTATGTCATTCATAAACTCTCAAGTGCATAATGGAATTACTCAAGCACAGAAAGGGAAGGATTTTCGATGGTGTGCGCTATAGAAATTCTGCCACTACCTGTTAGGAGGCCATTTTAAGATGTTTACTGATAATTCTACTTTAAAATACCTGGTCAATAAGCCTATGTTGGGGTTGAATATCTCCAGGTGCGTGTTGCTATTCCAGGAGTATGACTTTGAGATTATGTTGAAACCAGCAATATTGAATGCTAGGCCAAACCATCTATCGCACATTGAGACTAGTGAAGAACCTACGAACTTGGAGGATGGATTTCCAGGCACATAGTTGTTTGTGATGATAATTTCCCTAATATTATTCAATTCCTGACTACTGGATGTGTGCTTGAAGAATATACAGTTTAACAGAAGAAAGAGCTCATGGTGCATGCAGTAAACTTCACTATTATTATTGGATAGTTGTACAAAATGGGTGCAAATGAATTTCTACGGAGATATGTTTTGGAGTATGAAAGGCGTGAAATCCTAGATGAAGCTCATGGAGGGATTTCTATTGGTCATTATGCAGGTAATGAAACCACGAAGAAGATTTTTTAAGTTGGCCCTATGGCCCACATTGCACAATGATGCCTATGCACATTGTCATGCATGAGATGTATGCCAGAGTACCGGAAAGCCATCAAGCAGAGATGAGATTTCCTTGCATCCACAGATGGCACTACAATAATTTGAGAAATGAGCTATAGAATTAGTTGGACCTATCAATCCCCCAACCAAAAAGAGTGGTACGTGTTACATGATCAATGTGGCGAACTATGTAAGAAGATGGGCTGAAGCTAAACCTGTGAAGGATTGTATTGCAGACATAGTTGTGCAGTTCACATTTGAGAATATTTTCACTCTCTTTGGATGTCCTAAGATTATAATAAGTGATTAGGGTATGCATATTTTGAATGAAACCATTGAATCATTGACAGATGAATTTCAGATGCATCGTCAAAAGATCTCTCCCTATCATCCCCAGGTGAATGGTGTGGTGGAAGCATTCAATAAGATCTTGGAGATTACACTTACCAAGGTGTGAAATTCTAACCAGAATGATTTGGATGAGCATGTACTCGTAGATCTCTAGGCATATCGAACCACATGTTAGAATTTGACTAGTAGGACACCATTCACGATGGTATATGGGCAAGAAATTGTGTTGTCGATGGAGTTCATTGTTCCTAGTATGTGCATTGCAGCATTCACAAATATGGCAGAAGAAGATGTTATAGAGGAAGAGTTTTCATAGTTGGTCACACTGGAAGAAGATCGCTTTATTTCCAATTATCATTAGAAAGTTCGGAAGGCACGTGAAAAATCATGGCATGATAGGCACATGAGGAAAAATGTGTTCAAGGAAGATGATTTTGTCTTGTTGTATGACAGCGAATTTTCATGCCACCTAGGGAAGTTGAAGATGCATTAGCTAAGGCCATATGTTGTTAAGGAAATCATTAATCGAGGTGCAGTGCACCTGAACACATTGAGCAGAGAATACCTTCCTGGGTATGTCAATGGAATCCGATTGAAACCATACATGGGTGACCCTGTGCATGCCAAATGACTATATGGCTGGAGTATCGGATCTAGGTAGATGGGATGGAAAATGTGCAGGAAGGTGTGATGCACACGTGGTAGTTGTGTGAGGAGATTGACTAGGTTGTAGAAGTGCCAAAAACTAGCCGTTGGAACAGCAAATATGGAAAAGACATATTTATTACCATTTATGGGAGTGTATAGGTTTCATTTAATGAAGGGATTTTTCCAGATTTGGGACCGTTTTGTCATTTATGGAGACACATTAATGCATAAGGAACCGTTGAAGACATGCAAAATGTATAAATATGACCGATGGGCTCGCAATAGTTCCCATTACTTTCTGAGTGAATTATTTTCCCTAGACACTTTCATTTTCGTAGCATATTCATTTTCTATGTCTAGTTTGGATCCAGGATTCGAGCAAGAGCTATGTTGTCGAGGTTTTGGTTACACAATTACACCCAGTATGATAGCTACACGACCCGGAGAAGACCCTGTTGCTCCAGAGGTTCCAATTATGTCGATTTCTAAAACGTCTGTGTGTGTGAAGTCTAATAAGGGTCAAACATCTCGGACCAAGAAATCCTCGAGGGAAAAGACTACAAATCCATGCTCTACTGTGGTTGAGCGCCTGAAAATACCAATGATAGAACTTCCTGAGATAATTATGGAATAAGAGGAGGATGTGGTTGACGTGGCCCCATTATCGCGATTGCTAACCTATCTCGCACCACACAAAGTGTCTGTAAGAGTTACCAATGATCTCGACAAGGTGCGATCAAGTATCAATATGCCCTTGATCCCTGAAAATGTCCCAGTGGAAGGTGACATGTTTGTAGAAGTGTTGTAGCTAAGACTGGAGAATTTGGAAATCACAGACGTTGATAAATTTTCTTAACTTGTGCTAGATATATATTTAGACCAGGTTCAGATGAAGGAGGAATTGTGTGATTAGAGCTGAAAATATGGGTGTTGGGTTTACACAAGGCAGGCCTGTTGAATTTATTGCAAATCCCTAATTTCGGGCGCAGCCTGATAAATGACATTTGTGTATGTCAATTTCTCATGCTCGTGCATGATGATGCATTGTCGTTGGGAGAGTGCATTCCCAATGTTACGCTGAACCATATGATCATTGGCCTACCTGATCAGGGTGCAGCTTGAATGCGTAACTTTGGAGGAAAAGTGCAAGAAAAAGCGGTCACCGAGAAGATCAAAGCTAAGTACCAAGTCTCATGCAAAAGCAAAGGATTTGTGGTGAGCAAGATAAATGATCTGGTTGTTCAATTTGGGATGCTCATCTTGGGCTAAAAGATGATGTGCCAATGCATACCTAAGGAGGTGCCTGCATAGGTAATTTCTCTCGCAGGTGGGTGCGAAAAAGGAGTGATGTACAACTGGTCACACTACTTGTGCAAGGAATTTCTGGATAATGTGCGTGAAGCATAGGAAGACGGAAAAAAAAAATTATTGTGTTTGGTTGCTATTGTTGATCACCTTAATTGGGTGGAAGACCCTAGAGGAAACATAGTTTCCTGAGATAGAGCCACAAATGTGTAAGGCCACACGGTATGCTACCCTCGAGAATTTGTTGGATCCCGTGTGCATCATGGAGAATAATATCTTCTCGGTATTATTTTACGCTTCAATATATCAAGAAATGCATTCTAAGTCGAGGCTCTACTTGACACTTTATGACTAGTACAAGATGATCACAGATTTCAAGGCCACTTTCAACAATATGCATATCTGCACGAAAGGTGCAATCGAGGGATTCTGGTATGAATTACCACATCTCGTCATGGAGGATTATCTAATATACGTCACTTTAGAGTGACCACCAGCATTTTTGGAGCCTAAAGCATCCACATCCATTCCTAAAATGCCTACAAAGCTGCGCACTGGTACCCAGCCAGAGAAGATGACTGAGAAAACGACAGAGAAATATTCCATGCCGACCAAAACCAGAGAAACAATTGACTTGGAGAAAGACACTGAACTGGAGAAAAACAACATTGTGCTAAAAGACACAGTAGAGCAAGTGGAAGCGCAGACTTCTAAAGGTAAAAAGTATGGTTCTCAGGCCACTGGCAGATCAAGGAAGAAACTAAAAGGATCTAAAGACACTGGAAAGGAGATCCTGACCCTGACCCTGACCGAGGATGACTAAAATGAAATTGCAAACATGATCACATCTAGGATAGAATATCTAAGGATAGATATAGAAGTGTAGTATAAGACTGTGCTCGAAGTTGTGCAAGTGGGAATCCAAGAATTAAAAATGCAAGCGAGCCTGATTCATGTGAGTGATTCTCAAGTGAGCTAGAAGCAAACAAGCGTGCTTGTGTCCAGAGTGCATTTGCTCAACATAGCCTTACTAGCAACTGGGGATGTTCATCTTGTTCAAATCCCTACACCGGCAATCCATGTAGACCCCAGCTGGCGCGCTCATTTTAGAGGTTGTGGTGACAATAACATTAATTTGTCTTTTTTACCTGCATGGAAGCTACACATGAAGCACTCTATGATCATAGATGAGCTTTAGTTCCGTGAGGCCCATACTCACTCAACTACCATAGATTCAAGGCAGCATGTTGCAAAGGAACAACAAAAACAAAAAGTAGTGGAGGAAGCCTTTCGCATAGCTGAATCCCAACCTGTTGTGCTTGAAGAAAAGATCCACCAAGTGTGCAGTGGAGTACCAGCAGTCCTTGCCATAGCTACCCCAGAAGAGAAACTAGAAGGACTGGTTGCCGCACTGAAAGCCTCACGCGTTGAAGTTCAGACTATTTGGGTTGAGTTTGAACATCAAATTTTTTATCTACAAATGATGTTGGAGCTGAAAAATCCACCTGAAGTCCGAGAAAAGTAGGTTGTCAAATTCAAGCAGGACACTGACAGTATTTTCTCCATAGTCATGCAGTGTGACAAAATTTTGGATGAGGCTATGGTTTTCTAGACTTTGGTTCAAAATGACCCCATGGTTCAGTAGTTGTGCAATGAGCTGCACATAAAGGAGCAACATTTTTTTGAGATCAGGATGGTGGTGCCTACCCCTGTTCTTACACAGTGCCTCGCCCTCTTATAGGAGGGTTGGATAATTCAAACTTAGATCGAGGACCTGCATCACAAAGATCATCCCCTGGAAGCATGAATGCAACCATGGTTCGAGGAGGCTCTCCATCTATCACAAACTTTGGACAACACATTGAAGGCCATTCAATAGATGCCACAGAAGTATCGAGTTGGCCACTAAAGGGCCCATCACTGAGAAATTGGTTCTTCAAGTGCAGGAAGCTGCTGTGTAGAGTCTAGAAATGGTGCTCATTCTCAAATTTTCTTTCACTATGCACCATGCCAAGATGAAGGAGCAAACACCACAGTGACCAGGGATTATTCACATGTTTGTGTTGGGGGCCTGTTGGAGCAGGGTCCCTTGGGGGCACAATTTTTTATTTATTTTTGTATAATTTTTGTATATGTGCGCTATAAAGATAGGTCAAGGGGCTTTGGGGTGGGTCGAATTCCCTCTTTGATGTAAAATGGTTTTTAAGGGTAAATTTTGGGCCTCAAACCATGGTTTGAGACCATAGTATCTGTGTGCTAGATTGGATATAAATAGATAGATCGACTCTAGGGAAGTAATAATCATATATTATTCATGTTTTGGATCTAAGATTTTATGTTTCTATGGTACTTTTGTAAGGGTTTCAGTTTGGGTTGGGTAGAAAGGCTCCTTCTTGCTATCTGCACGGATACCTAGTCTTGGTTGTGTGCGGACTCTGTTGGCTATGTGCATAGAGACCTAATCCTGGTTGTGTGCAGACTATGCTGGTAATGTGCGCGGAAGGGTAAAGTGTAAGGGAAAGTCTGATGTACTGAATTTCTCTAAATTAAAACAAGGATTTATTTTGGCAAAAGCATTTTGTTATCGATCTGAGTTATTTGTTTACTGTTTCTATCTCAAGATTCCTTTACTTCTGTCATGCTTACTTGTATCTGCGCGAATATATTTGTTATTTATGAATGAAGTTATATTAATGATTGGATACTTGGATGAATATTCTTAAGTTATTACGCATTATATAGATCTGAATCTGGTTCTGTTATGATATATCTGCGATGAAGTGATCTACGATTATGTTATATGATATGATAATTATTATTATATAATTTCACATATCTATTAAGATCTGTATAAGTTCAAAAATTAATCAGTTTAGGGCCACTACATTATTTTCTTCCTCAAGGTGCAAAAACCTAGTTCCAGCAACCCCCCATACTGCTTCGGGTGAGACTTTGATCTGTGCAAGAAAGTCATTGCCGAAAGGGCCAGTTGTTAGAGGGTTTGTTGGTTGCACAATAAAATCTTAACTTGAGTCAGGAACCCTCAAGCCAGCAATACATAAGGAATTATTTCTAGGAAAGATATTCAAGAGGCTTCTTCGAGCAAAATACCATTCTTTGATGGGACAAACTATGCCTTTTGGAAATTAAGGATGGAAGCTTATCTCATGTCTCTGGTAGTATATGTTTGGACCTATGTACTAGTATATTATGATGTCCCTGATATTCCTCCCACTGATGAAGATGGCAAATTGTATGGAAATAATGCTAAAGCCAAGAATGTCATTCTCTTTGGCCTGAGTCAAACTGAAATTTTAAGGTGATGCACTGTAATTCTATCAAGGATGTATGGGTGAAGGTCAATCAAAGTCATGAAGGAGATGAGAAATTCAAGCAGGTAAAACTTCAAACCTTCAAAATGAGGTTACAAAGCTTAAGAAATGTATATAGCAAAATACTTCCTCAAAGTTAATGAAGTAACCAATATGATCAGAGGACTTGGTGAAGAGGCCAAAGAAGACATAATTTTGTAGAAGGTCTTAATATCTCTACCGGTGATATTTAATGTGAAAGTCTCTTCCATTGAAGATATGGTTGACTTAAAGAAACTTGAGATGGATTAGTTTCTTGGCACTCTCACTCACTATGAGATGAGAGTAGGAAAAGAGAAGTCTGGACCCGGGAGGCATCATTCAAAGTGTCCAAAGAGGAAAAGGAGCACAAATACCATCAATATTTCTCCAAATTTGAAACTGATCAAGAATTGGCTCAATTTTCCAGGAAACTAAAGTGTTGCTCAAGAAAGTATAAAGGGAAGTTTCTCTTTTAATGCTTTGACTATGGAAAATTTGGACATTGTTAATCCAATTTCCCTTAAAAATAAAGGACAGAAAAGGAGGATGACCAAAAATTTAGAAAAAAATCAACAACAAAAGAAGAATTTATTCAAGAAAAAGGGGCTCTATTCCAAAGAGGATAGCTCAGCACCAGAATCAGACAGTAAGGACTCTTCAGAAAAAATAATCAAATGAATATTTACTCATGGAATTTGATTCGGACTCGAATAAAAACAATATTATTAACTCTAAAAAGGAATAATAATAAGTAGGAGTAGTTTACTTTGAAGGGGAACTCATCGGTGCTCTTGATGAGATAAAGAAGGCCAGGAAAAATAATAGCCAGTTGAAAGAAAAACTACAACGTGCTAAAGAAAGTATGTACAACTCATACATTGAAGAATTTGTTTATCAAAAGGAAACACTTGAAGAAGAAATTAATAGAAAATATCGTTTATCCATTCTACTAGAAGAAAAACGGGAAACATGTGAGAAGCTAGAAGAAGAGAACAAGAATTTAAAGCAAGAGTTGTACAATGCGCAGAAGGAAACAATCACAAAAAAAATGCAAGGATGAAATTTTGTCCTTGAAAGTCAAATTAGAAGAAGATAAGAGAAAGGAAGAAGTTCTTCATAATTGGATCCATGAATGGGAAGAAATTTTTCAAATTCTTGAGGCAGATATTGCCTCCCTGAGAACAGATCTTGAGAGAGTGGAGATCGAGAAAGGTTTAAATGAAAAAATTGTAGAAGGCATAAGAAAGATAGATCAGAATCTAAAAAATGAAAGGTCTTCAAGAAACAAAACCATTCTCAGATACTCAAGATCACAATAATCTTCTACGGAAATGATAAAATTCAGGTCCACGTGATTTGAGGAACCACAAAGCTATGGAAATAAGCTTCAAAAAGGAATCAATGAATACAATATGGGAAAAATGCAAAGAGGATATCATCATTGGAATTATAACTCCATCCACTCAAATAAGCCACACCAATGGAGAATGAATCAATCATCCAAGTAACAGAGGTACCTTCATATACAAACTCATAAATATTCCAACAATAGGTGAACTTATTTATTTTATGGTTATTTTTATAAGTGTCACATATTTGTACATAAGGTTCTTGATTGTAGAAGGATAAAAGTTGAAAGATATGAAAATCCTAGATATAATAAGTATCATAAGTTTAGATCTCAAAACTCTCCTTTCATAGAACGAAATTCCTTCTCTCCCTTGTTAAGTGATGTTGAATGTTTCAAATGTAATAATCTTGGGCACAAGGCAAGTGAGTGTAGAAGTAGGTATGAGTACCTATCTAAGTCCCATAATATTTGGGAGCCAGTTTCTCAAAAGGCTAATGAGAATTGGAAACTAAAAATTGAAAATAGCATGCAATGTAAACTTGCTCTATCATCACATAATCAAGAGAACAGATGGTATGTGTGTTGGGTGCTAAAAGGTGTCTTTTAAAACTCCTAATCGCCTCACATTAATTATCAACTAGGGTAAGTATTTTTGTTTCAAGAGTGTACACAATATGTGCAAGATATAACCCTAGAGAGTAATGATAAAACCAATCGTTGAATATAAATGCAATCATAAATCTGAAACTTTAAGGAAAAGAATTCATCTATGCATTAGAACTGTGATTCATTCCATTAACTCAATCAACTGAGAGCATTGAAGCAATAACCGGGCTCTTTCAGCTGGATCTAATCAATCAAAAAAAAGGAAAGTAAATGGAAATAACAATTTGTGATTTAAATAATCAAACCAATTCTTTTAACAAAAAATGTAGTAAAATGGAAATGCGCACGCAAAAGGATAAATGCAAAAATCTAGATTATCAAAGGAAATTCACGGGAAAGCAACAAAGCATAATATAATTGTAGTAAATGGAAAGATATGGTACAAAGGATAGCAGCGATATTCACTAGAGGCCAAGCCCTTAGCCACCAGCGAATGCTGTCGAGCTACTTCAGAACTGTTGAATAAACAACAACGCAACTATGTATTAATCATCGTAGTCTTTACAGAACAAATTGGTCTTGCAGAACTATGTTATGTTCATTCCAAATGGTGCGTAAAATAAAAGATACATAATGCAGTACAGTCTAATTCACATTCTCTGCTCTTCTATATCAGCATATCAACTCTTCTAATAATCCCATAATAATCCCATAATTATTCTCATAAATAATCTATATTCAATCTCATCATTCCCCTCTATAATTCTCCTCATTATTCTCCTCCCTTTAATCTCTTGTTTTTTCATTTAAATACACATAGAGTAGAGAGAAGTTACAACAGAGATGATTACAAAAAATTCTCATAACAAAATTGGATTGTTCATAACCAATTGATTAGCAAGATCATATCTGAAATATCTTTCCATCAATCATTCAAAAGGAACAAGTTGAATTTGGTATTGCAACTGAGATAATTTGGAAAACGGCCGCAACAATGAATCTGGGAAAATAGTCTTCAGAGAACCTTCTGTTTCTCTTAATATGAACCGAATTTGGGCAAACGGATCTTAAAAATTTAACTAGGTCCGTTGTGGAAAAAACCCACGTTTCTAATTTTCCAAATTCTTCTCCATTTGCCCACAACGTCCAATACAAAACGGTCACTTCTTATTCCAGTGAATTTCTAAGTTGGAATATTTAATGATGAGCTGGAGATCAAATCTGCAATCTAGAAAATATCTTGGAGGATAGAATGGTGAGTGATGTTACAACAAATTTATTAATAAACCATCATTGATAAAATCATGAATAATAATCATCAATTTATTAAAAATAAAGGAGAAGAAATAATATTTATCCATAGGAGCATAAATAATTATAAAATGGAATTATATGATAAACCATGATAAATGGCGTGATAAATAATGGTAGAAATGGATGAAATAGATGTTAAAAAGTGATGATAATAATGACAAACTAGCAGCCCAACATACCCCCAAACTGAATATATTGCATGTCCTTATGCAACCCAAAGCCTCATTATTAGCCAAGAAATAATAAAAAAATTGTTCATCCCAACTCATGAAATGGATGAAACAAATGAATTCTTCCTCAAATAATGAATATTCAATTTTAAAAATCTTGATGAAGGCGTAACAATTTTTACATTTAAAGTTCAACTATATGTATATGAAGTTGTAGCAAAATATGATATAAGTAATAGCAAACTTCATTAACCATTTTCTCAAAAACTAGATTTCTACTATATTAATGCTTCTATGATCCAAAAATCAGATCGTTTTGATGCATGGATCATGAGATATAAAAAAAATAGTTGTAGGTGATAGTGCATGATTTTCGAAATTTTATGAACTAAATTAGCATAAAATTATCTGGGTTTGTGTATTTGAATGATACCTCTTTGTTATCCAGAAATCACAAGAATTCAGTTCATAGTTTTAAATATATATGTAAATCAAATTTTGCACTGTATAAAAATGAAATTGTATGTCTTAAATGAGAAAGAAAGTAAAAAAAATCCATCATGTGTAGCAATGCCTTATGTAGAAATGCCTCCCCCAAATGGAAGAATTAGCATGCCCTCATGCAATGCTAGAAAATGAATATAGGTGGTGGCTACAATCTGTTGAAATCTATGCTTGGTGTAAAACAACATGGAAGAGAGGTGTTGAGAATGAATAAGATGGTCATAATGAATAAATAAATGAAAGGAACACTCCCCCAAATTGAAAGATTTTGTATTTGAAGAATGGGAAGTGGTAAATATGTGGAATGAATGATGATAAATAATGCTCAATGGATTTTGCACGAAATTCTCCTAAATTCATAATAAATCAGAAAAGTATGTTATTTTACCTCAAGTTTTACCTCCGAAAAAAAATAAAAAAATTATGGAATGACATGTATGGACTGGCATTTGTTAAAGCTGATGTAGGATGAGCGGATACTGAAAGTGATGCAAAATGTGGAAGCCATGCAAGAACATCATGTCTGAACAATTATGCGCGTTCGCAAGTTGCGCGAGCCTCTGTCGTTAGGGGAAATAGTGTGGCCTGGCTGAGAATAGAATTCCCCCCATACTTGTTGTTCTCCTGTAACAAGTCACTATTTTGCATGCAAATTTCTTGAATCCATAGTTTTAGTTTTGAATAGTAACAAATAAGATGCATGCAAAAATTTTAATCAGAAAAAAATTTGTATAAATGCAGTACTAATATTTTGTTAAATCATCAAGTTATGGCAGAGTTCAGTAATTATATCGCATGTTATCTCATAATGCATACATTCCACCCCTCCAATTGGAAAAGGGATTCCATGACCATAAAGCATATGAAAGGTGTTGTGTTGATGGCAGGGCAAGGGAATGATCAGTACGGCAATAAATGAAGTAGAGTACACATATCAATGATAGGACAGAAAGAAGTGTGGTTATAATGAGAGCGGAGTGTAGGCTTTAACCCTGAATAGAAATTATCTACACACGAATCTTATAACAGAAAATTAACAATAGCGAGAGCATAAAACATAAAACAGATAAACACAGAGATTTTCCCCTGGATCCCAAATCGGGACAACCAGCTTGATTTTTCATTATATTCCTTTTAGTGTTACAACACATATATATACATGCCGAAGCATACATAAACCCCAATCCATTAACCCTGGATTAGAACATAACCGTAGCTCCCTTGACCAGATCTACAAAATACCAGGGGCCGAAAACCATCGTACCCCAAAACCATGTGCAAACTCATGCACAAAACATGGGTGGGTCCGCATATGAGTGGGACCGCATACCAAAAAAAAAAAATCTTCGGGGCGCTGCCGCCCCCCTACTGCGCCTAGCGCAACATACAACACGTGGGACTAGTCATGGAAAGAATATAACACATACCCAACAATCTCCCACTTATTGTTTTCTTTCCACAGGGGGCCACAGGAGAGCTTAGTCATTGGGCTAATTCTTCAACACCCATTGTTTCTCTACACGAAGAGAACTTCTAAGTGCTCACAGACTTCGTCAATGCATCTGCAACATTCTTCAAAGTGTCCACCTTTACCAGCAACACCCTTTTAGCCTCAACCATATCTCTAACAAAATGATATTGAACATCAATGTGCTTTGTCTTTGAATGATAAGCAGGGTTCTTAGCCAAGAAAATTGCACTTTGGCTATCACAGTCTATCATTATAGCTTGTTGTACCAACCCCATACTTGAACACAATCTCTGCAACCAAACTGCTTCCTTGCTTGCATGAGTGGCTGCTATGTATTCTGCCTCTGTAGTTGAAAGAGCCACTACAGACTGTCTTTTACTCATCCAACTCACTGCACCTCCAAATAGGCTAAACACATACCCACTTGTAGATCTTCTTTGGTCCAGATCTCTAGCCCAGTCTGCATCAAAAAAACCACGAATGTCCAACATTCTTTCCAATCTTGGTCTTGCTTGGTAGCACAAGCCATAGTCACTAGTGCCACGTAAATATCTGAAAACCCACTTCACTATTGTCCAATGCTCCTTCCCTAGGTTTGACATAAACCTGCTCAATACTCCCACTGCATGTGCAATGTTTGGTCTAGTACAGACCATTTCATACATCAGGCTACCCATTGCACTTGCATATGGAACACGGGACATATCCTCCTCTTCTTCCTGTGTCTTGGGACATTTTTCAGCAGACAGCTTTGCACCTACAGGAATAGGAACACTCACCGGTTTACTATCCTGCATATTGAACCTCTGCAATATAGTCTTGACATACTTCCTATGGTTTAACTAGAGCTTCCTCTTTGCCCGATATCTCTTAATTTCCATGCCCAGAATATAGTTTGCAGCACCAAGATCCTTCATGTTGAATTTGGAGAACAGTTGGGTCTTCAAATCTTGGATAATTTCTTTGTCATTTCCAATCAAAAACATATCATCCACATACAAGACCAAATAAATAACACGGTCCCCAATTAATTTAAAATAAACACAGTGATCCTCCTTGCTTCTGGTGAAGCCAAGTCCCCGCATATAGGTATCAAATTTCTGATACCACATCCTTGGTGACTGTTTTAACCCATACAGAGACTTCTTCAACCTGCATACTAGTTCTTTCTTACCCTTCACCATAAAGCCTTCAGGTTGCTTCATGTAGATCTCCTCTTCTATATCCCCATGAAGAAATGTTGTCTTCACATCCATCTGTTCTATCTCAAAATCAAATGCAGCAGCAACAGATAAAATTAATCTAATAGAAGTAACTTTGGCAACAGGAGAGAAAATATCACCAAAATCAATTCCCGGCACCTGGGAATAACCTTTTGCTACCAACCGAGCTTTGTATTTCTCCACCTTGCCTTCTACATTCATCTTCTTTTTAAACACCCATTTGCTCCTGATGGGCTTCCTTCCAGCCGGCAACTCCACCATATCCCATGCCTCATTTTTGTGCAAGGATGCCATTTCATCAACCATGGCCTCCTTCCAGAGTTTTCCATCCTCTGAATCTACTGCCTCCCTGATAGTTCTGGGATCATCATCAGTTATAGTTAAGGCAAAACCTAAACAAAAAGCAGATGGACTATACCTTTCTGGTTGCCTTCTTTCCCGAACTGATCTTCTCAAAGCTAGGGTTTGTGGCTCTTCCTCTTCTGAATCTTCTTCTGTTGTAGAGTCTGATTCATCCTCCTTTAGCTCAAACTCTATCTTCTCAGGTTCCTTTGGTATGATTTCATGTTTAACAACATCTTTCACCTCTCTAAACACCACATCTCGGTTGTACACAACCTTCCTTGTTTTCGGGTTCCAAAGCTTGTAACCTTTTAAACCATCCTTATACCCAATAAAGATGCACCTTTCAGATTTATTATCTAACTTGGTCCTTTTCTCCTTTGGAACATGTACATATGCATCACATCCAAATACCCTTAGATGTGAAAGAGAGGGTTTCTTACCATCCATACCTCATGTGGGGTCTTATCCTCCAATGCTGATGAAGGTGATCTGTTAACTAAGTAACATGCAGTCTCCACTGCCTCTGCCCAGAATTCTTGTCCTAACCCGGTACCACTGAGCATGCTTCTTGCCTTTTCCATCAGTGTTCTATTCATTCTTTCTGCAACTCCATTTTGCTGTGGTGTGTATGGAGTAGTCTTCTGTCGTGCTATACCACACTTCTTACAGAACTCTTCAAATTCCTTCTTGCAGAACTCCCCACCATTATCTGTCCTCAGCGCCTTTATCTTCTTCTCTGTCTGGTTTTCCACCAGAGCCTTAAATTATTTAAATTTGTCAAAGACTTCAGATTTCTTCCTCAAGAATTATATCCATGTATTACTTGAGAAGTCATATATGAATGAAACATAGTACACAGACTTTCCCAGTGATGGAACTGACATAGGTCCAAACACATCACTGTGCACAAGTTCTAATATCTTGTTCGCCCTCTTAGCACCAAAAGGAAAACTCACCCGATTCTGCTTCCCATATACACAATGTTCACAGAAATCGAAATCCAGAGAGAAATTAGACATACCTTCTACCATACCATTTCTATGTAGTATTTGAAGGCCCTTCTCTCCAATATGTCCAAGCCTTTGATGCCATAGCATGGTCTTTTCTCTAGAGATATCTAGGCTTTCCGCTCCTCTTTCAAGAACCACATAACTGTTACACCCATCAATAATAGTGCTACCTTGTAGCTTGTACATAGTTCCAGTCCAAACTCCCCACATTAATACCAATGCTCCCCGAACCATCTTGTAGGCATCTTTCTCGAACACTGTTTTTACACCTGCATCATCCATCTTGCTTACAAAAATCAGATTTCTAGCCAATGCAGGAATATGCAGAACACCAAGAAGTGTTCTAATCCTTCCACCTTGAAACTTCAGCTTGACCTTTCCACGTCCAATGATTCTGGCCTTCCTATCATCCCCTAGGAAGACATCACCATCATATTTTTCATACTCGCAGAACCACTCCCTATGGGGAGTGAAGTGAAAGGATGCACCTGAGTCAATCAACCATGACTCATGATCTACATGTGTATTTGAAGAAGAAGCCAAATATACATCCCCACCTTCATCCGAGGTGGTTTTTGCCTCTGCAGAAGGACCTTCATCAGATCCCTTTCCTTTCTCAGGAGCTTTAGATCTGCATTCCTTTTTGTAGTGTCCTTCCTTTCTGCATTTCCAGCACACCTTTACAAACTTTCCAGGAGATTTAGATCTCCCTCTAGATTTAGATCTCCCACTCGAAACCTTATTCTTGTTTCTATTTTGGGACCTTCCTCATACAGATAAGGCATCTCCATTTTTACCCTCCATATTTCTCCGTCTCATTTCCTCTGACAGCAAGGCTGAGACAATGTCATCAAAATTCAAGGTAGTTGTATTGCTACCTATTGCAATAACCAGACTGTCCCACGAGTCTGGTAGAGAACACAACAAACTGATGCACTTATCTTCATCTGAGATTTTAATATCAACAGATGACAGCTGACTTACCACTGTGTTTAAGGCGTTCAGTTGCTCTGTCATCGAGTCTCCATCCTTCATCCTCAGGTTATACAACTTTTTCCGCAGGAACAACTTATTCACCAGAGACCTAGATTGGTACAAAGTCCCAAGTTTTTTCCACAAATTCTTCACCGTAGCTTCCCCAGATACATTCAACAATACTAAATCTGAGACACACAACCGTATTGTGCTCTTAGCCTTCCAATCCAGTTTCTTCTAGTCTTCATCTGACATTTTTGTTGGTTTAGTACCTGGATCTACCGCGATCCACTGATCTTTATCCACCAGCAGATCCTCCATCTTGAGCTTCCACAACTCAAAACTTTGACCATTAAATTTCTCGATCTCTATCTTTCCGCCACTCGCCATCTTCTTTCACAGTAAGAATCGATCCCGCAGATCTCCCATTAAACAGGATCTACCTCAGGCCCAAACAAAAAACCCTTAGCAGCAAAGGCGTCCCCTTGAAGCCGAAACAGCTCTGATACCAAATGTAGGTTTTAACCCTAAACAGAAATTATCTACACATGAATCTTATAACAGAAAATTAACAATAGCGAGAGCATAAAACACAAAATAGATAAACACAGATATTTTCCCCTGGATCCCAAATTGGGACAACCAGCTTGATTTTTCATTATATTCCTTTTAGTGTTACAACACATATATATACATGCCAAAGCATACATAAACCCTAATCCATTAACCCTGGATTAGAACATAGCCGCAGTTCCCTTGACCGGATCTACAAAATGCCAGGGGCTGAAAACCATCGTACCCCAAAACCATGTGCAAACTCATGCACAAAACATGAGTGGGTCTGCATATGAGTGGGACCGCATACCAAAAAAAAATTTCGCCAAGGCGCTGCCCCGGACCCCGACAGGGGGTGGGGTGGGGAGGTGGGGGGGGGGGGGGCGGGGGCGCTGCCGCCCCCCCTATGACCCCCCTACTGCGCCCGGCACAACGCACAGCACGTGGGACTAGTCGTGGAAAGAATATAACACATACCCAACACGGAGTGTGTAAAGATAGTTATGAATAAGAGATAGGATGCTTTGGATGATGATAAGTTATGCAAAAAAGAAAAGGACAACAATATGCAAAAAAGATGCTTTTTTGATAGTATTCTAGCCGAAAATGATGTGATTGATCAGAAAACAATTTTGCATGTGTAAAGGTTCAAAACAGGGAAAAATTAAGGAAATAACTTCTCTGATATAAAAAAGAATAAGAATAAGAAAATGGTATTATAGTAATCATTGACGATAAGATATAATCTCAATATCATAGGCAGAGCCTCTGCTGCCAGCTAGCATCCATAGCCTCGTCAGGGTTTCTTTTTAACCCATATGAGCAAGGATCCTCAATTTATAAATGGATATTTCCAGTGCTATTCTACAGAAGAGATCAGTGTGCTGGCGTGGTAACCAAATAACCACACTGGAATTCACTGGGATGTAGCAAAATGGATCAGGCCAGCTCATGATGAGACCTCCTATTCCAAGGATATTTTGGCTATCCAATGGTTCATAACCCTGGTGTGGTGGCCATAATGGGAATGTCACTTCATTAAAGCTTTATGAACATGGTAGGCTGGCTCGTAATGAGACCCCCTATCCTCCATCTGCAAACAAAATTTTGCTGTGATTATATAGTTTTATAATAAAAAGAGGGAGGCTCAATACTCCTTAATAGTAGGGATGGTGGAAAAAGTTGAACATGTCAATGGAAAAAAAAATATATATACCCATAATCTCATTTATTATAGACAGATAAGATTATAACCAGGAAGGGTGGAACCAGCATGGTATTAAGATGATCAATCAATATCATGTACAGCAGAAAACGATGCAGTAAAGTAGTATATAACTAACTGTGTCCCTTTTCTTAAAAAGAATCTCTCATTCAGAAGTAGTCATGTTAAATATCATAACGTTAAGGGTATTCACCTGCCTCAATAGACTCCATAATTATTGTCCTCATAGAAGTATTGTACTTCAAGTCATGAAAGGGAATCAGAAAAATGGGGCTGAAAATGAGCTAGTGTTTGGGAGAATATATAACAAGGGTATTGTTCAAAACACACAAAAAATATGCAAGAAAAAACAAAAGAGAGTGTTGTTCTTTGAAAGGAATAACAAAAGAGAAAAAAATCACACAAAAATTGATGTTCCTTAAAGGGAACAACAGCTGTTCCCTGTAGGGAACAGCAAAAAAAAAAAAAAAAAAAAAAAATAATGTGTTGTTCGTTATAGGGAACAGCAAGAGAAAACACATGCAAAAATTGATGTTCCTTATAGGGAAAAGAAGTTGTTCCCTGTAAGGAACAGCAAAGAAAGATACACACAAAAATTGTTGTTCCCTGTAGGGAACAGCAAGAAAAATTACACACCAAAATTGATGTTCGTTAGAGGGAACAACAGTTGTTCACTGTAGGGAACAGCAAAACAAAATTTAAACGAAAATTGTTGTCCCATGTAGGGAACAGCAAAGAAAAATACACACAAAAATTTGTGTTCCCTGTAGGGAACAGCAGTTGTTCCCTGTAGGGAACAGCAGTTGTTCCCTATAGGGAATAACAAAGCAAAATGCATGCAGAAATTGCTATTCCCTATAGGGAACAGCAGTTGTTCCCTGTATGGAACAGCAAATCAAAATGCACGTAGAAATCGTTATTCCCTGTAGGGAACAGCAGTTGTTCCCTGTAAGGAACAGCAATGCAAAATGCATGTAGAAATTATTGTTCCATGTAGGGAATAGAAGTTTTTCCCTGTAAGGAACAGCAAAGAAAAATGCACACAAAAATTGATGTTCCATGTAGGGAACAACAGTTGTTCCCTGTAAGGAACAACAAAGCAAAATGCACGCAGAAATCGTTGTTCCCTGTAGGGAATAGTCGTTGTTCCCTGTAAGGAACATCAAAGAAAAATGCACGCAGAAATTGTTGTTCCCTATAGGGAACAACAGTTGTTCCCTGTAAGGAACAGCAAAGCAAATGCACACAGAAATTGGTGTTCCTTGTAGGAAACAATAGTTGTTCCCTGTAAGGAACAACAAGAGAAAATATAGAGAGAGAGAAAAAAACAATCATCCCTCCTGCTCTAAACAACAGAAGAGCGATGATATAGAAAGAAGAAAAATAGAAAAAATGATTATATGTACAGATCTAAAGAAAAAGTAACTTTTTACAGAATTGGTGCTGCCGAAGAATTGCCTTCTACAACTGAAACTTGCATGGTGGGGTCCTCATTGTTCAATCGCCAATGGAGCGGAAACTACAATTTGAAGGAAGCAACACCTGAAACACAAAAACATAAGAGAAATCAGAAAAGAAACAACACTTTATTTAAAAAGAGGATATAAATAAATAAGTTAAGTTACAACAACTATGATGTTATTTCCTAAGGGAATATCAATCTGTCAATGGAAAAAAATGATCTTTTGGAAAAATGTATTGATAGCAGTGACATGAATCTTTAAATGGGAATCAATTCTTCATTTTTACTATTATGAATCCGTTAGGTAATGAATTATATGAAATGTCCTTGTTTCATTAAAATTTCTTTCAAGAATCGCTCGTCCATAAATTGACCTTCTGTATTCTCCTAAGACCTACAAAAAACGAGTGTCTACTTGCAATAAAACATTAAATCATGGAGAAAGAGAGGTGATCGGGCTCAACTAATCCAAAAAGTATGTAAAAAAAAACAAGTAGCTACTCTGCAAAACAAATCCATAGAAAAATAAAACAAATGTTATTTGTCACCTACGAGAGAGCAGTGGTCGACCATACTAACCAGTAGTGTTTTAATAATAAATTCTTTGATTTTCATCTGATTTGAGTGATTCCAAAGCCAAATTAAATTAAATTCAGGGATATTTCTCCAATAGAAGCAGGTTTTAAAAATTCCATATAATGGTATGTTAGATTTTCTTAGAACAACCTACATAATAGAGTCATTTTCGATTTTCCAACTCAAAACAACAGTTGATATTTCATTTGATGATGGATTAAGCTGATTCAAATTGGAAATGAAAGTAGATTAATTTATTTATCTCCAATAGAAAAAGGTTTTGAAGACAAGAATAATTGATGGGTCAAATACTTTAATGAACAGCTGGAAAAACAAAGTTTTAAGAGTGTTGATTTAGGATAGACAGTCGGTATTTGGGTCATATTTTCCTCATATGATATCGAAATCAAGTGATTCAAATTTCTTTGTAAACTATATTTATAGATTAATATACCATAGAAACAGGTTTTAAAAATATAGTCATTTAGGCCTCCAAAAACTCGTTGTCTCAACTCTGTTCCTGAGCTGCCTACTAAACGCCCTGTCAATATTTTGGTTATAAATTTTTTCGTTTCAAATCAAAATGGAGTCATTCAAATTGGGTTGGAAAGTATACATCAAGGGCTACTTAGTATAGAAACAAGTTTTTAAAATATTCACTTTTGGTCCCTCAAAACATGACTGTCCCGACTCTGTTTTAAGAAATTTCATCAAGCCCACAAGCCAAAAAAAATGATATTCAAGAAATTTTCCATATTGGTGATAAAAATGAATCTGATTCTTTATAGAAATGTTACTTTCAATATAATACATCTACATACACAAATAAACTAAAATATTTATCACCGATGTTGATATTCACAGCGTGTTGCAACAAAAACATTTTTTTTTTTTTACATAATAATAAAAATGTATTTATTTATTTTCTACACTAACCTACACTTCTTTGAAAATTGAATATTCTTACGTATAAGAGTACTTCTAGTGGAGTCATTTTCGAAATAAATCCTCTATTATGTAGATACCCAAATTTGAAAATGAATGTTAATAAATAGTAGGGTATGAGAAGCCAACTTCCCTTGAAAAGATGGTGTCAAAAATTGTTGAAGTATGGAGTGATGCTGCAAACAAATGGAGTGAAACCAATCTTCAATGTATCCCTTACTTTCTTGATTTCCTATAGCCGTCATATCATGAATTTCTTGAGTGTTTAAAACGGCTCATTGATGCAGACTAGAAGAAACCTCATTTTATTTCATAACCTCTACAATTTTTGGATTTGATACATTCTGAATCTCAGTATAAGTTTTCTTCAATGGTGCATGTGAGATAGAATGTTTGGGAAGGATGGGTAAATTTTTCAGTTCAACTCTATAAGCATGTTGTACTGGTTTACTATGTTCAGGGTGTGGAATGAGTTGAGCAAGAAATTGTGTAGGGAATGGAGCATTTTGATGTAGTTGATTGGGTTCAGTGGATGATTTTTATAGGCAAGCAAGATGTTGTGGAAGAGCTGGAAGATGTGTTTGTGCTACAAGATGAGGGAGAGTAGTCATGCAATCATAAGATGAACCTTGCCAAACTTGTAGACAAGATTGGTGGTGGTTATATTGAGATTGGCATGGCTGCCCTAACAAATGAGTATTCCATAATGGATTATGCAAGTAAGAGAATGGAGAGGAAGTGTTTTGAACCATACTTGTAGGCCACGATTTTCATGGTTTTAACCTTGTTGCAGCTTCCCCATCTCTTTGATATGCTACTTCCATCCTAGATAAGGAAGAACAACTATCTATGGGATGCTCCTTTCTGTAATGAGGGAAAAACACTTTATCAAATTCTTGATTTTTCTGAACCTGCAAAACATTCCATTGCGAATTTAGAGAGCTAATAAAATCATATTTAAAATTTTCAAATAAAACATTTATTTCAGCTCTTATGTCTCTTGTTCTTGTAGTAAATTTGGAAAAGAAAGAAGAAACTTCTCTAGAATTCTTATCAACCTTGGAAATTCCTCTTGAATACCTTATGCACAATTCACAAACATCATCATATGATAACTGAAAAACATCACCTTTTCCTGTCAGATTTAAGAGTTCTAAAACTTCATCTTTGATTCCTTTAAGAAGGAGTGTTTTCAAGATCTCTTTTTCCAAATGCTTATGCTTTGATTTTTGAAGGTTATATTGAAATCGCTCTACATAGTCCTCCAAGATTTCATCTTCCCCTTGTATCATACCGAAAATATATTCATTGGATTTGTAGTAGTCTTAGTACTTCTTCAAGAATATGTTCTTCATGTCCTCCCATGTTTGGATGTAGTTCACACCAAAGTTCATGAACCATTGGAGAGTTCCTCCTTTTAGAGTAAGAGGAAACACTTTCAACTTTCTATCATTAGTAAAATAATCCTATCCTCTACAAAGTATTTCAAACTCAAATAAGAATGTATCTGGATCTTCATTTTTCAAACCATGAAAATTTGGTAGAGACGATGGGGGAATTATGTGCATTTGTGTCACACCTCCTAGATCTTTGATAGGGAATTCAAAAGTTGCAATGTGAGCCATTTCTTACCATAATAGAAAATGTTCTTCATGTTTTTCTTTGAGGATTCTCCTTCAAATGTTCCTGTCAATTGGTTAGTGAAATGGGTGGTGCTTACATCACCACTCGAGTGGAATTACAAGACTTTTTTCAAAAATTATACCTCTAAAATTCCTACTTCAATTTCTATGCAATTGTGCTGAAAAGCAGGCAGAGGAGCAAGAACTTTACTTTCTCTTTATGTAGGTTCTTACCTTCCATTTTTAATACCCAATTCTTTCCTAGCAACAAATATCAAACATACATCACACTCTATGAAATGGCAACACTCTCCCCGGCAACGGTGCCAAAATGTTGGGTGCTAAAAGGTGTCTTTTAAAACTCCTAATCGCCTCACATTAATTATCAACCAAGGTAAGTATTTTTGTTTCAAGAGTGTACACAATATGTTCAAGCTATAACCCTAGATAGTAATGATAAAACCAATCGTTGAATATAAATGCAATCATAAATCTGAAACTTTAAGGAAAAGAATTCTTCTATGCATTAGAACTGTGATTCATTCCAATAACTCAATCAACCGAGAGCACTAAAGCAATAGCTGAGCTCTTTCAGCTGGATCTAATCAATCAAACAAAAGGAAAGTAAGTAGAAATAATAGTTTGTGCTTTAAATAATCAAACCAATTCTTTTAACAAATAACACAGTAAACTGGAAATGCGCACGCAGAAGCATAAATGCAAAAATTTAGATTATCAAAGGCAATTCACGGTAAAGCAACAAAGCATAATATAATTGCAGTAAATGGAAAGATATGGCACAAAGGATAGCAGCGAGATTCACTAGAGGTCGGGCCCTTATCCACCAGTGAATGCTGCCGAGCTACTTTTGAACAGTTGAATAAACAGCAACGCAACTATGTATTAATCATCGTAGTCTTTACAATACAAATTGGTCTTGCAGAACTATGTTCTGTTCATTCCAAATGGTGCGTAAAATAAAAGATACATAATGCAGTACAATCTAATTCACATTCTCTGCTCTTCTATATCAGCATATCAACTCTTCTACTAATCCCATAATAATCCCATAATTATTCTCATAAATAATCTATATTCAATCTCATCATTCCCCTCTATAGTTCTCCTCATTATTCTCCTCCCTTTGATCTTTTGTTTTTTCATTTAAATACACATAGAGCAGAGAGAAGTTACAACAGAGATGATTACAAAATAATTCCCATAACAAAACTGGATTTTTCATAACCAATTGATCAGCAAGATCATATCTAAAATATCTTTCCATCAATCATTCAACAGGAACAAGTTGAATTTGATATTGCAACTGAGATAATTTGGAAAACAGCCGCAACAACGAATCTGGGAGAATCATCTTCAAAGAACCTTCTGTTTCTCTTAATACAAACTGAATTTTGGCAAACGGCCCTTCAATAAAGTTAATTCGGTCTATTCTAGACAAAACCCAAGTTTCAGATTTTCCAGATTCTTCTCCACTTCCCACAACGTCCAATACAAAACTGTCACTTCTTATTCTAGCAAATTTCTGAGTTGGAATATTTAATGATGAGTTGGAGATCAAATCTGCAATCTGGAAAATATCTTGGAGGCTAAAATGGTGAGTGATGTTACAAAAAATTTATTAATAAACCATCATTGACAAAATCATGCATAATAATCATCATTTTATTAAAAATAAAGGAGAAGAAATAATATTTATCCATAAGAGCATAAATAATTATAAAATGGAATTATATCATAAACCATGATAAATGACATGATAAATAATGGTAGAAATGGATGAAATAGATGTTAAAAAGTGATAATAATAATGAAAAACTAGCAGCGCAACAATGTGGATAGTGGTTGTTCCAAGCATATGACTGGATATAAGAGCAATTTTTTGTCGCTAAAAGAAAAATACAAACGAAACAATGTCACTTTCGGCAACAATGCCCCAACAAGAATTAAGGGTAAAGGCATAGTCAGTCTGGATCAAAAGACAAATGCTCAAAATGTGTTGTACGTGGAAGGTATCAAGCGTAACTTGCTTAGTGTAATCCAGATGTGTATAATGGCTATGATGTGATATTTCAATCGAGGGACTGTGAGATTTGAAATGAGAAGGATGGAAGATCTTGTAGCAAAAGAAATCAGAACTCACAACAATGTATGTGTTTGATGACTCCAAAGTAAGTTGTTACTTAAGTAAAACAAGTGAAGCACAGTTGTGGAATAGGAGACTTGGTCATATGAATTTTTACAATTTGATAAGAGTCAAAAAGATGGAAGATGTGAGAGGATTTCCAAGACTCTCAAGGCTTGATAATTCAATTTGCAAGTCATGTCAATTTGGGATGCAGACCAGGACTCATTACAAGTCAAAAGAGCTCGCTTCATTTAGACCACTGGAGCTAATCCACACAAATATTTGTGGCCCAAATAGAGAAAAATCCTAAGAGTAGAAATGTATTGCATGTTGCTCATTGATGATTTTACCAGGGCCACTTGGATCGTGATTTTGAAAGAAAAATCAGAAGCATTTAAGAAATATAAAAAATTTCAAGCTTAAGTAGAAAATGAGACATGCTTAAATATCAAATTCTTAATGTCAGATAGACGAGGAGAATAAACTTCAAGATAGTTTGAATATTTATGTGAAGAGAATGGCATTAAGAGGCAGTATTCAGTGGCTAGAACTGCACAACAAAATGGAGTAGTTGAGAGAAAGAACATAACAATCCAGGAAATGGCCAGAGATATGTTGGATGAAGCAGATGTACCCCACATCTTCTAGGGTGAAGCAGCATAAGCACTAGTGTACCTATCAAACAAAACTCAACTCAAGCCTTATAGTGATCAAAATCCCTATAAGTTGTGTAAATTAAGACCAACATCGTTTAAACACTCCAATGTGTTTGGTAGAAAATACTTTATTAAAAGGAATTATAAAAATCTAGGAAATTTTGACTCACGCGCTGATGAGGGTATATTACTCAGGAATTATACTCTAAGTAAAGGATACAAGTGTTAAAAAAAAGACAACTAGGGTTGAGGATTGCATTGATGTAGTAGTAGATGAAATAGTTTCAAACTTTATCCCTCCAAAGGAAATATGAACTCATATGGAGAAGAAATTTCAAAAAATAGGCCCTCGGATCAAGATGAAACAAATTCAAACATGAAGATGTGGAAACGAGCACAACTCCAAGTTCCAAAACACCTTCCAGGTATGAACAGAAACAAAATCTCGAGAGCCAAATTATCGGATATTAGATACTTGGTGTTCAGACCAGAAGGAAACTTGTTGGTAGTTCAATTTGTGCAAATATTGCTTTTTTGTCTCATATTGAGCCAGAAAAATTCACCCAAGAAAGTGAATACAAGTTCTAGGTGAAAAATATGAATGAAGAACTTGAAAAATTTGAGAAGAATGACACCTAGGAGCTTGTTCCAAGACCTAGAGATAAACATGTCATTGGAACAAAATTGGTTTTCAAAAACAAGCTAAATGGGCAGGGTCAAGTAATTAGGAACAAGGCTCGTTTGGTCTACAAAGGATATGCCCAAATAGAGGGGGTAGATTTCGAGGAAAAATTTGCACCAGTAGCAAGGCTGGAATGTATATTAATGTTTCTTACCTTTTCCATTCATAATAACATCAAGTAATATTAGATGTATGTGAAGTCTTCATTTCTCAATGTAGATCTGGAAGAAGAGGTTTACATTAAATATCTAGAAGGATTCACGCTCATCGAAGATGAAGGGTTTGTGTGTGAACTGAAAAATGCTTTGTATGGACTCAAACAAGTTCCTAGAGCTTGGCATGCAAGACTGGATCAATATCTTCAACAACAAAGATTTATGGAAGGTACTGTAGACAACAATCTCTACATAAAATCTGAATATGATCATCTACTAATTGTCGTGGTGTATGTGGATGATATCATCTTTGGCAACAACTTGGAACAACTGGGACATCAATTCAAAAATTGTGTGCAGATAGAGTTTGATATGTCCATGATCGTAGAATTGTCCTTATTCTTAGGACTACAAATATCTCAGTCAAAAAATGGGGTATTTATCTCCTAATCCAAGTACCTACGAGAAACTTTAAAGTAGTTTTGGCTGGAATATTTCAATCCAGTAAGCACACCTATGGTTATAGGCTACAAATTATGCAAATAATATGAGACTTTGGTGGTAAATCAGACCGATTACAAATAAATTATAGGAATAATGTTGTATCTCACAGCTTCGAGATCAAACATCATGCAAGTCATGGGTCTTGTAGCCTACTTTTAATCTTTCCCTCACGAAAGTCATGTTATTGTTGTCAAAAGGATTTTCAAATATCTTCAAGGTACATTTGATTATGGATTGTGGTATGTAAAAATAAGAGGATTTAAGTTGAAATCTTATACTAATTTTTATTCGGCAGGCAGTATTGATGACAGGAAGAGCACCTCAAGTGCAACATTCTTCTTGGGAAACTCCCTAGTGTCATGGGTCAGCAAGAAATAAGCATCCATTTATTAATTAATTGCAGAAGAAAAATATATTTCAGTTGCCACTTGTTTCTCGTATATTCTATGGATGAAGAAGACCATGAAGGATATCAAGGTAGAGTTTACTTATCCTATTCCAATCATGTGACATTAGTATCTCTAAGAATCCATTCATGCATTCAAAGACTAAGCATATCCCTATCAAGTTCCATTTATTAAGGGAACAGTTTGTATCCAATGTTGTTCGACTTGAATATGTGGACACTAAATACCAACTTGCAGATATATTTACTAAGCCACTAGCTAGATAACCCTTTGAATATATTAGGCATCATATAGGAGTTGTGACTCCTCCTCCCAAATGAATCAATTATGGTGTGTGTTTGTAGCTACTGGTAGTATGAGGGATCAATAAAATAGTAGGTTGTAGTGATTCAAGGGGAGTATTCAATAACATCATTTTCCATTTATGTAAAAGGGGGAGAAGATTACTAATGCATATGAGAATAACAGCAAAGAAGAATACCATGCCTCATTTTAGGGGGAGCTTGTGTTGTAGCCTTAAATGGAAAAGCGAGAGATTATTGGAAAACTGACTTTGTCTGATGGCATGGTGGAACTTGGTAGGTTGGCATTGATTTCAACTAGGATAGGCTGATATGATTAATGTGTCAAGCTTAGGGGGTTCCTATGGTTTCTGCAGTCTCTGGTAGATAATCACCATAGTAGAAATCTTATTGGAGAAGCCATAAAATGAAGAGTATGGTGTTTGGGAGTCCAAGTTTTTGGCACAATAATAAGAATATTTTGGCAAAGAGCTTAACATAGATTTTGGAGCCATTTTCAGGTTTCAAATGGGCTCAAAGACTACATTGGACCTTCTCCATTGGAAATTTCTTTGAATAAGCTTTCTAATGGCATGTGGAAGTCCATAAATTTGTTGATAGCCGAAGTAAGGAGCTTGGAGTCCTTAGGCGGAGGACAAATTTCGAAAGGCCAAAATTTCAAACGTAAGAGCCTATAGATTTGATAACCCAAAATATCAAACATAGGAGCCTCAGTTAATTAGAGCACGTCATATCAAAGGTTAGAGCACATCAGGACCCAATATCAAAACCTCAGAGTAGAGGATATATCGAAAGATCGAGGCCATCAAAACCTCGGAACCTCATAAGTCCTTAAAAATTTAAATTCGTTGAAAGTGTCTAGGTTTGCAAAGAAGAAGAAATATAAATGAAATTATCGAAAAACCAAGGACCAGTGAATGATTTATATCTCCTCTAATTGGACACATGAAAGTAGGTGATTGGCCTTGAGGAGATGATGTGGCAGATGACATTAGCATGACACAGTTGTACGATGGACATGTGGAAGGTTGATTTGGCATTTTCGGTGACCCAATGGAGAAAATTTGAGTGAAATGTGCCATCCCTATGAAGATGCCACATGTCAAATATAACAACATCATGATGTCATTTTGGAGGTTGGCATATTAGATGTCAGAGTTTTTGTAACTCCTTTGTGTCTGCATTTGAAAATGTTCCAATGAAAGGAGCTTCAAAGGTGATTGGTGCTTGGTCATGAGAAGCTAAAGGAACCAAGGGTGGATGATAAAAATACATAAGGAGAAGGGCCCATGGTAGGATCCTAAAGGCCTTAGCACCTAAGTGATATTCCCCCAGTCATAGAACCTAGTCCTATTAAGGAAATGTTATAAATGAATAAGCAAAGGAAGCTAAAAGCAATCGGGACTTTGTAGTTTTGTAAGGCTTGTTAAATAAAAGTTTTGATATGAAACGACGTCGATATAACATTGTAGTGGTATGTGAAGCCACCAGTCACAGCTCACGATATCATGATGAAAGAAAAAGTGATAAGGGCTAAGCGCCAAGGGGCTAAAGGCATTAGAATTATTTGATTTCATAACATTTTTTTTATATGAGTTATGATAAGTCGTGGATCTGATACTGTGGTACAGAGTTAAGGGATGAATAGATCATCAGCTAGAAAATTAAATGAAAGACAAAGGAGTTGTTTAATGAAGTTAATGGAATCTACAAAGATCATTGGGACAAGGCAATGAGGACAATAATTATCAAAGAATAATTTTTGGGCTTGTCCCGATGTTGAAGGAAAGTAATTTATGTTCTTCCATGCACGCACTATAGACTTAATTGAGGAACAGATAAGCCATGATGTGGTACATAAAAGATCTTCTAGGCATAAATAAACATTAGGATTCTATTTGCAGTGTGCAAGTGGACTAGGATTACATTCTTAACATGGAGAATCACATAGTGTTTTCGTGAATCGCTCAGGATCCTATTCCCTTGTTTAATGCAATAGCAGAATTCCATCATCAGACTCAACATCAGCACAGAGAAGACAAATAGAGGTACACTCGAGAAGTGTGGAAAAGGACCGCTAATCTGGAATGCAATAAAATACAAAAATACACATAAACACAGATATGTATTAGAAATGAGACTTAATTTCATTAATATCACAAAACATAAATATTCTTACAAATAGAATGGAAATAAACTAGTTAGGGCATTGGTAGCTTATCTCTGAGAAGAGTTGTGGTAGCTACATGCCTCTGAATTGTTACAATGAATCTCAAAGGCCTATTTATTATTGAGAAACAATGGAAAACCCTAAACATCCAAAAAACTAACCCTAGGAGATGAAATGCCAAACTATGGGCCTTGTTTGGTTAAATTGGTACATCAATCTCCCAGGGTCATAACTTTGGCATACGATCTATGTTTGACATGCATGATACCTCATTAGAAATATCTATTCGAGGAATACAAGTAATAACATTAAATTTTAGGTCAAATACTCACTTTTTTTTTAAGGTGATTTTCCAAAAAAACACTATTTAGGGCCTCAAAATGGCTCCAAAAGTTTAGGACCCGAACAACTGCAAAAAATAGTAAATTTTGTTACAATTAAGGAAATTGAAAAACTGAAAGAAAAAATGGCAGTATTCCAAGTGGAATAGGTGGGTGGCCATCAATATACATGTGGATCATTCCTCCCCCCTTAGGAAGAAATGGTCGCCATTACGTTGAGTTCCTCTAAGAGATTATGAAACTCTTGTTGTCCATGGTGAGCCACTTGCCCTGGTGAAGGAGTTGGAATGCTTTGACAACTCGATATATTTGGATCCTCTGTTGGCGAGTGTTCTTGATTTTTTTTCCATGATCCAATTATTTTTGTCTTGTTCCATATTGTAGTATAGTTTTAACTATGTTGGTGTGATTTTTTCTTCACTGTCGTATGTGTCCAGTAGAGGTGGAAAGTAGGGTCGAAGGGAGTCAACATTGAACACTAGGTGCAAACCAAGGAATGATGGAATATTGAGCTCGAAGGCATTGTCTCCTACATTATTGGTGATGGTGTATGGTCCATATTAGACCAGGAAAAATTTGCATTAGAATCTAGCAAGGTGCTCCTTCTACAAATGTAGCCACACTTTTTCACCCACCTTGAACTTGTGTGGCACCCAATGTTGATCATGTCATTGCTTGTACTTAGCATTGGCTCTGTCCAATATGTAATGACCTTATTGGTGGAAGTGTTGAATGTGCTCAATGAATTTTTTTTCCTTGTTAGCTTCAGACTGCACATGAGCCCAATCGACCTGAGTAGTCACAAATGGCATGGCTACATCAATGGGACATAGTGGCTGGAATCCCAAGCCCACCTGAAAGGGCTTGTGTTCAGTTGAACTGTGGAGAGCCCGATTATATTTTTGTTATACATAAGGGAGGTTCTTATCCCATGTGCATGGATGCTTTGAGTTTTACATGCACATAATGTGTACGATAATCCTTTTGACGACCTCTATCTGGCCATCAGTTTGGGGATGGAAAGTTGTGGACTTGGTGAACTTGGTGTCCAGCATTGACTAGAGGCTGAACCAAAATGTACTGAGGAACCTGTTGTCCCGATATGAGATGATAAACTGTGGGATCCCAAAGTGTACCCATATTCTTCCAAAGAAGATTTTAGTAGTGGCTTCTACTGTGATATTCTTCTTGCAGACCACCATAATGGCCATCTTTGAGAATTTGTCGACGACCATGAAAACACAGTCGGTCCCATGCTTAGTAGAAGGAATGCCTGACATGTAATCCATGGAGATGGATTCCCAATGTCGATTAGGGGTAGGTAACAGAGTATAGAGGCATTACTTCTTGATGGTCAGTTTGACAAAGGCGAAGGCAGTGCAGGATCTAATGTACTTCCCAACATCTTGTCGAAGGTTTGGCCAATACAAACACTTCTATAGTACTGCCATTGTTTTCTCGACCCAGGAATAACCAGCAACCCGACTATATTGTGCTTCCCAAATCATCTTGGCACACTCACTTGAAGGAAAAAAAAGGTGTCCTAGGTGAAATAGGATTGCATCCAAGAGGTGAAATTTTGGAACTTTCTTACCCTCCAAGAGTGTCTTGTATGTGTGGCCAAATTTTGGATCGCTCTTGTAGAGAAGTGGTCAATTAGAATTCTCGTGCCCACAAGAGTCGATCAAAGTGGTTAGTGCCATGTTTGGTGGTTATTTTTGGTAGTCTGCAACATTATTGGTGTTGCACTTCTTATACTTGATGTTAAAATGAAATTGTTGTAGATATGTGGATCACTTCTGATTGCGATCATTATGAAACTTCCCTTGTGTCTGTATGAACAACAATGGTTGGTGGTCTGTGTGGATAACCGTTTCCTTCCCAAAAATGTAATGCTTCCATTTCCGGCAAGCCTTCATAATGGAATATGTATATTTGAAATAATTTGGATACTTTGGGACTGTTGGCACTAGAATCAGCAATTGGACTGCAGCAAGTGCTTGACCTGAAAAATATTAAACTATAAAGAAATTTAATGATTTGTTTTATGAGATTGGTACGTGGTATAAACTCTAATTCATTGAAAATATATTTCAGTCAAATGCACAGTTCTACTAATGAGGTTATTGTAACTTGATGTGCTAGCAGAGTGCAAGTTTGTAGCTTAAGAGGAGAGGAAACTGTAAAATGAGAGCGGAAATAGTAGGTCTGTAAAATAGAAATCTAATGTGTTTGGTAGAAATTCACAAAAGTAGCAGTTTGATAATATTCCACTAAGAGAAATCTATTTCTAATCTAACAATATTCTCACTAAAATATAATGAAGAATAACTATCATGAGTGATGCTCTTCCACTGTTATAACATTTAGTTTACCATGAATGATCACTGTGTGAGACTAACAAAAACTAATAAAACACATAGCATGCTTAAGAGGCTGATAGGAACACATAATAGCATAATGGTTTACAAACTGTAACTGAAAGAAAGGAGATATGGAAACACAAGTAAAGTAGACAATACACACAGAAAATTGGTAATAAGTCCTCAGTAGTATCATTCCATTTCATTCACAAAAAAATTTACATATCATATGAGCCAAAAATTCTAAAACCACCAACCAACCCTTTTTACATAGAAGCTTATCACATATATACAAAAATAATAAATCGTCAACTCCACAAAATGAGTAAAATTGTTCCCAAAAGTTATTACAATATCGTGTAAGAGATGAGGCTTATCCTAAAACTTTAATAAAAAGTGTCATGACATAATGAAAATAATAGCATCAAGGCTAACAATTCGAAGTGGTTTGTAAGATGTAGCAGTTTATAGGAAGACTTCTCTTCTGTTATGGTGCAACCAACTCCAAAAAAGAGTAAATAGCAGTGAAAATGGCATGTGAATGTTCCTTGAATGTTTCCTAGTGCCTGGTAGAATCATGCTGGTGCTGAGAGTAGTGGTAGAAATTTTTTTCAGAGAAACTCTGTCACTGTTCTGATGTTCCTTTCCTTTTTTTGGTTGAAAACTCTTTGTAATGGAAGAAAACCCGAAACGTTTTTGGATAGAATGGCGAAGGTTCATTTTATGATAAATTACAAAGAAACCCTTTGAAAAAGGTTTAATTGATAGTGGAGACATGGAGAAAAATGAATGATAAGTGGGGGGAGAAAACCTTTTAGACATATATCGCAATTGCAAATCGAGATCGAAGCATTTAAACTTAACACATAAATGGGAAAAAATGTGATTTTGCGATGGGGTGATGTTGTGGCAAAGAAGTGGGACCGATCGCAGATCGCACAACAGAATATTTATTATGAAAATTAGGAGTTAAATGTTAAAATTGGCGAAGTGCTATGTGTGATGAGACTGAAGGTGCGGTCTAGACAATACCGCAAATCACACATCGCAAGTTTTGCTATGAGACACAAGAGTTAAATGTTAAAACTTGTAAAGTGCGATGTACGATGAGAGTGAAGGTGATGTGGCAAAGTGAGGGTCGCCTGAAACATCGCGGCCCGTGAGTCTTATGAAAAGGGGAGCAGAAGATAAGGGTTAAGCCTCATGAAGTGTGATATGCAATAGGGAGAAAAGGGCGATGTGGCGGTGAAGGTGGGGCCGCCATCATATCGCATGTCTCAAGGTTTAGCTCGGAGCAGCAAGGCTTAAATGTTATGTTTTGTGAAGTGCGAAGTGCGGGGAGGTAAATGTTAAAATTTGTGGTGAGCGATAAGAAATGGGTAGGAGTGATGTGGTAGATGAAGGTGGGATTTTCTGCTTATCAAAAATCACAAGATTTATGTGTGAGCAGCGGAGGGTAAACGGTAAGATTTTCCAAGTGCAATATGTGATGGAACCTATGGCTAACACATTGGCTCTTCTACAGAATCTCTGGTCCATTAACTCTCATGCATATTTATTTACAATATTGATTCTTGACCGCTTATCTCTAACTTAGATCTCATGATATAATCTTGTCCATCCATCTGACTTGCATTCCTATGGTATGATTTTCGTTGTCCATCTCTCCGCTTCAATTATGCACTTTGATCCTGACCGTTTATTTTCCCCTTCACGCCTCCTCCAAAACCATTAAGTTCTTTTAAGGAAAATACACCATTTCTTTGCTTTCTTTGATTTGAAAGTAAAGGGCTTGGGCTCCATCTATCACCACGTAATTTCCTTTATTGACACCTGAAACCACTTGCGCGGGAACTTAAGTGGTTTTTTGGAATTTGAAGAGAGTGTTCCTGCAGTTAATGTTAACCGTCGATTTCTAGGTGAGCGGATTTAACGAGACTGCTTGTGGGGGCACTCTTTGGTATAAATCTCATGCAATTTTTTCTCTCGGGTTGCATTGGATCTCTTCCCCTTCAGATATGCGATTGGATCATGACTGTCCGCTCATCCTGCAAGCAGTTCTTCTTCAGATCTCCCACTCTACCAGAGGAGTGGTCTCTATTTACATGTAGCCTCTTTATTGAGATAACCAAAATCTCAGTGAAATAGCTGCGCTTTTCACTGTGTGGAATATATGACTTTCATTTCTAAGAAATAGCTGCCCTTTACTGCATTACTGTTTTGACAATGAAATCGCAACAAAGGTAGTTATTATTCCAAACCAGATGACTGCAACTTTATTACCCAAACAACAACTAGCCTTCAACACTAACATAAGTAAAAATAGATATTTTAAATTATTTTAGAACTCTAAAACACTATGACACATATTCACTTAAAAATACCCTAATTTTGGGACTCTTTTTAACCTTTATTGGAAATGACTCAAACTTTGGACATGGTCTAGGACACAATAAAAAAAATTGAAAACAGTGACACAATGGTGATTACACCATTAGAATTTTCAATGCTAACAGTGGCTCCTGTTGGGGATGAATTCCTCCCTATGAGGCTTCAAGGACTGTAGACTCAGTGCCTCAAAAACTCTTGAAACTTAGAAGGCTTCTTGAAAATAAAGACTAGGATTGACCATTGACATACTTAACTCAAGAGTGACCATATATACAGACATAAGTACCATTGGGCATGGATTTTATTGACAGATAACACTGGATATTTACAATGGAATGACTCAACTGACTTAATAATCAAAGAACTTCTTTAGAAAATGACCATTGACTGGGCCTTCGGTCAACTAATCATCATCCAAATGTTTGAGCAGAAAAGTATTGTTCTCCAAAACTTTAGCAATTCTAAATGGCCCAAACCACAGATTTTCAAACTTAGCATGCTTTCCATGGTCTTCTCTCCCAACATCCCAACGCAGGACTAGATCATTCTCCTGAAATAAATGTTGATTTTATCTTTTATCAAAAACATATTTGAATTTAGCCTAATACTTCTGAACATTTTCCGGCAATGATTCTCTAATTTGGTGTGCCTCTATCAACTGTAGCATTCTCCTTTGGACTGGATTTTCATTATCAACTTCGTCTTGTAGGAAATTCATCACAAGAAGAGCTAATTGCAAAGGAATTACAGCATCAGTGCCATATACAAGCTGAAATTGAGACATTCCAATTGATTTTTTACCACTTACTCTATCTACCCACAGAGCATGTATCAGCTAAGTGTCCCAATTTCTCCTATTTTTAGGAAGCATTTTCTTAATTATCCTCACCAACATTTTATTGGATGACTCAACCAATCCATTACCTTGTGTAATATTCTCAAATGGGAAAAGCAGCAATACAAGACATAAATATGGAAATAGCAGTGAAGATCAATGCATAAACATGAGAGACCAATATGGAGCCATTTTATCAGTCATATCAGCAACAAAATGGTGGAATACAATGAGGCACAAATCATACAACATGAACCGACAAGCCTCCAATATATTAATTCCCTCAAGAATGAGGTGTTGCTACTAGGAAAAATTTCAGAGAGCTGCTACAGCGCAGTCATAAAGAGCACAGCTACGGCATATAAATATGAAAAATAGAAAATGGTTGATACATACCTCAAAATATGTTATACATAAATTCAAGGCTCTATAACAACCTCCAACAAGAACTCAAGAGGGTTTTCAGAAATACACCAATATACAAAAGGTGAACCAAAGCCCTAGGGTTGAAGATTCACTACAAATAAATAGCTGGAAAGATGTGGCTGATCTGATGTAGCATAGAATGAAGCCTCCTCCCAATAGACTCTCTAGATGAAAGGTTAATCCCTTCACTAGAAAACCACCTCCCCAAATGGTGTACTGAAACCACCCCTACAACTCCTCCCTAAAATAACACAGTCCAAGACTGAAACTACGTTGTAGGGGAAAATAATAATTTGGCATGGTGCCAAATACTACAATAAGGCTCAAGGGCCTTCTTTACTAGCCTCTCAATCGAAAGAAACCTTCCTCCACTGAAATCTAGCTCATAATTAACCCAAATATGGAGCACCCTGCAACACAACACAACCCTCTACAGGAACTAAATTGTAGAAGAAATATGGAGCTTGGCCTGATGATGGAATGTGGAAATATAGTGCTAGTACTTATCCCGAGTGGGCACTTGAAGTCCCTCGAGGATGAAGGTGGGATTCCCGCTCGGGAACACCATGTGCTAAACAGCACTACAGCCTTAGCTAAACAACTGAAGAGAGAAAATAGTCATACAAACCATATCAAAATAATAATCAACAACATACTCACAATCGCTGCCATCTCCTTCCCTATATGCTTGGTGAGCTTCCTCGCCTTGGGCCCCACTCATTAAATCCATTACTTCCATGCATGGAGTCTCCCTCCAAAATTGCATTGTCCCACAATGAATGCCACTCCTTCCATACCAGCATTGTTGATTTGGTTAAGTTTGACCCAATCTACATGCTCTAGCCCATTTTCACACAAAAGGGTGCTTTATCAAGCCACTAAAATGATCTCCATTCACATTAGCAGTGATTTTATTCCTACTAAGGATATTTATGGGTCTCCATACCCTCTTATTCATCCAACTAAGAAGCAAAAACAAAAATTAATATTCCAACTAGCTTATAGCTAATTGGGAATATTATTGTCCTCCCCTCCCAAATGTTGCTCATCCTCAAGAAACTATAAGGGTGAGTGTTGCAACTCTTCTCCTCCTTAATTGGTGACACCTCCATGTGATAAGCTCCCATCATGAACCAAGTGTCTCCCAATCAACCCCTCCATGAAATGCTCCTCCCAAGTACTCATGAGATGCCAATGACTCACTTCATAAGGAAGAAAAAGATCCAATGTAGCAATCATGTTTTTCCCAATGTTCTCCCAGAAACATGGAGCATCTCACTCCCAATGTGAATGTTCAATCCTTGCATCCTTCCTCCATTCATTCCCACAATAATAATAAGGACATCATCAATGTATGGGATCAAAACCAAGGATACATAAGCTTCCATATGCAAAATTGGAGGAGGATCATAGTTCCACATGTGGAACAAGCACGATATATCTCCTAACTGCCTCAGATAATTATATAAGAAGTGGATTCCCCACCACTTACTTGCTTCCATAGTCTTCTCACATTTTTTGAGAAGGTGAGTGATGTTTGGTGCTTTTGGGGTACACCCTGAATGATATGTCATCTCCCTATATCCTCATAGGGAGTGGCCATGCTCAACATTGTTTATGACCCCAAGTTGACCATGAAGTTTATAAAGAAGGATGTTCCCATTTGGAGCAATGGCCTGCACATGTATGGTAAAGGAATTCAAATATTCATCAAGTAAATCATTGTGCACAAAAATATGATCCTTACCATATAATTTTTTCACACTAATGGAGTGGCCCATAGATAGGTCCCCTCTCATTCCCAAAGAGGAAAGAGGTGGTTGTGATAACTCCATCAAAGAGTTATGTCTCTCCATCTCCACATGATCCATGCATCTCCTCAAATGCTAATATATCTCCTCTTGAAGGCCTTCCCAAGTATATCCCTCCATGATGGTATGGTATGCTCTCATGGAAAGTGTGGTTGAAGAGAAAATATTCATGTGTTGCCTGTAGTAACTTATCCTTGAGCATGGATGCTCTAGATAAGAAGATCCTACTCTGATAGTAGATGACCCCATCTCTTACTTAATATCCCTCATCTAGTAGTTGTTCATCAAGTATCATGCAAGTAAAAATATCCTTGGAGTAATCCACCAATAGCTGAGATTTCCAATAAGGATCTATCCTCCATAGTGACAGTGCTGATGATCTATCATATAAAGCATATGTCATGTTGTTGCACCCTTCTTTGACATCTCTCATGCCAAAGTCACATATCGGGATGTTGTTATCCTCCCTCTGCTGATCCTTTCTCAGTGCAAGATTTGAGGTGAGAGTGGGTAATGATGATGTTGGGAGAATGTCTCCCTCCTCCTTGAGTCTACCCAAGACTCTCAGAATTGTACCATGACCTCCCAATGTTCCCACTCCTCCTGGATCTATAAGTGGTGCAGCATGTAGTGAGATATTTCTCACCAACTCCTAATCAGGTGGCCTCCCAAGTGGTTTGCCACTAAACAGTAATGTCTCATGGGCCAAATTCATTTGCATACATGATGGGATTGTTAGGTCCTTGCTTCCACTACAAAAATCCAACTCTGTTTTCTACGTGGAAGTTGTCTATGATGGATATATGTGCATGCCCTTAATAACCTAATGTTTACCACTATTTTTGTCCATCCACTCCATCTGCAAAGTCTCCCAATCTGTGGTTACCTTCCCAAAAGTAATCAACCACTTCACACCCAATATCACATTGGTGTTAGGTATATCAACCACAAAAAAGTGATCAGTCAATGTATATGTCCCCATGTTGACACATAAATATGGAACATAATGCATGCACTGCATAGTTCTATCTTCTGGTACCAAAACTGAAAATCCATCAAAATCATCAATGGGTATGTCCCTCCTCTAGACTATTTGGGCATCAATAAAGTTGTGGGTAGGCCCACTCTCAATCAAAACTAAAACCCTATGATCCTGAATGGAACCTTGAACCCTCAAGGTCAAGTACTTGGGTACTCCTCTCAATGATGCAAAGGCTCCTCCAATTGGAGAAAATGCTCCATTCCCACCTCCAGGTGATCGTGTATCCTATCCTCCTATCCTAGCACTATGACCTCCTTCTGGTTCTTCTTCTTCTTCCTCATCGTCATCTAAAAATACCTCTATGTAGTGTGTCTTTCCTACTACACATCTATGTCTAGGTGCCCATGATTATTGGCATGTGAAGCAAAGCTTCCTTCTCCTCAAGTCTCTTTAGACATCATCACTAAGAGGTACTTTTTTTTTGCTCTCCTTTGAAAGAGGAGCCTTCTCATCTTTTCCCTTTGATGGAAAAGTGGGCTTTTGCTGAAATGTTGCCTTTGCTTTTGGCAAGGCATATTTTATATCTCTAGCCCTTTCAATGGCATCTTGAAGGGTAGTGTGTTTGGTATATTTAACCAATCCATGTAGAGGTTCTGTTAGCCCATCAATAAAAATATAGACCCTCCTTGTTGCAGATAAATGAGTAACCATAACAAAAAGTTTTAAAAATTCAGAAATATAAGTTTCTGGATTACCTGATTGTTTGAGCTTAGCTAGCCCCATGAAAGGTGCCTCTGGGTCTCTTCGATCAAACCTCTCCACCAACCTCCTTGTGAACTCTGAATATTCAGTCACATTGGCATGACCCAATGTAGAAATTCCATGAAACCACAAATCATGTGCTTCACACTCAAGGTACAGCACTGCTATTTTGATGGCTTCCATCTCCAGTACTTGGTTCAGCTGGTAGTAGATGTCTAGTTTCTCTACCCATGATTTGGCAGTGTATTTATATGACCCATAAAAATTGGGTAAGAAAAATCTACCCATAGTCTATTGTAGATCATGATTATGTATGAATCCTCTAGCTCCATTGTGATGTCAGGGTCTCCTATTGTCCTTGATTTGAGAGAAATATTGAAAGCTCAAATGGTCCTTAAATCTCTGAGATTGAGACTCATACTCAAGAAAATAGTCTTTAAGAGTTTCTTGTTCTTGAAACCCTCCATTTCCCACTGCTAAAACTGTAGCCATTGTAGAGCGTTGCGAAATTTTTTGCTTCATTGGTTGATCATTCCAGTGATGAGAAATGTCGGAGCCTTATCCATGTAGAAACCCTTTAGGGGATTCTTTGTGTCTATCCATCCTCATCTCCTTTATTTCTCTTGTGATTTCTTGCATAGTTTGAAATAGAATCTTAGGAAACTCCTTCTCCTCATCTTCCCTGATAAATGGGTTTTTCCCTTGTCTTCTTTATCATCTGTATAATCATACCTCTAGTTTCTTCTAAGATACCTGTTCTCTCTATCTTTTGGAGGATCTCCTTCTTCTGATGACATATTGGCTTAAGATGCGCAAGCTAAGCCAATATTATTCTTTGATACCATTTTAATATTCCCAAATGGGAAAAGAAGCAATACAAGACATAAACATGGAAATAGCAGTGAAGACCAATGCATAAACATGAGAGACCAATATGGAGCCATTTTATTAGTCATATCAGCAGAAAAATGGTGGAATACAATGAGGCACAAATAATACAACATGAACCAACAAGCCTCCAATAGATAAATTCCCTCAAGAATGAGGTGTTTCTACTATGAAAAATGTCGGAGAGCTGCTACAGCACAGTCACAAAGAGCACTGTAATATTCCAAATTTTTAACCTTCAAACTAAATGGAATATTAGAGTTGCTTCATCACTAGGTAGGTGAGTAAATGGGTAGGGAGGCCCATTAACCTCTTTAGAAGGATCAATAACACTCCTAATGTGGAAGGAGTAATAATAAGAAGCTTATTTGAGCACCCTTGGGTGTGAACAGAGATGGGATCACATTGATTCATTCAACTTTGACCAAGTCAACAAAGCTGTCTAGATACATTGAACCACCTTGATGGACAGTGTAGTTTTGGTGGAGGACAACTTGCATGAGCTTTTTGGCACATGTGGATGGGACCCAATTTAGAGAGGTTCACTTGCTATATATGAAGAGGATGGAGGCCTTTGTTATGCATGCTTTTGTATTTCAATATTTTGACCTTGTCTCTTTCGAATTGGCTTCCTCTTGTTGTTTAGCAAGGTGGCAGTGTTGTTTAGCACCGGGTGTTCCCGAGCAGGAATCCCACCTCTTCCCTTGAGAGGCCTCTTGGGAGAGCTTGTCCTATATTTCTCCACATATAGTCTCAAGGCCAAGCATCATTCTTCCCAACATTATTTATATAGCAGGATATTGCTAAGTTGCAGGGTGTTGCAGTGGAGGATTATTACACCACTTTCGAATCTGTTTCTCAGTAGAGGGTGCCTTCCTTCTCTTGAGAAATCAGCTAGGAATATTTCTGAGCACATTTCATATCATGGTAGTATGCCAAAGTGTTTCTCATCTCCTACAGCGTAGTCCCTTGCAAGAACTGCGTCATTTTGCACATATTTGTTGCAGCAGGGTTAATACCCTTGTTTCTGAGCTAGTTTCCTAGGGAAAGGGCCAGCCCTTCTCTCGAAAAGCTAGAGGAAGGGATCCTCATTCCTCTTTTGTCTTATTCAGCTATATTTCTGTAATGTTGCAGTAAAACTGCATTTTCTGAGTTGAATATTCAGATCTGCTCTTTCTTGTACATGTGTTTCATGAAACCCTTGTCGGGTTGGCTTATAATACAATAAGGAGGTCATATATTCATTTTCTTGGCATATTATTCCACATAATTCCAAATCCATGTTATTTCGTCATTATCATGCAAAAACCCTCACAAAATAATGCTATACATGCTTCAGTCTTTTCTGCATAACTCAAGTCATGGGATTTGACCAATTTTAAGTTGTTAGGAAGCCGCAAGGTCTATTTAACATATCAAAAGGGATTTCTTTCTGATCCCCTTTTGTATGTGAGGGAATAACATCATATGCTAAGGGAACCAAACATTATTTCACCCAATAAAAATGCAGATCTTCAGAAATAATGTTTTCAGGGTTTAATTTCTGCACTTTCCCCACTTGGGAATGTGTAGACTTTCTTCTTTTGTTGTTGCTTCGCTCATTTGAGGGCTATGTGTTTTTGGACACATCATATGAGTCTATTTGCTAGATCTCCAACTTAATAATATCTTAAGATATTCTTATTGTTGTAGAAAATCCCTATTTTAGGATATTACAAGCACAGCTACATCATATGAATATACAAAATATAAAATGGTTGATACATGCCTCAAAATATGTTATACATAAATATCAAGGCTCTATAACAACCTCCAATAAGAACCCAAGAGGTTTTTCAAAAATACACCAATATACAAAAGGTGAACCAAAGCCCTAGGGCTTAAGATTCACTACAAATAAACAACTTGAAAGATGTGGTTGATATGATGTAGCATAAAATGAAGCCTCCTCCCAATACACTCTCTAGATGAAAAGTTGATCCCTTCACTGGAAAGCCATCTCCCCAAATGGTGTACTAAAACCACCCCTACAACTCCTCCCTAAAATAACATAGTACAATACTAAAATTGCGTTGTAGTGGAAAATAATAATGTGGCCTGGTGCCAAATGTTGCAATAAGGCTCAAGAGCCTTCTTTACTAGCCTCCCAATGGAAGGAAACCTTCCTCCACTGAATCTAGCTCAGAATTCACCCAAATGAATTATCCATTATTGCACCCTGCAACATAGCATAACCCTCTATAGAAACTACATTGTAGAAGAAAGATGGAGCTTGGCTTGATGTCATAATGTGGAATATAGTGTTGTTACTTCTCCTAAGTGGGCACTCGAAGTTCCCCGAGGATGAAGGTGGGATTCTCACTCAGGAACACCCTGTGCTAAACAGCACCGCGGTCTTAGTTAAATAGTTGAAGAGACAAAATATTCATACAAACCATATCAAAATAATAATCAACAACATACTCACAATGGCTGCCATCCCCTTCCTAATATGCTTGGCGAGCTTCCTCACCTTGGGCCCCACTCATTAAAGCCACTACTTCCATGCATGGAGTCTCCCTCCAAAATTATGTTGTCCCACAATGAATGCCACTCCTTCCATACCAGTGTTGTTGATTTGGTCAAGGTTGACCTAGTCTACATGCTCCAGCCCCTTTTCACACACAAGGGTGCTTTATCAAGCCAATAAAATTATCTCCATTCACATTAGCAGTGATTTTATTCCTTCTAAATAGATTTATGGGTCTTCATACCCTCTTTTTCATCCAACTACGAAGAAAAAACAAAAATTAATATTCCAACTATCTTATAGCTAATTGGGAATATTACACCTTGAGGGTAATAAGGCATGGAATGAGCCAATTCAATCCCATATTGCTGACAGAAGTTGTAAATCTTAGCAGACTTAAAGGCCATTTCATTTTCAGTTACTAATTTATGTGGACAACCAAATCTTGACATAATGTTTTCCAACAGAAATTTAATAATTACAGTATTAGTAGCATTCCTGGTTGGTACAACTTCAATCCATTTAATGAAATAGTCTACAGTTGTGAGAATCCATCTATGCTATCCTGATGAAGGTGGATGAATTTCACCGATGAATTCTAGCCCCCACTGCTAGAAAGGAACATCTGTTGAAATAGGAATGAGAGATAATGGTAGCAATTTCTGTTTACCAGCAAATTTCTGACATTCGACACGGCTCCTGAATTTGGAAAAAACATCAGAGAAAAGAGTTGGCCAATAATAGCCAGCTCTTAAGATTTTTTTTGCATTGGCTCTCTAATACAAATGCCCTCCACATACTCCTACATGTATCTCTATCATAATCTCTTCGGATTCAGCTTCATCTACACGTCTTAATAAGACTCCAATGGGATCCTTCCAGTAAAGATGGTCTTCCAAAATGCAATACTTCACAGCTCTCAATTTAAAATCTCTCATTTTAGACTTCTCCATCTCAGGTGGACAATTGAAATTTAACAAAAATTAAACTATATCCTTGTACCAATCTGAATTAAATATTTCACGATAATTAGGAATACCTTCTTCATCTTCTCCTTCAGCTGCCTCTACATTTAAATTTAAATCTTTGCAATTAGATTCAGCCATCAAGTGAGCCAAGCCTTGACCCTTTATCAATTTATTTGGTTTGATTTCAACATCAAATTCTAGAATTTTGGTCAGCCATCGTCCACTCCTTCCATCTATATCTAGCTGCAGCAACAAATCTTTAGCAGTGATATCAGGCACAAAATAAATTATTTTTGAATGCAACATATAAAATCGAAAAGACTTCAAGGCCTTAACTAGTGAATATGCTTGTTTTTCAATCAAGATGTAATTTAATTCAGCATCCTTTAAAGAATGACTGAAAAATGAAATTGGCTGCTCAAAACCCTCCTTGTTCTGTAGTAAGACAGTTGCAATTGTTTCTTCTAAAGCATATGAAAAAAATAGAAAATCCTTTTCAAAATCAGGACTAATCAAAATTGGTGCTTCAGTCAAGGTGGACTTAATTGATGAAAAAATAATTCTTTGCTTCATCTCGCCACTTAAATTCTGCATCTTTTTTCATCAAGACATTTATATGTTTGATCAGCTCTGCAAAGTTAGGAACAAAACGCTTCAGAAAAATTATTTTCTCTAGAAATGATTGCAATTATTTTTTATTCCTTGGCAAACCAATTTTTTGAATAGCCTCTACTCTTCTCGGATCAATACAGATGCCACTTTCTGTAACAATATGTCCCAATAACTTACCTTCTTGGATAGCAAAAGATGACTTTTTTGGGTTTAAGGACAAACCAAAATTTTTGCATTTGTCAAAACTTGTTTCAAATGTTTCAAGTGGTCTTCATCAGATTTTGAATAGACTGTGATGTCATCCAAATAGATAACCACAAACCTGTCCTTTTCTCTCGCAAAGGAAATATCCATTGCCCATTGAAAGGTTGTGCCTACATTCATCAAACCAAATGGAATTTTTTTGTACATGAATGTACCCCAGGGTGTGGTAAATGTTGTCTTTCTCTGTCTAGCCTGTCAACTGAAATCTAATTATAGCCTGAAAATTCATCAATCATTGACAGTATTTTGTATCCTACAACCTTTTGCAAGATATAATCCACCTTGGGCAGTGGATAGTTATCTTTCACGGAACACCGGTTCAAGTTGCGAAAATCGACACAAATCCTTATTTCTCTATTCTTTTTCCGAACCGGGACTATATTAGCTACCCAGTTAGAAAATATCAAAGGCATAATTATTTATGCTTCCCATAATTTTCTGATTTCTTTCTCAATGATTGAGAGCAGCATGGGATTGATGTGTCTGATTTTCTGTGCTATAGCCTTTGCATCTGTTTTCAAATGGATCTTATGCTCCATTATGTTCCTATAATAATTTTTCAACTCACTATAAAACCATGCAAAAATATCAGCAAATTCTTTTTGCAGTTTGATATATTTATTTTTGGTTTCAAGAGAAAGGAATTTGGACACCTTAACTAATATTGGATGATCTTCTGTACCAATGTTACATTCTATTGTACACTCTCCATCAACTTTGCTTGCAGGCTTGAGAAAAACATCATTATTATCAAACAACCTTTCTAAAGGAACTAAACCCTTAGGAATAAAGTTAGTTTTCATATCTATAATGTTTTTCCCAACCATATTTTTCTTAAAATGGTTGTTATTTTTGTTTTCAACAATCTCCTGCTTATCATCAAATTGTATGTCTACAAACTCTTCTACACACTTTAAAAATTTTTGAATCTCCCTGTCATCCTCAAACACTTGCCAGTGTTTGATGTTATCATGAATTGAAGGTCTGTTTTTTATTTGAACATCATAGGTTGCCTTTACATCTAGAGGAATCTTGAAATTACTAGCAGCAATAGCTAGTGAATCAGCAGTTTGATTTTCTTCTCTAGTGAAATAATTTATATTAAATGCTTAAAAGTAATGCTCAATAAAATCCTAGACTTCATTCCTATAATTGTTCAATTTGGAATTTTTCACTTGGTAATTATTTCTCACCTTCTTAATCACCAACTCTGAATAACCAAAGGAAATTAGCTATTCTGCTCCCAAATATTTTGTTGCCTTCATACCCAACACAAGTGCTTCATACTCAGCAGTGTTTTTAGTGGTAGAAAAATGCAATTTTTATGATATGGTCACCTTCTACTAAGTAGGAGAAATGAGGACTACACCAGCTCCTGATCCCTCTCTTGATGAGGCTCCATCAAATTATAATTTCTAGATCTATCTTCCTTTTGAATGTTGCTGATTTGCACCTTGAAAGTGTTGTTTTTCACTTATTTGAGGCTAGAAATCATTATCATCAGCAGCAAGGTGCAGAATTGATGACCCAAATTCCTTATCTTCATCATATATGGGATGGTTTGATGGATTGTTTTGTTCACTAATGATATATCCCATTTGGGTTTCCCTATACATACTTCTGAAGTCCCCTCCAAACACCAAGATGGTAGCATATGGCATGTCCATCTGAAGGGTACCTCCCAATTTCTTTGACCAGGATCTGGAAAGTAACATCCCAAATCTGGAAGGAATGTCGGTAACCACAATGTCCATCACTAAGCTCTTCATAGGCAGTTGGGTAAGGGAAACAACCAAGTCTTAATAACTCCTACACACTTGACTTTTTGGGGGTCAAAGGTGTAGAGGTAGTGGTACTACTTGGTGATCTCTAATCCATCACTTTCTTTGGCATGAGATTGTGGGAAGCTCCATAATCTAATAGACAATTATGTAGCAGTTTTTCTTGTATGTTAAGTGATAGGTAGAAAGGCGGTGATTTATCATCATTTTGGTATTGGACATGACATCCTAGATAAATAGTGGGATGCTCATCCTCAAGGTCGACTGAATCAGGAGCGAGAGGAGGTTGTAGAAAAATTTTGGAAGCCTCTTTATATGTTGGATTTTTCAATAATTCCATGAGTGGGACTGGAATTTTGATATTATTCAATTTAGATTTAAAACTGAAATAAATTGGAACTAATTCCTTATTTTTTGCAGTAATTTTGACAATTGGAGCAGAATTTTGAGGTGGAGGAACCTCACTTACCTTGGCCTTCTATTTAGCAGCTTGTTTATTTGAATCTGATTTTTGTTGAGGTTTTTGAACATGACCTTTGGACCTCAAAGGGTAATTTATGTTTTGAACTTCTTGCTACTTTTATCATTCTATGTATAAATTTGAGCATTCATATCATCAGAAAGCAAACAAATCCTTGATCTATCTTCATATTCCTGCAATGTCAAACACGTTGACTGTGAAGTCTCTCCCATAAGGTTTATTTCTTCATTTTCTTCCCCATTTCCTTGTTGTTCTTCTTAATAAAGTTATTCAACAAAGGCTGAACATTTTTATCAGCAACATTCCTCCTTGGGCGTTGTAGGATTTGTTGAGGTTGAAAAGGCCTCCTAAAGGAAGCATGATTTCTATTAGCTTCATTTTAATTGGCTCTAGTAGTTTCTTTATTTTCTACCTCTAATTTTGACATCTTAGAGGCAAGTTCCTCGATCAATTTGGAAATTTGATCAATATTTTATTTTGCTGAAAGAGAAATAGAAGAAGAAGGTTTTTCTTCTTTCATCTTCTTTTTGCCTTTTGTTGCCTTTTCTTCCTCCATTTTTAATTTATTAGAAGCCATGAGATTAGACAACACTCCAATTGCAGCCTCATGCATACTTGTCAGTGTCTGTGCTTTTTTAGCCCTCAACCATAAGGAAAACTCAGAATCTAAAGCATTTGCAAAATTTATCATAGTTGTGGTTTCAGTGGGTTTAATTTCTTCAGGAATTTTATCATAAATCTTATTAAACCTCTTAGTAAAATCAGCTAATGACTCATCTGCCTTCTTCTTCAGAGTTTCAAATTTTGTAAGATAATAGACATAGTCTTTCCTATCACCCCAATGCTTCACAAATATCTCTTCTAATTCATCAATTCATGTTATTGAATTTGGAGCCAAACTTCTAAACCATTTTCGAGCTTCATCATCCAAGCTCTGAACAAAGAGTCTTGACCAGAAATCTTCATGTTCAATATTCTGATTGTTAGCATAACTATAGTCCTACGCCTCCACCTCTTCCCCCTCCCCTGCCCCTTGCTGGCGAGCCTCCTCTGCTTGAGGGAGATAGTGGTGAAGAAGGGTTAGCCTGTACCCTGTATAGGTTTCCTCGATCTATCATCAAGTCATAGGTCTGACAGTTATGCTAGTCATGTTCCACAGAGGAGCAAAATCAACACCATTGTTGCTTCAATTCTGGAACATAAGCACCAAGATGGGGACAATGGTTGGTATCATGTATTCCAGCTACACAGCAGTCATCCCACCATAACGTCAGACCACTTGGTCACATAGCCTCTTTGGGACACAACGGGCTGGGGCCCCTAGCCTGCATGTAGTCTACTAGTAGGGACACTGATCTTTGGTGTGGTCGGACACCCTGCATCTTATGCACCATATGTCTGGGCTAGCCTCTTTCCCCCACTCTTTTCATAGATTTTTTATTTCAAGGTGCATTACCTTCAGTTTTCCCTGAATCTGCTGCACTCCAAACTGGGCAGCGTCCCTTAGTGTAGCCTCCTATTTCACAACAATCTCCAAGGCTTTCTCTTGCATTGCAATCACATGCTGACCCATTGGTTCGCACAGGTGAGGTAGTAACATAGTGATAAACCATTCCTTGTGTTTCCTATCATCATATTGAAGTTCCCCATCTCTGATAACCTTCTTTAACCGCTGATCAGCTTCCCATACTGATTCAATGGGTCCCTGTTTAAAGTCTTTCAAGTCAACCACTATTTGAGAGTAGGACTTAGGCTTCCGAAACTGTCATCTTAAAGAGTCCTTAATTTCTTGAATGGATGGATCTGCATGTTGTCTTACGTATCCCATATACCTGTCCAAGGCCCTTCCTTCAAAGGTGAGGGATAGTTGTGCTCTCTTTACAACATCGGTAGCCACATTCTGCGCAGTCCATACTGATTCTGCTACAAACCAAAATCGGTCCATATCTCATTGCCTACACCCTTGAAGGTGGGTAACTTCATGTGTGTGGCCATATCTTCTTCTGGTGGTGGCGGAGGTGTGGGTGAGTTCTTACTTTTATGTCGACTCAAAGGTGGTGTAGCTTGAGGACTATCTCCTGTGTGTGCAGCTGACTCTCTTAGAGGATTGTAGATGGATCTATCCCCTTCTCAATTGGTTCGGTAGTAATTACCACTTCGTGTGGTACTCTCGCTATGATCAGAGGTCATTCATTCGGTGTGGCTGCACAGAACACCCTTTTCGCACAGTAATATTTTGATTAAGAATGGAAATGTTTTCAATAACTTACCTCAGAAACATTTGAAACCTCTACTCTACTTCAGAATAGGATACAAACTGATCGACTGTGAATTCTATCACAAATCCTCCCATCATGCTATCCACCCATTGATCTATGGTACGAGTGATTTTATTGTCAGTCCTCTCCAACTGTTGAATCAATTCTGGTGTCCACTACGCAACTTGATCATCCTTCCAACAGGTCTAGAATTCAATGAGCCTTGTCAACCACTCCTGAAACTCGTGTGTAATGGTTACAAATAAAATCTCATAAAATTTGGTGAATATGCCCTTGTTCTTCCACTTCTCAGTTATCAGCTTCGTGCTACAATTATCCTTTACAAAAAAATCCAGAATCTGCCTTTCAAACCAGTCTTCAATTTCCACCCTCTCAGGTCTCCAATGACATCATGGCATTACCCGATCTCTCTCTCAAAATGCTCCCGGTCCTAGCAACTGAACCATTTTTTGGCTTGAGAGGTCCTGACCCAAGTTTGGAGGTTAAGGTTTTCCAACAAACCCCTATACTATTGACCCTTTCAACAACGACCTAATTGTGCAGGCCAAGGTCTCACCCGAAGTAGTATGGGAGGGTGTTGGAACTAGGTTTCTGCACCCTGGGAGAGAGTAGGTAATTTGAGGCAGATCTGTATTATAACTTACTTGGTTTGCATAGAATGAGTCTATTTGCAACTCTTTTAATAGTGTAAGCAACATATAACCATAAAAAAGCTATTATCATCAACAGATCAATGCATTTTCATCCAAATTCACATTACCAAATACCATTATAGAGCAGCTACTTTCAGATCATAGATATAAATGCACCAACACAGATACATTCGCAGCTTAAATAAATATCACAGATGTGCTTTAGCAGTAAACATAATCAATTCATATGACACAAAGATAATTCAACTATACTTCGCATTCATTAACATCAAGATCCACTTACAACCAAAACACAACCCGTGCACACAGCCTAGCGGGGTCTGCACACGGCAGGACTGAGGATCTCCGTGCACACAACCAGCAAGAGTCCTTATCCAAAACAACCCAAACAGATCTTAACAATTTTCACCTAGCATCAATCTTCTTACTTACTTACTTACTAGACCCAATTATCTATCTATTTATAATATTGTAGCCTTTACTATCCTATGGTCTTCAAACCATGGTTTACGGACCCTAGAGATACCCTTTAACCCATTAAAACACATTAGGGTATTTGACCCACCCCAAAACCCCTACGCAGGACCGAATTTTCCAAAAGTTTACCAAAAGCATAGGTTATGGAACCCCATTCCAACAACCCAACAGCTGGATTTGGAGAAAAAGGAAAATACTCTTGCTGAGGGGTGATAAGAGACTGGTATTCAGGATGAGTCTGAAGGAAATTTAAAATAGTCTTGAAGTCTTCTTCAGTAAAAGTACCCCTATCAAGAAAATGTGCAATAGCCAATACTTGTTCTAATTCCCCTTCAGTCATCACAAATTCTTATTATTTATTTTCGATAATTAGAAATTCAGTTTCTTCCTCTTTGACTAGAATAGTACTTATTTCAGATTTACTAGGTGATGAGTAAGAAAAAATTTCAACAGATCCTAGGTTAAGAACATCCACTTTATTTTCTAGAGTAGCTTCAACTTGAGATTTTTCAGTAGAATTTTTTGAAACTAAAACCTCTTTATATTCTAAAGTAGATGAAGGTACCTTTTCCTGTGGAATGTACTTTTTTTGTACCTTCTTCACTGACTGAGATGTGGCTTCAAATGATCTATGTTTTCCTTTAGCATCTTTGATGATTTTCTCTGGGTTAGCAACTGGAGTCACAGTTGGATATCTCTGATTCCTCCTTGTAGAAGGAGTTCTTGAAACCCATATTCCTCTTTGTGGAGTCGTGTTATGAAACCAACTCCAAAAATAGAAGAAAAGAGAGATCAACACCTTAGAAATTAGCCACTTCGAGGGGGAAACCTCCAATACATTACATAAACGAACAATTCTTGGATGATACAAATGACCAAAACCTCCTTCTATATATAGGATTCCTTGGGGTCACAATATAATCCTAGCGGACCTAACAATAATAATGTAAGAGCACAATAATAACAATATGGGGGTTACAAGGGTACAAAAATAATAATAATAAGGGGGCTACACTAACAACAATAAGGGGATACACTATTATTACAGGGACCTAACATGCCCCTCTCCATCAAACAAGTTTTTCCTTCAACACTTGATTATTTCTGGATGCTTCTGTATAAAATTATCATCCTCCCATGTGGAATCTTCAACGGGTAAGTTCTTCCACTTGCTGAGATACTCTAAAATTGATCGATTTGGTAGTTGTCGAATTCTTTTTTCTGTGACTGCTTCAAAACTTCTTTCGTTGTGATGTTGATCTTCCTATTGTTTCATTCAATTCTGCACCAAAGTTAGGTTATCCTTTGAGAGTTGGAGAACTTGTTGTTGATGCTTGATGTGACATTCCAAAATTTTATCATCCATATTAGATTCATTTGATCCTTAAAACCATCTAGCTTAGCCTCCATTTTCTCTTTTAAACCATCTATGTCATATTTGATTGCTCTTTGTAAGATCGAAATTTGTTGCACTTGGTACCGTAATTTTGATATCTCATACTGCAATTCTTCTTCTTCATGCGTCATAGTATAGATTTTTGAGGGCTTAATGGGTGTGGAATTATTTTTGGGAGACATTATATAACTCAATACTGATATATGTGCTTCAATATGCCCTTTTAATCACTTCAAACTGATTTTTCAAACAAATTTTATGTAAACTTGTTCAAAAAATACACACCTTTTTCTAGCTTTTGAGGAGCTCGATATTGAAATTGAATTATCTCTACGATTTTGAATCTTCAATATCTGAAATTCAGCCCTGTATTAGCCCTTTGAATCTTCTTTCTAATTCCATAGCTTTGACTTGATTTGGAATCTTCAAGGAAAATTTATTCCCAATATCCCACAATGACCTAATTAGGGACTAGTTCAGTAGAGTGAACTTGTACGACTTGCCACATGTCACTGTCCCCTCCTTCAGCTCTGAAATTGATACACATGAAATTATATTTCGTTTGATTACAGCCACTTTTTATAGAATTCCAATCTGATGCTCAGAGAGATAGTTATGACGATTTTCCCACAGTCACCTATTTGAGATGAAATTCGGGAGCCTGAAACAATCCTAACTTTTAGAGATCATATCTCCAAAAATATTGCGAACCAAGTGTTGAGTATCAAATCTGCATCTTTTCCATACACTTTTCTATACCTTTTTCACTCACCTAAACCTCCCAAATTGTCAATATCATTGTATATTAATTGCAAAAGAGCATCTAACATGGTTTTTAACTATATTTTTGTGTCTGCTGTTTGATTTAGATTTTGTTCATCTAGCTGCGGAATCTTGCCACTTTTCGCAGCTGCTGCAACTTTCCGCAGCCATTTTGTGAAACTCTATGTTACAGGTGTCTACAGGAAAAACGAGCCACATGGGCAAGTCAGAAATGATGTGGACATGGTTCGTGTCCTATTGGCTTGAGAAAACTCATCTAAAGAAGTTGCGGTCAAGGCGTCCAAATGGAAGTCAACCGTAGAGTCTCACGGTGACAGGACTCTGTTTCGTGTCACGTGAAGGTTCATATGGCCGTTTCTGAATTGCGGAGGATAAATCAACATCTGTACATGGCTCCTTAGCCGAATTCAAACATCCACTCCTCATAGATTTACTTTTCAATACGGCCATGATCCTAGATCCGTGGACGTAATGGTCTACGTGTTCTCCATCAGCATAAACTTTAGGAATTAGTTATGTTTCTTTTGTTATAAATAACACGTTTGCATACGCATATGGGATTAGTCTCGATTAGTCTCTGTTATCTTTTATTAGTCTGCTATGTAATGTAATTACGCTGCACTTGTGCCGTAATATCACCTTTCTATTATGATTGAATTTTAATATAAGAAGACTGTTTCCAAACGTAATTCGTACTTGAAGATTGTTGCCAAGGCTGGTGTAGAGGGCCCCTGCACTTGCCAAGGTTCTGTGCATTATTGTATAGTTCTTGTTTTATTTCCTTAAAGCTCATTGTGCCATAATCCATTCACATGTTTACACATTGCATCTTTCATGGTATATATGCTTCATTTATGTTTATAATCTTGCATGCTTTCCATTTTACTTCTGTCTTTCATGTTTTATGTTATTAATCACTGATCAGTGTTCTTGTTTCAGGTTATAAATAGGCAGCCCGGGCATTTTCATAACTTTTTGACTAATGACATGGAATTAACATTGTTCTGCTGCTAATTTGTTTTTCTTAGTTTCTGTTTAATTTCAGTACTGCTTTATTTAATTCAGTTTTGCTCATTTGCTTCAGTAGTTAAATTTAGATATATTAAACTGCTCATAACATCTTCAGTTGCCTCCGAAAGCCACAGCTGGACTGATGGTGAGGGATTGTATTATGAAATGTGTAGTTTGTTAATATTTTCCTTTCTGCAAATTTAGATATATTAAATTGCTCATAGCATCTTCAATTGCCTCCGAAAGCCACAGCTGGACTGATGGTGAGGGATTGTATTATGAAATGTGTAGTTTGATATTAGTTTTCTTTCTGCAAGTTAGAAATATTAAATTGTGCATGACATCTTCAGTTACCTCCGAAAGCCACAGCTAGACTGATGGTGAGGGATTGCATTATGAATGAATGGTTTGATATTAGTTTACTTTCTGCAAGTTAGATATCAGTTACTCAAGTTGTTTATGGTTACTTCCGAAAATCATAGCTGGACTAATGATGAAGGATCAGAAGACAAGTTGATGTAATCTGATTTAGATTTACTTTGTTGCAATTTTGGATTTCTTTAAGCATAGTTTCTTTTGTGTTTAGACAGCAGCAAGAATAGTTTGATTTTCATGCTCAATAGTTTACTGTTTTGATTCATTAGACTAGCAGCACATTTTCATTTCCTTTCAAGTTTTTTCATTGTAAGTTTCAAATTCCTTTTTAAGTTTCAAGTTGATAAATAATTATAGAGGATATCATTTCCCTGAACAAACATAACCATACTTGTTTTTATTTTTAGAATTTCCATCTCACCTTAGAAAACCAAAAACAACAAAAAGTTAAGAAATAGGTTATCTTGCACATATAGTGCGCCGCACTTCATCAGCTTACGAATCCCGGATTGATAAATTAATGTAGCAATTTAGGACACACTAAATTGACCAAACATTTTAGCGCCGTTGCCGGGGAAGTGTAACTAGGTAGCCAATTTCTTTAAAAAAAAAAAAAAATTATAAAAGAAGGGAAAACTTGATAACTTCTTGAAGTATGCTCTCCTCTTGCACCTAGTGTGATCTGGAGGATCAGAAAAGAGAGTTATTGGTTCAGTAATTTCTTAAGTATGCTCTCTTCTTGCACCTAGTGTGACCTGGAAGATCAGAAAGAGAATTATTAGCCCAACTTTTTAATAAAAATAAAATAAAAAAAATAACATGCATAGAGCAAGAGATTCTAGGGGAAGGTTTATAGCTAAAGCCAAGAGTTCGATTTTCACAACTCCATCTTCTTCAAGGCATAGACCAGATTCACCACCATCTACCCCTAGCCTTAATATTTTTGGAATTCAAGGAGCAGCTGAATTAGAGGATTCTCCTATACCACCTACTAAATCCCATTTAGAAAACAAAGAGACTCTCTCTCATCCTCCCTTGATAGAAGAACTAGAGGACTTTAAGGACTCTAAAGATACTATCATGGCAGAGGAAGTAATAGATGGAGGTAGAGGTAGAGGTAGAAGAGGAGGAAATAATGGAGACAACAATGGTGAAGGAAATAATGGTAGAAATAGGGAAGGAGACAACTTGTTTGGATTCCCTATAGTTGATGAGGAAACTCATACAACAATGAAAAATATCTCACCATCTGTTCTCCCTAACTTTTATGGATTGCAAAGTGAGGATCCTGAAACATTTCTGTTTGAGTTTGAAGTCATGTGCCGAACCTATGACTATATGGAAGACTCTCAAAAACTCAAACTGTTTCCTTCAACATTGAAGGGAGCCGCTTTGAAATGGTTCATGGGATTAACCACCCAATCTATTAGGACTTGGAATGATATGAAACAAACATTTTTGGATAGATACTTGGACTATTGTATGCCCACCAATCACAGGGATGAGGTATTCAAAATGATGCAAAAAGAAGATGAAAATTTGGAAGACTTACTTGAAAGATTTCAATACAACTTGAAAAGAGCAAAGATGAGCAACTCAGATGATGAAACCTTGAAAGCCCTCATATTAAAAGCCATTAGAGATGAATGGATAGATATTTTAAACATGATGGGGAAAGGAGACATTTCTCAACTTCCACTTCGTGACATAACAGAATTATGTGTCCATCTCTCGAGGGGAAAATCTAAAACAGGAAAAGGGCCTAGGGATCCTTCTCTTATTAGGGCTAACAAATCTGCAACTGGATCAGTAAGTAGGGCAGAGATTGGTAATATGCTTGATGAGTTCAAAACTGATATCTTAGGGAGCCTTGGTGAACAACTAGACACCCTTAAAATCCAAAACAAGCAGAAAGCAGAAACAGATGCTTTAGCCATCTTTTGTCCGAAATGTAGAAAGAAACATGCTTTAAGGGAATGTTCCTTGGATGCAAAAGTTGTAGAAACATGTATGATTTGCTCAGAAAATCATGAGATCAAGGATTGTCCTTCAATCCCTGGACTCAAAGCTGTTTTTCAAGAAGACCCAAATTCAATAGAATCTCTCTGTTTTGTCGCAAGGAGACCTTGGCAGGGACAACAATCTCAAGGGTTTAATAACCCTATGAATCTTCAAACCCCACCAAATTGGACTCCTTGGCAACAACCTTGGTCCCAACATCAAAACTCATATCAGCCATGGGTACAAGGGATGCAAAATCCTTATGGGAGATTTGCTCAATTTTATCAATATCCTCCATCTTTTCAAAATCAACAAGCTCCACAACTTCCAAACCCAAATCCACAACTTTCATTGCCATTTCCACAACAACAGCCTTCTCAACAAAATCCAAATCCTCAACTCATGCTCCCATACCAACAAAAGACAAATCAACTTCCAGCTCAGCCATTGCCAAATCCTAACAATAAAAATCCTCAGAATACTTACATGGTATAAGGACAACAATTTCCTACCTATATGATTGTTCCTCTCAACGATGTACAACTCAGATCTGGTAGAGTTTTAGAAAAACCTTCTATAGATATTTAAGAGCAAGATATTTCTGAGGAGGATTCTCTCAAGTCAATAAGGGTTCTGAGGAAGTATCTCTTCAAAATTCAAACATTCAAAAAGAAAAAGAAAAGTTAATCCCCACAACTCCTATAGTTGAGCAACCTGCATCTTTATCTACACCTCCTTTTCCTGAAAGACTACAAATTGACAAGGGGGTGGAAAAACAAATCTTGTTGCCTAACTATGACTTTCTATATGAATTGAAGAATGTTTGTATCAAGATTCCCTTGTTACAAGCCATTCGAGAGATTCCTATTCTAGCAAAAACCATAAAGGAGTTGAGTTTCAAAAGACCAGGAAGGAAACTAAAAGACACAAGAAGAATCCACCTGGTAGGAAAGATTGCAGATATTATGATGGGAAAATTACCATGCAGAAGTATGTAGATCCAGGAAGTCCAATTGTCAAGACACATATAAATGGGATAGAAATTCCAAACACATTGATTGACTTAGGGGCTGCTATCAACATTATGAGTAGACAAACTATGGACCAGCTAAAACTTCCTAACCTTCTTTTTACACCTACTTTACTGCAACTTGCAGATCGATCAATTATTAAACTAGATGGTGTATTAGAATATATTTCAGTCTCCTTATATTCTTGGGAATATCCAGTAGATTTTATGATTTTGACTCCCAAGAGTAATCTAGGAGGGCACCCACTTATCTTAGAAAGACCTTGGCTAGCCACAGCTGATGCTTTAATTAGTTGTAGATCTGGGGATATGTACATTTCTAATGGTAATTCAACAAAGAAATTCAATTTGTATCCTCCAGCAAAAGCAATCACAGAAGTAGGAGACAATGAATGGGTTGATGATGAGGACACTATACAACCTGTATTTACCATTTCGGAAATTAGTGAGGATAGTCAAATTCTGAACACATTAGAAAATTTTGAGACATCTTTAGAATATGACCCCACACAATTTCAGTTGGAATCTGACATAGAATATTTATCATCAAGACAAATGTCTCTTTACTCTATGGAAGAGTTTGGTAGTTCTACCATTGAGATTTTTCCAGAAAAAACATTGAATATCAACAAACATTTGGAAAAGTCACAACAAGAAGGACTAACCAAAATCTTGCAAAAACATTCTACTGCATTTGCATGGGAGTATACTGACATGAAAGGTATTGATCCTAAGACTTGCATCCATCATATCTATATTGAGGAAAACAATATACCAATCAGACAACCTCAAAGAAGGATGAATCCAAATCTTAGGGAGATAGTGAAAGAAGAGCTCCAAAAACTACTCAATGTAAACTTCATTTATCCAATTTCAGATAGCCGATGGGTTTCTCCTCGGTTATAGTACCTAAAAAGAATGGTAAATGGAGGGTATGCATTGATTACAGGGAATTGAACAAAGCAACTTTGAAGGATCACTTTCCTTTGCCTTTTATCGATCAGGTATTAGACACATTAGCAGGTAAAAAGTACTTTTCTTTTTTGGATGGTTTTAGTGGCTATAATCAAATTCAGGTAGCACCTGAAGATCAAGATAAGACCACATTTACTTGTCCATGGGGAACTTTTGCCTACCGAGTGCTTCCTTTTGGGTTATGTAATGCACCCGCAACATTCCAAAGAGCAGTACTAGGAATTTTTTTCTGATCTAATCCATGATTGTGTAGAGGTTTATATGGATGATTTTACAGTTTATGGTAATTCATTTGAAGAGGCATTAGAAAATTTGGAAAAAAGTTCTTATAAGATGTAAAGAAACAAACCTTTCATTAAGCCATGAAAAATGCTTTATGATGTTTACTGAAGGGATTGTTTTGGGGCATCAGATTTCAGGAGATGGGATTAAGGTTGATAGATCAAAAGTTGAAGTCATCTCCAAGTTACCTATTCCAAATTGTCAAAGAGATGTTAGAAGTTTTCTAGGATTTACTGGTTACTATAGAAGATTTATAGAAAACTTCACTAAAATAGCATCTCCACTTTTCAAATTGCTTACAAAAGATTGTGAATTCAAATGGGATCCTGAATGTCAATCAGCCTTTGAAACTTTGAAAACAAGAATATCTGAAGCACCTATCTTGAGAGGACCAAATTGGAAACTCCCTTTCCATATTTCTACGGATGCTTCAGATACAGCTCTAGGAGCTGTGTTGGGACAAAAAGATTTAGTTCCTTATGCCATTTATTATACCAGTAAAAATTTGACTCCCACAGAGTTGAACTATACTGTGACTGAAAAAGAGTTTTTAGCTGTTGTTCATGCAATTAATAAGTTTAGACATTACATAACAGGCTATGAAACTTTTATTCATACTGACCATTTTGCAATTAGATATTTAATGAACAAACCTGTTACTAATGGCAGAGTGACAAGATGGCTCTTACTTTTGCAAGAATTCAATATTACTGTGTTGGATAGACCAGGAAAACAAAATACAGTAGCTGATTTCTTGTCTAGGATTCAGAATACTAAAGAAGATTCTCCTGTAGAGGATAAGTTCCCTGATGAATACTTGTTTGCAGTAACTATTAAGACTCCTTGGTATGCAGATATTGCTAACTATTTGGTTACAGGGAAACTGCCTTCACATTTATTTCCAAATGAAAAACGAAAAATTATTCAAGAGAGTTCAAAATATTCATGGATTTCTAATGAATTGTTTAAAACAGGGCCAGATCTTGTGATCAGAAGATGTGTTAGGGAAGATGAAATGCCTGATATTCTTAAGGCATGTCATGATGAACCATGCGGCGGACACTTTGCAGACAAAAGGAAGGCCTATAAAATCCTCTCTTTAGGATATTATTGGCCTTCCCTCTTCAAAGATGCAAAACAATATGTCAAAAGGTGTGACAGCTGCCAAAGAGTAGGGAAACCTACCCTTTCAAATGAAATGCTATTGCAAACACAGGTACTCATTGAACCCTTTGAAAAATGGGCTTTAGATTTCATTGGACCTATTAATCCACCATCTAAGAAAAAGAAGTATATATTGGTTTGTACTGATTATGTTACTAAATGGGTAGAAGCCAAAGCATTAGTATCTGCTACTGAAAATTCAGTTGCTCATTTTCTTTATGAGGATATTTTTACTCGCTTTGGTGTTCCAAGAGAAATTGTGACAGATCAGGGGAGCCAATTCACATCCAACTTGGTGAAGAAGTTGATGGAAGAATACAAAATCAAGCACAGAAGATCTACTCCTTACCATCCGCAAGCAAATGGTCAAGTGGAGTCCACAAATAAAGTTCTTGAAAGTATCATCACCAAAAATTTTCATCTACATAGAAGAGATTGGGCAGAAAGGCTTCCTGAAGCCTTGTGGGCCTACAGAACTACATGGAGAAATACAACAGGACATTCTCCCTATGAACTTGTTTATGGGAAAGAAGTTCTGCTCCCCATTGAGTTCCAAGTCAAGACCTTCAAGATAGCAGTTCAGTTGGGGATGGACTTATCAGAAGCCCAAAAGCATAGAATGGAGCAATTGAATGAGCTAGATGAGATTAGACAAGAAGCAATTTTAAGAACTGATCTAGTTCAAAATAAAAGAGCTAAATGGCATGACAAGTACATCAAAGAGAAGAAGTTTCAAGAAGGAGATTGGGCATTGTTATTTGATTCCAAGTTTAAAGATTTTCAAGGAAAATTTCAGACTCATTGGCTTGGGCCATATGAGATCGACAAGATCTTTAGCAATGGAGCGGTAAGAATAAGACCATTGATGAGTTTCAAACTCCTCTTATTATGAATGGCCATAGATTGAAAATTTATCATAAGCCACTCTCAAAAGAGGATTTTGTCAAAATGTTTCAAGAAAGTTCTGCAATCAGGCTGGTACAGAAGAATTCTTCTTCTCCACCAGCCTAGCTTTTGTTCTTTTCAGTTAAAAAAAAAAAAAAAAATTGGTATAAGCCTGAAAACCAATCACTGATTGGCAGTCTTATACAGAAAATATAGGGTGAAAATCAGGAACACCTGACACTCTATATTTTCCAAAAAAAAAAAAAAATCTCTCTTTCATTTCACAAGTTTTGTGACCACCCACTCCATTCCATTCCACTTCATTCCATTTCATTTCACTTCATTTCACTCCATTCCATTTCATCAATAAAATTATTTTTCATAACCATTTCCATCTAGTCATTTGTCATTCGTTCATGTTCATTCACCAAAATAATAGCTGTGTCAATTTCTGTAGCTGACATCTGTTTCCGCAGCTGACTCCAGTTTCCGCAGCTACTACTCTGTTTTCAAAAGAATTTACAGCCAGATGTTATTTCCATAATCATGAAATAAAATGTAGGTGAGAGGATCAAAAATGAAGACATGGAGCATTCAAGACACCAATAAAGAGTAACTAGTTGAAGACCAAGGGAAAAGGCAAAGATTCCAAAGGTATGAGTAAAATTTATTTCAAATAGCATTAAAAACACATTTTTATGTAGTTATGAACCATAAGCTCCATCCATTATGTGCAATGATTATATTGACAATTCCGTAACCTTTCACGATCTCCATATTTTTCTCTCGCATCCAATCTCAAACGGTTCCATCATTAAACCCCCGATCTTCACTCATGTTCCAATATTCCACCGGTGACAATGAGACGTAATTGATTTGACCACGGACTCTTACAGCCGCATAAATCCATAGCCATTGTTGAAACGTGCTCACATTTATTTCGCAGCCACCAAATTTCAAAATGCTGTCGGATGTGTTATACTCTGTTAATCTCTCAGCTGTATCTCTGTTGTGCTCACGAAACCCCTTTTTGTTCTGTCTCACTCCATTTCATTCATTGTGCTCATTCCCACTCTCTGATATCTACCCACAGTCATTGTGTTCGTTCCTGTGTATTTAGCCGTTCTACTTCCATTCAACCCTCCTTCACGCAGGAAAGTCTTTGAAGAGCAGAAAGAAGAATGGGTAAATTGCTAAGAGCAGAACCAGAAGGACCTAGGTTCATGGAGGGATATCCGCAAGTAAGGGAGATATTGAAGAAAGCAAAGTGGTTGCGGTTTATCCAAAAATTCAGAGGCTATCATAAAGAAGTTACAAAATCATTCGCAAGGTCGTTTAATGGCTTGGAAGTAGAGATTGGAGACCTTATGTTTGCGGTCAATGAAGCATCTATAGCATCTGCCACGAAACTTCTTCAAGAGGGTGAGCGTTGGTTTAAGAATAAAAGCATCAGTGATGAAGCCTGGAGAACAATCTTACGAAACCAAGGTATGGACATAACTATTTTTAAAAGAGGAATTCATGTTCATGCATTGAAAGAGGAATGGGCTACATTGCTGCTAGTTGTTCAAAAATTCATTACATGTGAAGGCCGTTTTGGGTCCATGTATATGTACCATACCAGGTTGCTGATGAATTTTCTAGATAATCAAGCTCTCAATCTCCCATATTTTCTATTAAATAGCTTGAAGAAAATGTCTGTGACTGTTCAGAAGCATTTAGGAGATGTAGAACCACATCTATATCACCACGGTCTTGTAAAATTTTTGATTGAAAAAGAGTTAAAGGAGAAGAAAGACACATGGGAACAATTTTTGATTAGAAATTTCTTTGAGGAACCTCAGGAAATTCCTGAAGGTAGTACAACAAGAAGGAGTAGAAGAAAAAGAATAAATGATGAAACTCAAATTACTCCTACTCAAGAAATTCTTGAAGGTAGCACAGCAAGAAGAAGTAGGAGAAAAAGAACAATTGATGAAATTCAAAATACTCCTACTACTACAATTGAAAGAACTGATAGGGAAGAGAGACTGTCAAAGAGGAAGAAGAAATAAATTAAGGGTAAAAAGCCAATAACACCAAAAGAGAGAAAAACTATTGAGGCTATACATCAAACCCCTTCTTCTGAAGAAGAAGATTATCAAGTGTTATCTGAAAGATTAGTTTATCTTCAAAAACAGTCATCTATGGCCAAGAAGACAGAGAAAGGAAAACAAAAACAAAAGGATAGTGTACCACAGTGTGTGAGAAGAAGCAACAGACTTAAGAGGAAATTGAGGAAAACGCAAATGAAGGGTCCTCATTTCATTGATTTGGGAGAGGAAACATCTGAACAGTCCCCAGCTGACCATAGTCCATCTCAGTCAGTTAGTGAACCTGGTTCGTTTCATTCTCAGTCAGATATTGAACATACTCCATCCCATTCTCAGCAAGATGTTGATGTGAGCCCTTCTAAGCCAAATTTTGAAGATAACTCTCCTTCACGGTATTTTGGGGACAGCCCAATAAAAATGACACCTGAAATAGACCCCAAGGAGCAGGAAGTATATGACTATATAGAATCTTTGGAAAAGGCAGCTACAGGTCCCAGTACTTCATCCATTCAGCCTCATACAGTACAGGATGATTTAGTCCAATCACTAAAACAGGAAGTCTTTGAGCTAGAGCTTTTAAATAGACACATCAAAAATGAAAATGAGACATTGAAGGAACAAGGTAAATTGGAAAAAATCATTCATGATAATACCATGCTACATCTGGGAATATGGCAGAAGAAGAACAAGAAATTGAAAAGGAAATGCCAGAAGTTAAGCAGAGCACTAGTTAATATCAAATTTAGGTGCTTAATGAAGAAACCCAGAATGTTGGCAGCACCAAGGAAGAGGAGGAGAGGATTGGATGTGCTGGCTGAAGTTTCAAGGCATATGAACTAAGGAAAGAATATCAAAATTTTGGTTGCATGAGAACATGCAACACCTTCACAGTGGGGGTATGTTGAGTCTCAAATCTGCATCTTTTCCATACACTTTTCTATACCTTTTTCACTCACCTGAACCTCCCAAATTGTCAATATCATTGTATATTAATTGCAAAAGAGAATCTAACATGGTTTTTAACTATATTTTTGTGTCTGCTGTTTGATTTATATTTTTTTCATTTAGCTGCGGAATCTTGCCACTTTCCGCAGCTGCTGCAACTTTCCGCAGCCATTTTGTGAAACTCTATGTTACAGGTGTCTACAGGAAAAATGAGCCACATGGGCAAGTCAAAAATGATGTGGACATGGTTCGTGTCCTGTTGGTTCGAGCAAACTCATCTAAAGAAGTTGCGGTCAAAGGCGTCCAAATGGAAGTCAACCATAGAGTCTCACGGTGAGAGGACTCTGTTTCGTGTCACGTGAAGGTTCATATGGCCGTTTCTGAATTGTGGAGGAAAAATCAACATCTGTACATGGCTCCATAGCCGAATTCAAACATCCACTCCTCATAGATTTACTTTTCAATACGGCCATGATCCTAGATCCGTGGACGTAATGGTCTACGTGTTCTCCATCAGCATAAACTTTAGGAACTAGTTATGTTTCTTTTGTTATAAATAACGCGTTTGCATACGCATATGGGATTAGTCTCGATTAGTCTCTGTTATCTTTTATTAGTCTGCTCTGTAATGTAATTACGCTGCACTTGTGCCGTAATATCACCTTTCTGTTATGACTGCATTTTAATATAAGAAGACTGTTTCCAAACGTAATTCGTACTTGAAGATTGTTGCCAAGGCTGGTGTAGAGGGCCCCTGCACTTGCCAAGGTTCTGTGCATTATTGAATAGTTCTTGTTTTATTTCCTTAAAGCTCATTGTGCCATAATCCATTCACATGTTTATACATTGCATCTTTCATGGTATATATGCTTCATTTCTGTTTATAATATTTCATGCTTTCCATTTTACTTCTATCTTTCATGTTTTATGTTATTAATCACTGATCAGTGTTCTTGTTTGAGGTTATAAATAGGCAGCCCGGGCATTTTCATAACTTTTTGACTAATGACATGCAATTAACATTGTTCTGCTGTTAATTTGTTTTTCTTAGTTTCTGTTTAATTTCAGTACTGCTTTGTTTAATTCAGTTTTGCTCATTTTCTTCAGTAGTTAAATTTAGATATATTAAACTGCTCATAACATCTTCAGTTGCCTTCGAAAGCCACAGCTGGAATGATGGTGAGGGATTGTATTATGAAATGTGTAGTTTGGTAATAGTTTCCTTTCTGCAAATTTAGATATATTAAATTGATCATAGCATCTTCAATTGCCTCCGAAAGCCACAGCTGGACTGATGGTGAGGGATTGTATTATGAAATGTGTAGTTTGATATTAGTTTTCTTTCTGCAAGTTAGAAATATTAAATTGTGCATGACATCTTCAGTTACCTCCGAAAGCCACAGCTGGACTGATGGTGAGGGATTGCATTATGAATGTATGGTTTGATATTAGTTTACTTTCTGCAAGTTAGATATCAGTTACTCAAGTTGTTTATGGTTACTTCCGAAAATCATAGCTGGACTAATGATGAGGGATCAAAAGACAAGTTGATGTAATCTGATTTAGATTTACTTTGTTGCAATTTTGGATTTCTTTAAGCATAGTTTCTTTTGTGTTTAGACAGCAGCAAGAATAGTTTGATTTTCATGCTCAATAGTTTACTGTTTTGATTCATTAGACTAGCAGCACATTTTCATTTCAGCAGCACATTTTCATTTCCTTTCAAGTTTTGTCATTGTAAGTTTCAAATTCCTTTTTAAGTTTCAAGTTGGTAAATCATTATAGAGGATATCATTTCCTTGAACAAACATAACCATACTTGTTTTTATTTTTAGAATTTCCATCTCACCTTAGAAAACCAAAAACGACAAAAAGTTAAGAAATAGGTTATCTTGCACATATAGTGCACTGCACTTCATCAGCTTACGAATCCCGGATTGATAGATTAATGTAGCAATTTAGGACACACTAAATTGACCAAACACCAAGAACTGAAATTTTTATAGTAAGTTCCTCAGGACGTTGGCTTCTCTTTGTAAAAATTTCAGCTCTTGAAAATTTGTATAAAAAACTTTATAGTACAAATTCCGCAATGACCTGTCTTAATTGAAATTTTGGAGTGTGAAAAAACCTAACTTCAACAGATTTTGGCTTTGCTCTGTAAAAATTTCAGCTTCTCAACTTTCGTAGAAAAAAGTTATAGCGAAAATTTTACGATGACCTGTTTGGAGCAACGAACCCCTAGAGTCCGAAGCTCTAATACCAAATGTTATAAAACTAGCTCCAAAAATAGAAGAAGAGAGAGATCAACGCCTTATAAATCAGCTACTTCGAGGGAGAAACCTCCAATACATTACATAAATGAACAATTCTTGGATGATAGAAATGACCAAAACCTCCTTCTATATATAGGAGTCCATGGGGTCACAATATAATCCTAGCCGACCTAAGAATAATAATGTAAGGGCACAATAATAACAATATGGGGGTTACAGGGGTACAAAAATAACAATAAGGGGGTTACACTAACAAAAATAAGGGGATACACTAGTATTATAGGGACCTAACAAGTTGTCAGGTGAAAAAATTTGGAGTCTTCTTCAGGTCGCCAATTCTTGTTCACCATCAATAACTGATTATCAACAATTCATGACAATAGACTCGGGAGAATACTTCATTTCAAGGCCTTCGTCTCTTAGAAGACGCACCAAAAGATGTTGGCACTGGAATCATCACTTGGAATACAGCAAGCACTTGACCAGACACATCTTAAAATATAAAGCATTTTAATGATTTGTTTTATGAGATTGGTAGGTGGTATAAACTCTGATTCACTGAAAAAAGATTTCAGTCAAATCCAAAATTCTACTAATGAGGGTATTGTAACTTGATGTGCTAGAAGAGTGCAATTTTGTAGCTTATGAGGATAGGAAACTATAATATGAGAGTGGAAACAGTAGGTTTGTAAAACAGAAATCTAATGTGTTTGGTAGAAATTCAAAAAAGTAGCAGTTTGACAATATTCCACTAAGAGAAATCTATTTCTAGTATAACAAGATTCTCACTGAATATAATGAAGAATTACTATCATGAGTGATGCTCTTCCACTATTATAACATTAATTTTACCAGGAATGCTCACTGTGTGAGACTAACAAAAACTGATAAAACACATAACATGTTTAAGAGGATGATATGAACACATAATAGCATAATGGTTTGCAAACTGTAACTGAAAGAAAGGAGATATAGAAACAAAAGTAAAGTAGACAATACACACAACAAATTGGTAATAAGTCCTCAGTAGTATCATTCCATTTCATTCACAAAAAAAATTATAGATCATATGAGTCCAAAATTCTAAAACCACCAACCAACCCTTTTTACATAGAATTTTTCACATATATACAAAAATAATAAATTTTCATCTCCACAAAAATATTAAACCCGTTCCCAAAATTTATTAAGATCTTGTGCAAGAGATGAGTCTTATCCTAAATTTTTAATACAAATTTCTATGACATAATGAAAATAACAGCATCAAGGCTAACAATTCGAAGTGGTTTATATGATGTGGCAGTTTATAGGAAGACTCCTCTTTTGTTCTAGTGCAACCAACTCCACAAAAAGTGTAAATAGTAGTGAAAATGGCAAGTGGTTGTTCCTTCAAAGCTCCCCGGTGCCTGGTAGAAACGTGTTGGTGTTGAGAGTAGTGGTAGAAAACAATTTTAGAGAAACTTTGTCGCTGTTCCATTGTTCCTTTCCTTTTTTTGGTTGAAAACCCTTTGTAATGGCGGAAAACATGAAACTTTTTGGATAGAATGGAGGAGGTTCATTTTATGAGAAATTACAAAGAAACCCTTTGAAAAAGGTTTAATTGATAGGGGAGACATGGAATGGAATGAATGATAAGCGGGGGGGATAAAACCTTTTAGACATATATCGCAATCGCAAATCAGGATCGGAGCGTTTAAACTTAAGACATAAACGGGAAAAAATGTGATTTTGCGATGAGGTGATGATGTGGTAAAGAAGTGGGATTGATCACAGATCATGCATCGAAAGTTTTATTATGAAATGCAGGAGTTAAATGTTAAAATTGGCGAAGTGAGATGTGCGATGAGATGGAAGTTGGGATCCATATAATACCACAAATCGCAGATCGCAAGTTCTATTACGAGACACAAGAGTTAAATGTTAAAACTCGCTAAGTGCGATGTGCGATGAGAGCGAAGGTTACATGGCAAAGAAGTGAGGGTTGCCTGCAACATCACAGCCTGCAGTTTTTACGAAAAGGGGAGCGAAAGTTAAGGGTTAAGCCTCACAAAGTGTGATATGCGATGGGGAGAAAAAGGCGACGTGGCGGTGAAGGTGGGGCTGCCCGCAGGTCGCATGTTGCAAGGTTTAGCTGGGAGCAACAGGGTTTAAATGTTATGTTCTGCGAAGTGTGAAGTGTGGGGAGGTAAATGTTAAAATTTTCGGTGAGCGACATGCGATGGGTGGTAGTGACTTGGTAGACGGAGGTGGGACCGCCCTCATATCGAAAATCTCAAGATTTATGTGTGAGCAGCTGAGGGTAAACGGTAAGATTTGCGAAGTGCAATATGTGATGGAACCTATGGCTGACACATGGCTCTTCCTAAGAATCTCTGATCCATTAACTCTCATGCATATTTATTTGTGATATCCATTCTCGATCGCTTATCTCTAACTTAGATCTCATGATATAATCTTGTTCGTCCATCTAACTTGTGTTCCTGTGCTATGATTTATGTCGTCCATCTCTCCGCTTCAATTATGCGCTTTGATCCTGACCGTCTATTTTCCCCTTTGTGCCTCCACCAAAACCCTTAAGTTATTTTAAGTAAAATACGCCATTTCTCTGCTTTCTCTGACTTGAAAGTAAAGGGCGTGGGCTCTAGATATCACCATGTAATGTCCTTTATTGAAACCTGAAACCACTTGTGGGGGCACTTAAGCAATTTTTTGGAATTTGAAGAGAGTGTTCCTGCAGGTAATGTCAACCGTCAATTTGCAAGTGAGTGGATTTAATGAGACTGCTTGCGGGGGCACTCCTTGGTATAAATATCATGCAATTTGTGCTCTCTTGTTTCCATTATATCTCTTCCCCTTCATATCTGTGATTGTATCATGACCGTCCACTCATCCTGCATGCGGTTCTTCTCCGAATCTCCCACTCTGCTGGAGGAGTGGTCTCTGTTTACTTGTAGCCTCTTTATTGAGATAACCAAAATCTCAACTAAATAGTTCTATTTTTCACAGTGTGGAATATATGACTTTCATTTCTAATAAATAGTTTCCCTTTACTTCATTACTATTTTGAAAATGAAATTGCAACAAAGTTAGCTATTATTCCAGACCAGGTGACTGCAACTTTATTTCCCAAACAACGACTAACCTTCAACACTAACATAAGTAAAAATAGAGATTTAACTTATTTTAGGACTCTAAAACACTATGACACCTATTCACTTAAAAATACCCTAATGTTGGGACCCTTTTTAACCGTTTTTTGGAAATGACTCAAACTTTGGACATGCCGACTATGACACAATAAAAAAAATTGAAAATAGTGACACAATGGCGATTACACCATTAACATTTTCAGTGCTAACAGGGACTGTGTCAGATAGTGTCTCATTGTGATATTCCATTGGATGCCCCTGTTGAGTAATATATGCCCAAACAGCATAGTCATATGCATCTTTCTTGATCTCAAATGGTTGTTTCAAGTCTGGTAATGTTAGCATTGGATCAATGCAGAGGCGATGTTCAACTCTACGAATACCTTATGTTGAGATTTAGACAAAAATAATTTTTATTTCACTCCTCCCTTGGTGACTTGACTCAAGGGCCAAGTGATATTAGAAAATCCCAACACAAACTTGCGGTAGAAATTAGCAGACCCAGAAAGCTACAAACCTCTGTTAGAGTGGTTAGGGCTGGCCAATCCCATATGACTTGGATCTTGGATGGATACACATGCACCCCATGTTCATGAATAATGTATCCCAGATATTGGACCTATTTCATGCCAAAAGTGTACTTCTCCAAATTGGCACATAAATTGTGTTGCCACAGTTTTTGGAGAACTTGTCGGATGTGGTGGAGGTGCTCTTCCCAATTCTGGCTGAAGATTAGGTTAGCATCCCAGTACACTACTACAAATGAGTTGATGAATGGTTGAAATATGTTTTCCATCAGCCTCATGAAGGCTTCGTGATCATTCTTCAACCCGAAATGTTTGACCATCCATTCTAAAAGGCCCTCCTCGTCTTTGAAGAGAGTCTTACACACATCAGAGGGTTAAATTAGTAGTTGGTGATACTCATACTTCAATTTGATCTTGCTGAAATATTTTTCCCCCTTTATTTGGTCCAGAAGGTTATCAATATGTGGGATTGAGTACCTATTCTGGACAATGATATTTTTCAATGCCCGATAGTCTATACAAAGTCTCCAAGTTCCATCCTTCTTTTGCACCAACACGATCGGGCGCCCAAAGGGCGATGAACTCGGCCAAATATGACCTTTCTGTAGCAGCTCTTAAATTTGCCTCTTGATTTTTTCATTCTCTAGAACAAAGTGCTGATAGATTGGTCCATTGGAAAGCAGCACACCTGGGATCATATCAATGGGGTGATTTACCTGAAAGTTTGGAGGCACCCCTGTAGGTGAGTTGAAGATGTCCCCATACTCCTCCACGACCTTGTCCATTTTTTTTTTCATGTGGAGGAGAACTTTCTAGAGGTCGTGGCCACAGTATTCTTCTTTCCCTAAGGGCATATCATCAGGAAAAAATAATTCCCAGTTTTGGAAATGACATTACTACATTATTTTGTAGTAACCAAAGAGATGGAGGCAAGTGGTGTTACCTCCAGCATATTGTACAAATTATTTCTCAAAGTAAGAATAACAGCGTCAGGTCAGGACTCATACACAGATTGTCGTTATTACAAGTATGGTTGGCCTAATAATACATCACAAAAATCAATAGGAGAAGTGTCACATAATACCTCATCCATGAAGGGCTTGATATTGTAGGGAGGGTGGCACTGATGTCTTATGCAGAGATCCCGTCCTTAGTGAAGCCACCCGATGGTGTACAGATGTGGGTGTGTTATGGTCGGAAAGCCTAGCTGCTTCATGACCTTTGATGAAATGAGGTTCCTTTTTCTCCCGCTATCGACAATGAACTGCAGTGGGAAACCCTTTACCCACATCTAGGAATGGAAGAGGCACTCCCCCTCCTCTAGGTCTTCTAGTTCCTCCTTCTGGATCTCCATGGTAGAAATGGTGGTATTAGGCTATGCATCGATAATCTAATTCCCTTTGTCATTACCCTTGTTGGGTTCTGATTAAGATTTGGCGTAGTCATCCGATTCAGAAGCCTTCATCTCAACCACGAGTGACTACTTAGCACGAAACTCACTTGTCTTGTGAGTGGAGGTGTTATGTAACTCACACCACTTTCCCGTGTCCTTCTTTGGCTTCGTGGTGTTGTTATTTTCTTGCAGCTTTGGTGAGTTATCCTAGGCCACCCCGCCTTGGCTTTGTCCTTTGTTTTTCGATTTGGGGGCACATTTCCCTTTCTTCTGATTCACAGATCCAAAGGCTCACTTCTTCTGTTTGAAATTCTGCACAATCTTGGCAGCATACTGGTTTGATGCACCAAGCGTGGAGATGTTGAGGAACTCCATTTCCTCCTTAATATATTTGTGTAGAAAATTACGATACTTTGGCACCAAATGTTTCTCTGAATCTTTGATGCCCAATTTTGTGCACATCATATGGAACAAATTCGTCATCTCATGCACATCTTGATGCCTTTGTTGTCGCAGAATTTTCCATTGTATGTACTTGTCCTCATAGCTTCCCATGGGATAATATTGTTTCTTGATGGCATCTTGAAAAGAATCCCAAGTAGGTGCGGCCGAAAATAGAGAGGGTTCCCTCTCATCCTTTTTCTCATAGTAGGTTTCCCATCGGTCCTTTACATGGGGGCAGCTTTTATGAGTGAAAAAATAATATTTTCCCAGTTGGAAAAGCCATGAATTGAGAAATACCATTCTAATAGATTCAACCATCTATTTATGATGTATGCATCTATTTTTCCCTCAAATATGGGAATGTCAAATTTTACTTGTACCTTAAAAGGAGTTGCACCTCGAGAGTGGTTGTTGGATGCAGATGTGCTGCCGGTGAGTAGTCGTTGAAGGATATTGGAAAATTTATCCATCATCATGTTCCTTTGTTTCTCGAGGGAATCCTAGGGAAATATTTTTATAGGATCTTCTACTCCCTCATATTTCTTTTCATCCCCCATGGGTGGACGTCGGGGTTTGCGAGGTTGACCTTGTAAAGGTTCAACCAGATTGAGCCCTAATGCCTTATACCCTGACCTCATTGGGGACATACAAATAATGATAGAGAAAGAGCATACTGATATGATACCACTGATCCAGACTTATGCAAGAACACAATAAAATATAGGAATATAAATAAACACAAAGATGCAATAGAAATAAGACTTCATTTCATTAATATCACATAACTTAAATATGCTTACAAACATAATGGAAATAAACTATCCAGGATGCTAGTAGCTTATCTCTGAGAAGAGGTGTGGTGGCTACAGGCCTCTGAATTGTGTTACAATGAGGCTCAAAGGCCTATTTATTATTTATAATTAATGGAAAACCTAAACATCCAAAAACCTAACCCCAAGAGATGAAACGCCAAACAATGGGCTTTGTTGGGGTAAATTGGTACATCAATTTCTCGAGGACATAACTTTGGCATACGATCTTCGTTTGACACACAAGATACCTTGTTAGAAATATCTATCTACAATTGTTGAAAATAAGCTTTAAGGCACAGACTCACATTTCACAAAGGTAATTTTCCAAAAAAATGTCATTTAGGGCCTCAAAACGGCTCTAGAAGTTCTGGACCCAAAAAACTGCCAAAAATAGTAAATTGTGCTACAATTAAGGAAACTGAAAAAACTAAAAGAAACAACCATGAGGGTCCAAGTGGAATAGACAGGTGGCCACCAATATCCACATGTATCATTCCTCCCCCTTAGGAAGCAATGGTCCCCATTACGTTGAGTTCCTCCATGAGATGAGAAAACTTCTAGTGAACTTGGTCCCTGGTGAGCCACTTGCCCTAGTGAAGGAGTTGGTCTATTTTGACAACTTGATCTAGAGGGATCCTCTATTAGAGGTTGTTCTTGATCTATTTTTCCATGATCTGATCAGTTCTATCTTGTTCTATGTATTTTGGGTTTAACTTTGTTGGTGTGAGTTGTTCTGCCATGTCAGAAGTGTCCAGTAGAGGTGGAAAGTAGGGCTGAAGTCAGTCCACATTGAACACTGGGTGCAGACCAAGGATTGGTGGAATATTGAGCTCAAAGTAAATGTCCCCTATAGCTTTGGTGATGGTGTATGGCCCATATCGAAGCGAGTGAAGCTTGCAGTGGGGTCCAGCGAGGCGCTCCTTCTCCAAATGTAGCCACACTTTGTTGCCCACCTAAAAGTTGTCTGGCACCCAATGTTGATCATGTTGCTACTTGTACTTAGCATTGAATCTATCCAATATTTCAAGAACATGTTGGAGGATGTGCTAAATTCACTCATTGAATTTTTTCACCTTGTCAGATCCAGACTGGACATGAGTCGAATCGGCCTGAGTAGCCACAAATGGCATGGCTACGTTAATGGGACATAGTGGTTGGAATCCCAAACCCACCTTAAAGGGGTTGTGGTTAGTTGTGATGTGGAGAGCCTAGTTATATTTTTTTTGTACATAGGGGAGGCTCTCATCCCATGTGTGTGGATTCTTTGAGTTTTACATGCGCAAAATGTGTATGATCATCCTGTTGACGACCTCTGTCTGGCCACTAGTTTGGGAATGGAAAATTGTGGACTTGGTGAGTTTGGTGTCTAGCATTAACCAGAGGTTGGCCAAAATGTACGGAGGAACCTACTATCATGATCTAATATGACATATTGTGGGATTCCAAAGTGTACCCACACTCGATGAAAGAAGAGTTTCGAAGCGGCTTCTACTATGATATTCTTCTTCCATGCCACCATAATGGCCATCTTTAAGAATCTATCAACGACCATGAAAACACAGTTGTTGACATTCTTATTAGAAGTAAGTTCTAACATGTAATCCATGGAGATAGATTACCAAGGTCGAGTAGGGGTAGGCAGCGGAGTATAGAGGCCTTGCTTCTTGATGGTCAGTTTGGAAATGGCATAGGCTGTGAAGTATTTGATGTACTTCCCAACATGTTGTCGAAGGATCGGCCAATAGAAATACTTATGTAGTACTACCATTGTTTTCTTGACCCCAAAATTCCCAGAAATGCGACTGTAGTGCGCTTCCCAAATCATCTTTGCACGCTCTCTTGAGAGAACAAAAAGGTGTCATAGGTGACACATTAGTGCATCCTAGAGGTGAAAATTTGGAACTTTCTTACCATCGAAGAGTGTCTTGTATGTGTGGCCAGATTATAGATCTCTCTTGTAGAGAAGTGACCAATCAGAAGACTCGTGCCCTAAAGAGTTGAGGATGGTGGTGAGCACCACGATCGGTGGTCAATTGAGGCAATCTGCAACATTATTGGTGTTTCCCTTCTTGTACTTGATGTTAAAATGAAACTGTTGCAGATGTGTGGACCACTTATGATGGCGGTTATTCTGAAACTTTCCTTGTGTCCTGTATGAACTACAGGAGTCGGTGGTCTGTGTGGATGACTATTTCCTTCCCCAAAATGTAATTCTTCCATTCTCAACAAGCTTGCACAATGGAATACATCTCTTTGTCATAAGTGGAATACTTTCATACTATGTCTGACAGTGTCTCACTATGATATTCCACTAGATGCCCCTGTTGAGTAATAACTACCCCAATAGCATAGTCAAAGGCATGTATCTCAATCTCAAATGGTTGTTGTAAGTCAGGTTATGTTTGCATTGGGGTAGAGTAGAGGCAATTTTTCAACTCTATGAACACCTTTTATTGAGATTCACACCAAAATCATTTTTATTTTTCTCCTCCCTTGGTGACTTGACTTAAGGGCCAAGTGATATGAGATAATCCCAACACGAACCTGCGGTAAAAATTAGCAAGACCCAGAAATATGTTGAGCTCTATTAGAGTGGTTGGGGTTGGCCAATCCCGAATTACATGGATCTTGGATGGATCCACATGCACCCCCCACTCATCAATAATGTATCCCAAATACTAAACCTGGTTCATGCCAAAAGTGCACTTCTTCAAATTGGCACACAATGTGTGTTTCCACAGTGTTTGTAGGACCTTTCGAATGTGGTGGAGGTGTTATTCTCAATTTTGGCTAAATATCAAGATGTCATCCAAGTACACTTCTACAAATGAGTTGGTTAATGGTCACAATATGTCATCCATCAACCTCATGAAGGTTTCGAGAGCATTCGTCAACCTGAAAGGAATGACCAGCCCTTCGAAAAGGCCTTCCCTATCTTTGAAGGCAGTCTTCCACACATCAGAGGGTTCAATTGGTACCTGGTGATACCTAGACTTCAAGTCGCTCTTGCTGAAATATTTTCCCCCCTTGAGTCAGTCCATAAGGTCATCAATCTATGGGATCGGGTACCTATTCTTAACAATGATCTTATTCAACACCCGATAGTCAATACAGAGTCTCCAAGTCCCATCCTTCCTATGTACCAATATGATCAGGCTCCCATAGGGTGATGAACTCGACCGGATGTGACCTTTATGCAGAAGCTCCTAAATCTGCCTCTCGATTTTGTCATTCTCCATAACATAACATTTATATATTGGTCCATTGGGAAGCAACGCACGTCGAGTTAGATCAATGGGGTGTTTGACCTGATAGTGCAGAGGCACCCCTGTGGGTGACGTGAAGATGTCCCCGCACTCCTCTATGACCTTATCCATTTTTTTTTGTCATGCGAAGGAGCCTTGTCTCAAGTTCGTGGCCACAATATTCTTCTTTCCCTAGGGGCATATCATCAGGAAAAAAAAATTCCCAGGTTTGGAAATTATCTTACTGCATTGATTTGTAGTAACCAAAGAGATGGAGGCAGGTGGTGATACCTTCGGTATCATGTATAACTTATTTCCCAAAGTAAAAATAACAGTGTGAGGTTGGGACTCATACATATGATGTCGATTCCACAAGTATTGTTAGCCTAATAATACATCACAAACATAAATAGGAGAAATTCCACATTATACCTCATCCATGAAGGTCTTGATGATATAGGGAAGGCGGCACTGCTGACTGAAGCAGATATCCCTTCCTTTGTGAAGCCACTCGATGGTGTATGGATCTGGGTGTGTTTTTTTTAGCAAGCCCAACCACTTCACGGCCTTTTCTGAAATGAGGTTCTTTTGGCTCTCGTTGTTGACAATGAATTGCAGCGAGGAACCCTTTCCCCACATCTAGGAATGTAAGAGGTGCTCCCCTCCTCTGGATATTCATGGTGGAAATGGTGGTGTTGGGCTCCGCATCAATAATCTTCTTCCCTTTGTCATTCCCCTTGTTTTATATTCAAGTTAGAAGCCTTCAGCTCAGCCACTAGTGACTGCTTGGCCTGACAGTCACTTGTGTTGTGAGTGGAATTCTTATGGAACTCACACTACTTTATTTGGCTTCACAGTGTTTTTCTTTTCTTGCGGCTTTTGGCGAGTTATCCTAGGCTGCCCCACCTTGGATTTTTCCTTTTTTCTACGGTTTAGGGGCACCTTTCTCCTACTTCTAATTCACAGATCCAGATTATTTCTTATTTTGTTTGAACTTATACTCAATATTGGAAGCATACTGGTATGCTAAAGTAAGCGAGGAGATGTCGAGGAACTCCATTTACTCCTAAATGTATCTATGCAAAAAACTTCGGTACTTTAGCACCAAATGTTTCTCCAAATCTTTGATGCACAATTTTATGTGTAGGGTATGGAATAGATTCGTCAACTCATGTACATCCTGATCCCTTTGTTTTCATAGCGTACTCCATTATATGTACTTGTCTTTATAGCTCCCCACACGACAATATTCTTCCTTGAAAGAATCTTGGAAAGAATCACAAATGGTTGTGGCCAAAAATAGAGATGATTCTCTCTCGTCCTTTTGCTCACATTAGGTTTCCCACCAATCCTTAACATGGGGGGTGGCTTTGAAGAGTGCAAAAGTAATATTTTCGAGGTTGGAAAATTCATGAATCGAGAAATACCTTTCTAATAGATTCAACCAACTATTTATGATGTATGCATCTACTTGGCCCTCAAATATGGGAATGTCAAATTTTAATTGTACCTTAAAAGGAGTTTTTCCTCCAGAGTGGTTGTTGGATGGAGATGCACCGTCGGTGGGCAGTCGTTGAAGGATCTGGGAAAATTTATCCATCATTGTGTTCCTTTTTTTTCTCGAGGGCCTCGTAGAGAAATATTTTGATAGGGTCTCCTAATCCCTCGTATTTCTTTTCATCCCCCATGAATGGTCGTTGGGTTTTGTGAGGTTGATCTTACAAATATTCAACCAGATCGAGCCCTAACTCCTTATACCCCGACCTTGTTGGGGACACGTAAAGAAGGATCAAGAAAGAGAATATCGCTTTAATACCACTGATCCAAAATTATGTAGGAATGCAATAAAATATATAAATACACATAAATGTAGAGATGCAGTAGAAACAATACTCCATTTCCTTAATATCACATAATTGAAATATGCTTACAAACATAATGGAGATAAACTAGCTAGGGCGTTGGTAGCTTATCTCTGAGAAGAGATGTGGAGGCTATAGACCTCTGAACTGTGTTATAATGAGGCTTGAAGGCCTATTTATTAATTATAAATAATGGAAAACCATAAAAATATAAAAACCTAACCCTGGGAGATGAATCGCCAAACTATGTGCCCCGTTGGAGTAAATTGGTACATGAATTTATGTGGATCGTAACTTTGGCATACGATCTTCGTTTGACGCACAAGATAACTCATTAGAAAGATCTATATGAGGACTACAACAGTAAAAAAATAATGTCGAGTCAAATAATATTATTCACATAAGGTGATTTTCCAAAAAAATGTCGCTTAGGGCCTCAAAACGACTCCGAAATTTCAAGACCCGAAAAACTACCGAAAATAGTAAATTGTGCTACAATTAGAGAAACTGAAAAACTAAAAGAAAAAATGTTGTGCGTCCAAGTGGAATAGGCAGGTGGCCACCAATATCCACCTAGATCAGTAGCAGAGACAAAATTGTGCAGAGTGCAGCAAAGGATCAAAACCAGTTATTGCCATCAAGCAAAGTGGGGAAGAGTGTATTGTTGTATGAGTTGAAGTGTGAGAGCGGAGCAAGAATCCCAAGTGCAAAACTAGAGTAGAGTGTAGTATATAGACTATGGAACACAATGAAGAGTGCAAAGGATAGGGTTTTTTTGTGCGAGTCAAATAAAGCATGTGGAACAGTAGAGTACCAAGAGAAACATTTGTTTCTATAGTAGACCAGATTGGTTTTTTTTGTGTTTGTATTTTCCTCTGTTTCTGGTTTGAAATTTGTATTAAAAGTAGGAAAATGGATAGATAAGGTGGTGGCATGCATTCATAAGAGGTTTTTTCCTCTTGGAAAGTAGGTTCTTTCTATCCTAAGGGGGTCGATGCCTCCTATGATTGGGTGCTCACAAAAAAATTGATGCAATTAAGTAGGTGATTAATTTACATCTAACAAACAAATAGATTGGTGGTTTTCTTCCTTTGGGTTTCCATGTAAAAATATTGTTGTCAATATGTGTATGTGTTGAGCCTTGAAATTGTCTTCTCTTTTGCCAAACTTCACTTCATTTCATCATTCCTTTATCATTTCATAAACCTAAAACTCAATGAGAATGACTAAGATTACTTAAAGGTTGCATACAATGATTAACTTATTGTACTTTTGTGGTTTTTGTTGTCTTAATGATTTTTTAACAGTTTTAGCTACAGAATGTAGTCATTCTGAAGCCAGTAAAGCGTTCCGTAGTTGTTTTGGTGTTTACATATGTTACAGGTGTCATATGGAGAAAAGGCACACATAGGTGGATTCCAAATCTTTCCTACATCATTCATTCCATTCCACGAAGACTGGATCAAAAGCTGGAGGTGCCTATGCACATGGTCAAAGAAAAAGTCAAGCAAGTTGTCCTCTACAAGAATCAAGACTCTTGTTTTTGCTTTACAGCAAATCAAAAATCCTAAAAGAGTTCTAATTTGATTTTGACTTTAAAACTACACCTGTACCTACTTTTGTTCAATGTTAGTTATGTAATTGCATATAAATTTAGCTCGGTAATTCTGAGAGGAACAAGTTTGATACATATTTTATCATTACTGTGATACTCTATTTTCAAGCATTTTTATAATAAAAGGAGTATAAATTTTATGTTGTTTTGAATACAACCTTGAGAAGTTAAATATTTAATGTCGAATTGATAGCAGAGGGCCCCTGCTATTCGAGGAGGTTTTACATGTTTTCTAGATAAGTAGTTTTCAATTCTGTTTTGTCATATTTCCTTACTTAGACTACTTTCTGAAATTACATATTTTAGCATTATGTTTCATGTCATTTGCTTAGATAAAAGATCCTCATGATATTACAGTTAGTCTTTTTCTCAATTTCTTCCAATATATCTCTATTAAATGAATGGGATTTAATTGTAATAATCTGAGTTAGTAGTATTTCAGTTTTTGTTATTTATATTAAGAAGATCCTCATTATCTTACAGTTATTCTCTTTCTCAAGCTCTTCCAATATATCACTACTATATGTATGAGATATAGTTGTACTATTTTGAGTTATTAACATTTTTTGGTCTGCAATTAGATAGAAGATCCTCATCTTATTACAAACAGTATTTTTCAAAAGTTCTTCCAACAAACCTCTAAATCACGAATAAGACTCAGTTGTAATATTGTGGGTTACTGATTGTTTGTTTTATAGAAGATCCTTATCACGTTATGCCTAATCTCTTTCAACAAACTCTTCCAACAAACCTCTAACTCATGAATGAGATCTAGTTGTAATGTCATAAGTTGTTTCAGCATTTCATAGGAGATCCTCACTACATTATAGTAATATTTTTCTCAAGCTTTTCCAATAAACCTCTATCATATGAATGAGATTTCACTATAATGTTCTAAGTTACTGTTTATTTTAACATTTCCTTTATGTTTTAGGAAGATCCTCATTGCATTAGAATTTAATCTCTTTCACAAGCTATTCCAACAAATCTCTAACTAAATGAATCAGATTAAGTTATAGTGTTTTGAGTTATTTTTCATTTTCATGAATGATCATTTGAAAGCTGTAACATCCATGGATTAGGACTCTCTGTTTTCATCATTTTCTAATTAGGAATAGAACTTGCAAATAAGATTTTTTTTAATTCATGGTCCAGGTGGATATTGGTGGTCACCCGCCTATTCCACTTGGGGCCTCACCATTGTCTCTTTCAGTTTTTCAGTTTCGGCACAACTTACTATTTTTAGCAGTTTTTTGGGTCCTGAACTTCCGGAGCCGTTTTGACACCCTAAACGACGTTTTTTGGGAAAACGAAGAGCAACATGGACCCATGGACCAATGTTTCTCATTCAAACTTTGTATTCCTCGGATAGATATTTCTAATGAGGTATGGTACATGTCAAACAGAGATCGTATGCCAAAGTTACACCCCTGGGAAGTTGAAACATCAATTTACCCAAACGAGGCCCATAGTTTTGGCGCTTCATCTCCTAGGGTTAGGGTTTTGCCTATTTAGAATTTCCCATTGTTTCTAAATAATAAATAGGCCCTTGAGCCTCATTGTAACTCATTCAGAGGCCTGTATCCACCACATCTCTTCTTAGAGATAGCTACCAACGCCCTAACTAGTTTTATTTCCATTCTGTCTATAAGAAAATTTCAGTTCTTTGATATTAATGAAATGAAGTGTGATTTCCGCTGCATCTTTGTATTTATGGTTATATTTTTATTCTATTGCGCTCGTGCATAAATCCAGATCAGTGGTATCAAAGCGGTCTTCCTTTTCTCGATATTTCTTTGCATATCCCCAACGAGGTCGGGTTATAAGGAGTTATGGCTCAATCTGGTGGAACCTTTGCAAGATCAACCTCACAAACCCCGACGGATGCCCATAGGGGATGAAAAGAAAGATGAGGGAGAAGGAGATCCTATCAAAATATTGCTCGAGGAGGCCCTCGAAAAACAAAGGAACGTGATGATGGATAACTTTGCCCAGATCCTTCAACGGTTGCCCACCGGTGGCGCATCTGCATCCAGCGTCCACTCTGGAGGTGCGACTCCTTTTAAGGTACAAGTAAATTTTTACATTCCCATATTTGAGGGTCAAATAGATGTAGATTCCATAGATAGATGGTTGAATCTATTATAAGGATATTTCTCGGTTCATGACTTTTCCGACAGGGAGAAGATTATTTTTGCACTCCTCAAAGCTGTCCCCCATGTCAAGGACTGGTGGGAAACCCACTGTGAGAAAAAGGATGAGACAGAACCCTCTCTGTTCTCAACCATACCCACTCAGAATTATTTCTGAGACACCATCAAGGAACAATACTATCCCGTGGGGAGCTATGAGGACAAGTACATACAACAGACCACGCTGCGACAACAAAGGGATCAAGATGTGCATGAGCTGACGAATCTGTTCCATAACCTGCACACCAAGTTGGGTATCAAATATTCAGAGAAATATCTGGTGCTAAAGTATCGCAGTTGTCTGCAGAGATACATTCAGGATGAAATGGAGTTCCTCAACATCTCCTCACTTGGTATGGCATACAGGTATGCTACCAATATTGAGTAGAAATTCAAGCAGAAGAAGCGAGACTTTGCATCTGCAAATCAAAAGAAAGGGAAGGGTGCTCCCAAACCACAGAACAAAGGACAGAGCCAAGGCATGGTGACTCAAGACAACCTGTCAAAGCCACAAGCAAAGAACAACACCGCAAAGCCAAAGAAGGACACGGGAAAGTGGTGTGAGTTCCATAAGAGCTCCACTCACAACACAAGTGAGTGTCGGGCCAAGCAGTCACTGGTGGTTGATATTAGGGCTTCTGATTCAGATGCATGCTCCGACTCTAAATCAAAACCTGACAAAGGGAAATAGATTATTGATGTGGAGCCCAACGCTACTGTTGCCACTATGAAGATCCAGAAGGAGGAACCGGAAGATCTAGAGGATGAGGAACATCCCTTCCACTCCCAGGTGTGGGTAAAGGGCTTCCCAATACGGTTCATTGTCGAAAATGGGAGCCAAAAGAACCTCATTTTAGCAGATGTCATGAAGCGGTTGGGCTTGTCGACCACATCTCACCCACATCCATACACCATCGGGTGGCTTCACCAAGGATGAGATCTCCACGTCAGCCAGCAGTGTCGTCTTCCCTATAGCCTCAAGCCCTTCACAGATGAGGTATTATGTGATGTTGCTCCTATTGATGTTTCTGATGTATTATTAGGACAACCATACTTTCAGAAGCATCATGCTGTGTATGATTCTCGGCCTCGCGCTGTTATTGTTACTTTGGGAAATAATTTGTACAGGATACAAGAGGTACCACCTCCTGCCGCTATCTCTTTGGTTACTGCAAAACAATGCAGTAAGCTCATTTCCAAAACTAGGAAATTCATTTTCTTGATGATCCGCCCCCAAGGCAAGAAGAAGATTGTGGCCACAACCTCCAAACAGGGCTCCTCTGCATGACAACAACAAATGGATAAGGTTGTGGAGGAATACGGGGAAATCTTCACCTCACCCACTGGGGTTCCTCTACACTATCAAGTCAAGCACCCGATTTATCTGACCCCAGGTGCACTACTACCCAATGGACCGATCTATCGGTGCTCTGTTCTGGAGAACGATGAAATGAAGAGGTAGATTCAGGAGCTTCTGCAAAATGGTCACATCCGACCAAGCTCATCGCCCTGTGGGAGCTCGATCGTGTTGGTATAGAAGAAGGATGGGACGTGGAGACTCTGTATTGACTATTAGGAATTGAACAAGATCACTGTCCGGAATAGGTACCCAATCCCACGGATTGATGACCTTCTGGACCAATTCAAAGGTGAAAAATATCTTAGCAAGATCGACTTGAAGTCTGGGTATCACCAGGTACCAATTGAACCCTCCAATGTGTGGAAGATTGCCTTCAAAGCCAAGGAAGGCCTTTTCGAATGGCTGGTCATGCCTTTTGGGTTGACGAATGCTCCCGCAACCTTCATGAGGATGATGGACGACATCTTGCGGCCATTCACCAACTCATTTGTAGTGGTGTACTTGGATGACATTCTTATCTTCAACCAGACTTGGGAAGAGCACCTTCACCACATCTGACAAGTCCTCCAAACATCGCGGCAACACAAGTTGTGTGCCAATTTGGAGAAGTGCACTTTGGCATGACCCAGGTTCAATATCCGGGATACATTATTGCTGAAAGGGGGGTGCATGTGGATCCAGCCAAGATCCAAGTCATTCGGGATTGGCCACCCCCAACCACTATAACAGAGCTCCGCAGCTTTCTGGGTCTTGTTAATTTCTACCGGAGGTTCGTGTTGGGATTCTCTCATATCACTTAGCCCTTGAGTCAAGTCACCAAGGGAGGAGCAAGAGAAAAATTATTTTGGTCGGAACCTCAACAGAAGTCATTCACAAAATTGAAAAATCACCTCTATTCTTCCCCAGTGCTCACTTTACCAGACTTGCAACAACCATTTGAGATCGAGACAGATGCCTCTGACTATGCTATTGGGGAAGTTCTTACTCAACAGGGACATCCAGTGGCATATCACAGTGAGACATTGTCTGACACAGTTCGCAAGTATACCACTTATGACAAAGAAATGTATTCCATTATGCAAGCTTGTCGACAATGGAAGCATTACATTTTAGGGAAGGAAACAATCATCCACACAGACCACCAGCCCTGTAGTTCATACATACACAAGAGAAGTTGCAGAATGATCACCATCAGAATTGGTCCACATAACTGGAACAGTTTCATTTGAACATCAAGTACAAGAATGGTAGCACCAATAATGTTCCAGACTGCCTAAGCCGACCACAGATCGTGGCGCTCACCACCGTTCTGAACTCTTATGGGCACGAGACTTCTGATTGGCCTCTTCTCTACGAGAGTGACCTAGAATTCGGCCACACTTACAAGGCACTCTGGGGGGGTACGCAAGTTCCAAATTTTCACCTCCAAGATGCATTTTTATGTCACCTACGACACCTTTGTGTTCCTTAAAGCGAGCGTGCCAAGATGATATGGGAAGCACACTACAGTCGAGTCGCTGGGCATTTCGGGATCGAGAAAACAGTAGCTATACTGCAGAATTATTTCTATTGGCCGAACCTTCGCAAGGATGTCGAGAAGCACATCAGATCCTGCACTGCCTGTGCCATTTCCAAACCAACCATCAAGAAGCAAGGCCTATACACTCCGCTACGTACCCCTAGTCGACCTTGGGAATCCATCTCCATGGATTACATGTTGGGCCTACCTTCTACTAAGCATGGAAATGACTATGTTTTCATGTGTTACACCATTTTTTGGTCATCTAACCTATTATCATTAGATGGACCCAAGTACACCATGTAAGACCAATTTTACCCTAAGTAAAATTGCTTTCACTATGTTAAATAACTTAATAAACCACATTTATTAGGTTATTTATGGTCTAAACAGGAAACCCCAAAAGGAAATATTAAACAAACCTATATTTTTTTTATTTTCCTCATGGAATAATTAATTAAACCATAAGTTAATTATTATTCCCAGTCATGTTTAACCCAAAAACAAAGAAATTAATTAGATAAACCTTTATTTATCTTATTATTTTCTAGGAATAACTATTTAAATCTTATTTAGATAATATTCCTTGTTAAATATGACCAAATCACCCACAAATAATTAAATAAATCATTATTTATTTGATTATCTTCTAACCGCTTCCTTAAAAAGATAAATAAATCATTTATTTATTTATTTTTGACAAATTAAGGGATTTGACCCAAGTCAATACCTTTTCCCTCCAACAAATATAATAAAATATTCCATAAAAGGTGGATCTAGATTTGGTTAACATTATTTTAATCATGCACCAAGATCTAGAATGACCCAATATTTTGTTATAAATAGGAGGGTTTTTCCTACCATTCTTCACCTTTTGTTGCCTATTAGATCACTCCGGATCTATACACTTGGTCCCATTTTTCCATCATTTGCTGTGTGAGCTCCCATTGAGCTCTATTCTTTGCATTGGGTTTTCTACACCAACAAGAGAGAGAAATCTTAGATCTAAAGTGCTGAGGACTTCCAAGAACCCATCCCACTGAGGAGAATTGGATACGCCTTCTTGTTTTCCTCCCAGGTGCCCGATTAATACAAAAATTCTTTCAAAAATTGTTCTTGTCTTGTCTATTGGTATATGGAGCAAACCCTTATTTTTTTTGCTTAATGTCTTTCCATGCATAGATCTGGTTTTTTGCAGCTCTTTTATGTCTAACTAACCGCAGATCTGAAGATATTGGCAGCCACTTTTGTTGTTAGGGCTATTAGTTATGCGTAGCTAAAGTGGTCCTTTTTCGTACACTTCGATAAAGGATTCATACTAACAAATGGCGACTCCACACGGGTTTTAAATTACGACCGCTGTCGTTTTTCATATTCCTGCATATCCAGCTACTTCAGACCCTAGGGTTTCTTTTCAGCTTTTTTTTTTTTCCTATTTTCATGGTGTTTTTCCCCTATAAAACCCTAAAGCATTAAAATTTCTAACTTTCGTGTGTTTCCCCGGCCCTATCGCGTATTTACATTAGCCGCAATTATATTTACATATTTTTTTTCTCGAAATCTATCGCCGAGAGCGCCGGAATGTTGTGTCGCACTTTTGCCCAAAAACTACGAATCATAGATTCGTGTCGCAAAATAGCCCCAAAATCGTGACCGTAGTGCTGAAAACAAAGTCAAAAACTCGCGACTCCGGACATTTTTCTGTTTTTCTCGAAATTTTTCCGGGTTTTTCCGGCTTTCCGTCGTGCTTCACCGGATAGAGTCACCGTTTCGACCGTTTCTCGACCTTTTGTTCATCTAAGTGGGAACGCATCCTTAGGGGTTTCACATTTCCCACTTTTTTGGTGGAAGAGTTTGAATGCTTCAGTGTCCGCTTTTTTCGCAGCTCTGCACCCTTCCCTTTTTTCGCAGGATGAGGTACGTAATTGTTTGTGACGATTTTCGTCATGAGTCCCCACCTTGTACTCATGCTTTTATGGTCCCCCATTGGGCCTTTTACTGTGTGGCAGCACCATCGAGTCGCCCTTGTTTAGAGCATCCAAGTTGAGTCATCATCGCATTCATGGAGTCTATCCCGAGTCCCTTTGTACCCCGCTATAGCCCTCCACCATTCATTGCTTGGTCTCTCTCTTGTGTCGCACATTATGGCCTTCAGTCCCACTGTCCCCTATCCCTTATGATATTGCGTCAGTCACTACCAGGTCATTCATGCCCTTTATTCTCTACCAAGGGAAGTCGTCCATTCGCTACTCAGTCCCTTCCATTTCACCATCATCATTTGTGTCAGTCTGTCCGTCGCTCTACTATTTTCTCTCGTGCCTTAGTTGAGGATCTCCCATTGCCTCACCTATGGCGGACCTTCTTCTGTCAACATCAGCTCATTCATTCTAGAAGCCAGGTCTAGAGGGCGGTGTACCTTGGTTCCAGCTTCCACTCTTGTTTGGTGCCTCGGATCAGGCAAAGGGATCTCTCATTTTCCTTTGACTTGGTTGTTTCTCCACGCCAGCTCCTTCCCGCATGACCGAGATCCGTATACTTGATGGTTCAGTGATACAGCAGCAGCTCTTGATGATTCCCGGGTGTGTGTGAGATGTCTCAACCCTCATGAGGGGGTGGCCCTGCAGGTAGCCCCCCACATACCCGGATGACCTCCTCCTTGCAGCCTTTGATGCAGCTCCAGATATTTGATGATGTTGGCCTTAGCCACTTGCAGCGCCTCTTTGATTTGCATGTATCAGTCAGATTTTGTGAGCCCTTCCCCATTTACAGGGGGCATTTGGGTTGTATTTGTATCTCATGTACTCACATATTATTGTACAAGTCCTGGCTGTTATCCCAGGCACAGCATGTATGTGGGATTCCTCATTGTATTTTTATCTGGCTCATGATTATGCCAGCTGTACTTTATGGTTCGGTCCCTTGTTTACTGGACACACTATTCTTTTGTACTTTGTCTCAACGGGCATAGGTATGCCTCCCCCGCCGCCTTCAGCACAGGTACCCTCTCATAAAAAGAGACTTGTTGCACCTGCGAGTCTCGTCTCCTCAGGGTCTAGTTCTTCAACACACTATCTACCTTGCATTTCTCTCTCTGACTTCCCTTTTGTTGTCTAGTGATTGTGTTCTTACAACGTACTTCGGTCATACGATTTTCTCCTGACACTCGCACGCTGGGGGGCAATCCGTTACACCATTTTTTGGTCATCTAACCTATTATCATTAGATGGACCCAAGTACACCATGTAAGACCAATTTTACCCTAAGTAAAATTGCTTTCACTATGTAAAATAACTTAATAAACCACATTTATTAGGTTGTTTATGGTCTAAACAGGAAACCCCAAAAGGAAATATTAAACAAACCTATTTTTTTTTTATTTTCCTCATGGAATAATTAATTAAACCATAATTTAATTATTATTCCTAGTCATGTTTAACCCAAAACAAAGAAATAATTAGATAAACCTTTATTTATCTTATTATTTTCTAGGAATAATTATTTAAATCTTATTTAGATAATATTCCTTGTTAAATATGACCAAATCACCCACAAATAATTAAATAAATCATTATTTATTTGATTATCTTTCAACCACTTTCTTAAAAAGATAAATAAATCATTTATTTATTTATTTTTGACAAATAAAGGGATTTGACCCAAGTCAAATACTTTTTCCCTCCAACAAATATAATAAAATATTCCATAAAAGGTGGATCTAGATTTGGTTAACATTATTTTAATCATGCACCAAGATGTAGAATGACCCAATATTTTGTTATAAATAGGAGGGTTTTTCCTACCATTCTTGACCTTTTGTTGCCTATTAGATCACTCTGGATCTATACACTTGGTCACTCTTTTCTACCATTTGCTGTGTGAGCTCCCTTTGAGTTCCATTCTTTGTGTGGGTTTTCTACACCAACAAGAGAGAGAAATCTTAGATCTGAAGTGCCGAGGACTTCCAAGAACCCATCCCACTGAGGAGAATTGGATACGCCTTCTTGTTTTCCTCCCAGGTGCCCCATTAATATAAAAATTCTTTCAAAAATCGTTCTTGTCTTGTCTATTGGTATATGGAGCAAACCCTTATTTTTTCTACTTAATGTCTTTCCATGCATAGATCTGGTTTTTGCAGCTCTTTTATGTCTAACTAACCGTAGATCTGAAGATATTGGCAGCCACTTTTGTTGTTAGGGCTATTAGTTATGCGTAGCTAAAGTGGTCCTTTTTCGTACACTTCGACAAAGGATTCATACTAACATCATGGTCGTCGACAAATTCTCGGAGATGGCCATTATGGCGGCCTGCAAAAAGAATATCACAGCAGAAGCCACTGCTAAAATCTTCTTTGAACGAGTGTGGGTGCACTTTGGGATCCCATAGTCTATCATATCAAATCAAGATAGCAAGTTCCTCAACACATTTTGGTCTAGCCTCTGGTCAATGCTGGACACCAAGCTCACCAAGTCCACAGCTTTCCACCCCCAAACAGATGGTCAGACAGAGGTCATCAACAGAATGATTGTACACATTTTGCGCATGTACAATTCAAAGCATCCACGCATATGGGACAAGAGCCTCCCCTATGTAAAACATAGTTATAATCGAGCTCTCCACATTTCAATCAGCCATAGCCCCTTTCAAGTGGGCTTGGGATTCCAGCCACTATGTCCCATTGACGTAGCCATGCCATTTGCAGCTACTCAGGCTGATTCGGCTCATGTCCAGTATAAAGTCGAAAAAGAAAATAGCTTCATCGAATGCATTCAACACATCCACCAATAATTTCATGACACATTGGATAGATCCAATGCTAAGTACAAGCAACGCCATGATCAACACTGGGTGCCACACAAATTCTAGGTGGGCGACAAAGTATGGCTACATTTGCAGAAGGAGCGCCTCACTAGACCCCACCGCAAGCTTCGCTCGCTCTGATACGAGCCATACACCATCACCAAGGCTGTAGGGAACAATGCCTTCGAGCTCAGTGTTCCACCATTCCTCGGTCTACACCGAGTATTCAATGTGGACCACCTTCATCCTTACTTCCCACCTCTACTGGACACCTCTAACATTGCACAACAACTTACACCAACAGAGTTAAACCTAGACTGCATGGAATAGGCCACCATAGATTGTATCATGGACATGAAAATCAAGAACACTCGTAAATAGAAGATCCAACTATATTGGGTTGTCAAAGCTGGCCAACTCCTGCACCAAGGAAAGTGGTTCACCAGGGACCAAGTTCAGCATAAATTTTCTCATCTCATGGAGGAACTTAATGCAATGGGAACCATTGCTTCCTAAGGGGGGAGGAATGATCCAAGAAGATATTGGTGGTCACTCACCTATTCCACTTGGGGCCCCACCATTGTCTCTTTCAGCTTTTCAGTTTCGGCACAACTTAATATTTTTAGCAGTTTTTCGGGTCCTGAACTTCCAGAGCCGTTTTGAGGCCCTAAACGATATTTTTTTGGGAAAAAGGAGAGCAACATGGGTCCATCGATTGATGTTTCTTTTTCAAAATTTGTATTCCTCGGATAGATATTTCTAACAAGGTATGGTATGTGTCAAACGGAGATCGTATGCCAAAGTTACGCCCCTGGGAAGTTGAAACACCAATTTACCCAAACGAGGCCCATAGTTTTGGCGCTTCATCTCCTAAGGTTAGGGTTTTGGCTATTTAGGATTTCCCATTGTTTCAAAATAATAAATAGGCCCTCGAGCCTTATTGTAACTCATTCAGAGGCCTGTAACTGCCACATCTCTTCTCAGAGATAGCTACCAACGCCCTAGCTAGTTTTATTTCCATTCTGTCTATAAGCAAATTTCAATTCTTTGATATTAATGAAATGAAGTGTGATTTCCTCTGCATCTTTGTATTTATGGTTATATGTTTATTCTGTTGCGTTCCTGCATAAATCTGGATCAATTCATTTGTTAAGATTTCCTTTTTCTCCCTTTTTAACATAGATTCAACTTCATCTTCTTAGCATAGAGTAGCATACTAAGAATCAAACATAAATACCCCAAAACATCAATAGAACACTAAAAACAATGAAATAAGAAAAGGGATACTTAGGCACACATAGTGTAGTACACTTCATCAGTTTACTAGCCCTGGTTGATAATTTATGCTATCAATTTAGGACACTAAATTGACTAAACATTTTGGCGTTGTTGTCGGGGAAGTGTAATTAGGTAGCCTTATTTCCTATTTCCCAAAAACAATGATATGCTTAGAGAAAGATATTCTAGGGGTAGATTTATAAGAGGCAGAAGCTTAATTTCCACAAATCCACTCACTCCACCAAGACCAAGAAGCATCACACCTCCAACTCAAACCCACATTCCATACTATACTAGTCATAGGCTTCTAGAAGTCTCAAGATCAGATATCCCATCAGGAAGATCTCCCACTTCATCCATTGAAGAAATTCTAGAGGAAGAAGGTCCAAGGACTCCTACAGAAGGGATAACCTTTTTCAATTCCACAGGGGAATATATTCCAGTAGAAGAATTACAAATCCCTAGTGAAGAGGAATAAGAGGACTATTTCTTCAATATACCCTTGATAGAAGAACCAATAGAACAACTAGCTCTTCCAACTGAACCCTATATCAGTTCAGAAGAATCTATCATGGTAGAAAAAGGGGAAGGAGAAGTCTTTAATGGAGAACATACGCTATTTGGAGGAGGTAGAGGTAGAGGAGGAGATAGAGGAAGAGGTAGAGGTACAGAAGAAGGTAGAGGAAGAGGAAATGCAAAAGGAGGAAGAGGTAGAAGAGAAACTGGAAGTCCTTTTGGATTCCCTATAATAGATGAAGAAACTAATGCAACTATGAAAAATATCTCACCCTCTGTTCTTCCAAACTTTCATGGACTAAAAAGTGAAGATCCTGAGACCTTATTTGAATTTGAAGTTCTATGTAGAACCTGTGATTACATACAAGATGCTCAGAAACTTAAACTATTCCCTTCAACATTGAAAGGAGCAGCATTAAAATGGTTTATGAGTTTAATCACTAGGTCTATTAGGACATGGGATGAAATGAGGAAATCATTTCTAGATAGATATTTGGATTACTGTATACTAGTTAGCCATAAGGAGGAAGTGTTTAAGATGATGCAAAAAGAAGATGAAAATCTAGAAGATTAGTTGGAAAGATTTAACTATAACATCAAGAGGGAAAAAATGGAAAACTTGGACCAATATACTTTGAAATCTCTTTTGTTGAAGACAATTAGGGATGAATGGATAGATATTCTTAATATGATGGGGAAAGGATACATATCTCAACTTTCATTAACTGATATAGCAGAACTATGTATTAATCTTTCAAGAGGAAAATCTAAGATTCTAAAAGGACCAAGAGACCCTGCTCTTGCAAGGGCAATAAAATATGCAGTTGGAACAGTAAGTAGGGCGGAGATAGGAAATATGCTTGATGAATTAAAAACTAACATTCTAAGGAGTCTTAGTGAGAAAATAGACACCCTTAAGTTACAAAACAAGCAGAAAGCTGAAATTGATGCCTTAGCAATCTTTTGTCCCAAATGTAGGAAGAATCATGCCTTAAGAGAGTGTCCTTTGGATGCAAAAGTAATAGATAATTGTGCAATTTGTTCAGAAAAACATGAGACCAAGAATTTTCCCTCAATCCCTCGCCTTAAAGTTGTCTTTCAAGAAGAAACAACCACAAATTCCACAGAATCTCTTAATTTTGTCTCTAAATACCTTGGCAGGGACCTCAAACACAAGGTTTTAGTAATCAAATGTATAATCAACCCCCACCTAATTGGAACTCTTGGCAACAACCTTGACCCAATTTCAAAATCAATCTCAACCTTGGGCTCAAGGAGCACAAAACCCTTATGGAAGGTTCTCCCAGTATTATCAATATCCACCCTCTTATCCATCATATCCATCATATTCAAACTTTCCTCCTCAACAAAATCCTCAGCAGAATCCACAACATCAAAACCAACATCAAAATCAAAATAAAAATCCACCACTTCCATTACCATTTCCTCATAAATAAAATCAGTTACCTGCCCATCAAATACCAAACCCCAACAATAAAAACCCTCAGAATACATATATGATAGAAGGTCAACAATTTCCAACCTATTTGATTACTCCTTTAGACCTTAATGATGTTCAACTTAGGTCTAGAAGAATACTTGAAAGAAAGAAACCTTTTGTAGTTATACAAGAACAAAACAATTATGAGGAAGATTCTCTACAGGTAAATAAAAGTTTTGAAGAAAACACATCTCTTCAAGACCAAAACATTGGAAAATAAAAACAGAAAGAACCAATAATTTCAACTCCTATGTTAGAACAGCCATCAGCATCTACTACTACACCTCCTTTTCCTTAGAGATTACAAATTGAGAGAGGTGTAGAGAAACAAATTATGATGCCTAACTATGATTTCCTAGATGATTTAAGAAATGTTTGTATCAAGATTCCATTATTACAGGACATCAAGGAAATTTCAATTCTAGCAAAGACAATATAAGAGTTGAGTATGAAAAAAATAGGAAAAATAATAAAAGAGATCAGGAAAATACAACTGATAGGAAAAATAGCAGACATAATGATGGGAAATATTGCCATTCCAAAATATCTAGATCCCGGAAATCTAATTGTTAAGATACATATCAATGGAATAGAAATTCCAAACACACTTATTGATCTAGGAGCAGTAATCAATATCATGAGTAGGCAAATCATGGAAAAACTAAAACTTCCTAATCTTCTTTTTACACCCACACTATTACAACTAGCAGATAGATCTGTAATTAAACCAAATGGGGTATTAGAATACATTTCAGTGTCCTTAGATTCTTGGGAGTATCTTGTGGATTTCATGATCCTAAATCCTAAAAATGATCTAGGAGGACATCCTATTATATTAGGAAGACCTTGGTTAGCTACAGTTGATGCCTTCATTAACTGTAGATCCGGTGATATGTACATCTCTGATGGAAGTTCAACCAAGAAATTAACCTTGTATCCTCCACCAAGAACAATCACAGAATTAGATGATACTCAATTGATTAATGATGAAGAAGATATACAACCTCTCTTCACTATTTCAGAAATTAGTGAAGATGGTCAGATTTTGAATGCCTTGGAAAATCATGAATCTTCTTCAGAATACAAACATGAAAAATTCCAAGAAGAATCCAACATTGAGTTCTTGTCATCAAGATAGATGTCTCTTTAATCCATGGAAGAATTTGGCAACTATACAATTGAAATATTCCCAATAAAAACCTTAAACATAAACAAAAACCTAGAGAAATTTCAACAAGAAAAGCTAGTCAAAATATTACAAAGACATTCTTCTACATATGCATGGGAGTACACTGTGTTAGTGTTAGTCTTGTCATACTGCCATCAGTGATCAAATTTACTATTTTTCATTTGCAGAGTAGGAGTCCGATACCATAAATTTTCATCATTCCATTAGGTCATGGATTCATTGATGGTAGTGGTTTTTCACCAATTTTCCCTCATGCAGAAATTTGTTGATTCTCCTCTCTATGGTCTTCAGTCATGATTCACTTTCACTCCAAAATTCATGTTATCAGGTCATAGGGTTGGCCTTATTAGGTTCTAGGGTCTCATCATGGTCAAATTAATGAGTCAAGTGTCAATAAATATCAGCGAGGTCATGAGGAGGTCAAAGAAACTCAAAGGCACAGTATCTAGAAAAATCAAAGAGTTGTTCTATTAAGCTTAATGTAATTTTCACCTCAAAAACATGTTTTGAGGTAAAAACATGACACTTTTCCTTTATTATCATTTCTTATGTAATTTTATGTCTTCATATGTAATAAGTTGAGCTTCTGAAGCTACCATCTCTACACAGCCACCGCCCTACTTTTTAAAGGTGTTTTCCACTATATTTTTAGTGTAAAATCATGTTCTAAGTATATTCATCAGAAGGAGCCCAGAAAGATCTTTCCAACGATATATTATACTCTCAAAACTGACTCCTGGATTGGAAAATATGCCTAAGTGAATAAAAGTCCCAAAAAGCCTAACCTTACACCTTTTCTAATTTGTCCCTTAGACTTTATAACTTCTACCTTTTCATATAATTTTAAAATTTTTCATTGTAATCCCCTCCTTTCGATTCGATCGCAACCCTTTTCTTCCGATCCGATCGCAACATTCAATCGCATGGTCCTGATTGACCCACCTTCGATTGAGAACCTCTGATGCGTTTGACCCCCCCCCCCCCCCCCCCAAGATCGTATCTAGACCGTTGATCTTCTCAGAGATCTGACAGCCCACATCCAATCATAATCACTTGATCGCATCGCAAACTTTGCAGCGCTCCCAAATTTTGTCCCCGCTCCTATGATTTTCTCTGATGCGATTAATCGCATATCACTCATCGCAACCGACAATTCCCGCAAAGTTTAACTCCAAACCCCCTCCTCTTCCAATCTCTGATTGCGATGCCCGGTCCCACCATAAATCTTTTTCTGCCCATTCAAAATAAAAATGGTTTTGTCCATTTGTAAAAGTGATATTTTGATTATCATAGTTTTAAAAGATTTCTTAAGTCCCCCATCGCATCGCAAGTTTCCATTACGAAATGCTCCCGTTGCGATTTGTGATAGCGATTGCAATTTCCCCTGGGTCCCACCAGAAAAGCCTTCCGCTTTTCAAAAAGAAGAAGGTTTTTCTCAGTGTAAAAGAGGAAATTTTGTTTTATGTTCGTTTTAAAAGAATTTATTCCGCTCCCTTACCTTTGGTCTATACTCCATTGCATCGTGCATTTTACACTCCTGCCATATGTTATGTCCTCCCCTTCTACTGCGATTACGATTGCGATTTCCCTGGTCCCACCAAAGCCCTCCGCTCTTTTCAATAAAAATTATTTTCCTCCTATCGCATCACAAGTTTTCAATCGCTCTGTTTTGCAATACACCCTCCCCCCTTTCCAATGCGATTGCGATTGCGATTTCCCTTGGGCCCACCATCCTTTCCTTTGCTCTTTTTCACCCAAAAAGGGACTTTTCTTCATTGAAACAGAAAATATGGTTTTCATCGGGCATTAGTCTTAGACAGTTGGTTTTTCTTCAAAGAGTAAAAATAGAGACAATGGTCAAAGGCCGTGAACTAATTGTGAACCAGAGACATCTACAGCAGTAATGAAAAAGGGATTTGTTCTTTAGATTTCCTATTTTCATTCGTTGGGTGTAACATTGAATCCTCAAGATGGTCAAAATGTTTTTTTACTCCTTCTTTTGAGGGGCAGATTGTTGGTTTTTTTTTTTCTATGTTCATATTTTGGTTTCTGGGCTATTGAAATAGACCCTCCTATGGATCTACTCCCCTCAAATTCTGCCTATTTAATGTAATTTCTGAGTCATTTGAAAAAAAAAAGAAGGTGAGGAATAAGTTGGAAATCACTGAGGATGCTCTGCGCTCCATTTGTAACAGTTTGACAAGAAATTAATAAAGAAATGCAGCACTGATTTTTGGGATCAAAAAAAAAAAAAGTGAGGAATAAGTTGGAAATCACTGAGGACGCTCTGGGCTCCATTTGTAACAGTTTGGAAGGGAATTAATAAAGAAATGCAACACTGATTTTTGGGATCCCTGTGGTATGGATTTTAGCACTGTTCTTTCCTTTGTGTTCATCTGTTAATAGTTATTTTTTCCATTCATTCATTCATATCTCTGTTTGAATGCTTTCAAGATAGATAGGTAGAATCCGTTGTATAATGCTCTGCCTTGGGAAATCATTCAATACTCTATGTTTTTTGCTGTTTGAAAAGGATCCATCTCCTATGCCCTTTTCAGCTTCTCACCAGTCTTAAACATTACATCATCATTTAAAATAAATTGTTAAAATCCCTGCCTATCTTGCCCCACGGAATACCCTGTATCTTTGATTTATTTCCCCAGTTTCAAACTGCCCAACCCCATCTGTTCATACAACCTTGAAAATTTATAAAAAACATTTCAAGTATTATTATACCTAGCCTAAAATCAGTCCACATTTATACTTCATTGAATATTTTTCACAGAGAGAGCCCTCTCCTGACCTTGTAGGGCTAGCTACAAGGTTGGACGTGGCTTGAGGTTACCCTGATTTGCCTTCCTTCAGCCTAAGGTTCAAATTAGGTGCTAAAATTTCTGGCGACCATACTGGGGAATATTTTAAATGAAATATTGATCACCCCAGTAATATCTTCTATATAAATTCTTGGACTCTGGATGATGAGATTCAGAGTTTGCTAGGCTAAAATAAAACATTGTAAAGTAGAAATTTGACCACACTAGCTTCAAGGAGATACACAAGGGCCAACCCTGATCCAAATCCCCCCCCTATGTTTGAAAATTCTAATCTCATCCCAAGAATAATCAGAAGACAAGAAGGTTCAGTAAGCCCTAGACTTATTTTCAGATCCCATACCTGGCCCAGTGAGTGGTTGTTTGTAGAAGACCTCTCTTTTGATCAGCATTTTGAGCTTTCTTTGTTTAGAAATAAATCAGAAACTGCACTTGATGACACAGTTTTAGATCCACAATTTCTTATAGATATTGAAGTTAAAAGGGAAAACACATCAATTGATGATTATATTTTGAATTCCTCTCAGACATATATCACTGTAACCAATATCCCTGAGCCTTCAGAGTTATCAGAAACAGCATTTCCTGCCCTTAATTCATCAGCATTCCCATCAGTTTCAGAAGTCAATTCTCAGCTTTCGACTCCTCCATCAACACCTCCCTTGAATCCTAGTATCACAAACACTGTTGTAAATCCACCTTGAGTCATGGCTTCCTAGGATGCACCCCTGGTTTTACCTCAGAATCTGAATGATATGCCTGCTGATTACCAAAGTAAAATACCTATCTTTGATGCCACTCAAAGCATCATAGCCCAGCAGAAGGTTGATAAGATGAATGATTTCTTTGACCTTCATGAGGTAGAGGCAGAAAATGTAACCACAAGATTGTTTGTCCAAAGTTTTGGAGGTGAAGTTAGAAAATGGTTCAGAGCCTTACCAGCAGCTTCTATCCACAATTTGCAGGAGCTACATAGAAAATTCCTAGACTGGCAGGAGGTAAAGAAAAACCCACTCCAAATCTTGTCTGAATATGAAAATATTATTTGGAATGTGGGTGAAAGTGTACAAGATTATTGTGTGAGATTTAATGCAGTGTATAATGCTATTCCGACCAACCTGAAACCCCCCATGGGGTTATATTTGCTCAAATTTCCAGATGGTTTTGATGCTAATATGGCGTATCAGCTACGAGAAAGAGATCCTACCACACTTGAAGACATGCAGAAGATAGTTGTAAGCGTAGAAGCAAATTTGCTGGCCAGAAGAGCGCGGAAAAAAGCTGAAAAGAGGGTAACTATGAAAGAATAAGCATCTCTGAACAGTGGAGAATATGGTTGATCGGTTGACTATTTCAGACAAACTTGAAGCACAAATCAGGAATCTGAATTTCAGAGGACAGCAGTAGCCACAATTCCGAATTAAGCAAAGGGAACATAAAACGCAAGACCAAACAACAAAACAGCAGCAGATCAGGACCCCTTTGTAGCAAAATTATGTTCAAGGAATGGAAATAGATGATGATGATGATCCAGTAGTTGAAGCTAATCATTTCTTTACTACCGATGGTTCGCCCATCTTTCTCACAGAAGACGAAGAATATACAACGATTCCAAACATTCGGAAAGATGAAGATTTCATATTGGCCAATGATGTAGTGTTAAAGGAAGAATCTGATGATTATCAACGAGGATATATGAATTCTTTTTCAGCGCAACAGAAGAAGTATTCTTTGAGGAGCATAGATGTGCCAATCAATCCCATTCAGAAAGGGAAAGAGCTGCAATCGAATATTGACTCCTCAAATACTCAAAGAAAAGGTAAAAAGCCTATTGATCCCTCTCCCAGCAAGGCATCCTCAGCGATTAGCATTGCAAATGAAAAGAACCAGCATAGCGCAGCAAAGAAATAAGTAGAGAAGAAAGATTCTCCTATCAAAGAGGTAGAAAAAGTTCCATATTTTAATTTAGAAAATGAAATTGCCAAACTAAAGGTGTCCATGCCCATGACTGAGTTGGCAAAAATTAGCACTTATAAACATCAGGTGTCTAGAATTTTGCAAATAGACTCTGTATCAGATATGGTAAATGTTGAAGATGACTATCCTGAACTCATTTTTGGTCCAGCCATAGATGGTCAGTCTGAAGAAAGTGAAGTCCCTCCCTTCTACCTGAGTCTTAGATTGCATGAGTTCATTTTACATAACGCTATGTTGGACTCCAGAGCCTCACGCAACTTGATGTCCAAAGCCATTATGGAGAATTTTGGTCTTGATATTACCCGTAAATACCATGATTTGTATTCCTTTGACTCCGATAGGGTCCATTGTATTGGTATTATCAAATACTTGGTGGTGTCTTTAGATCAAATCCTAGCCAAGAATGTTTTGATGGATGTGGTTGTTGCCGATGTTCCACCATGGTTTAGAATGCTTTTGTCTAGGTCATAGGGTGCGAAACTAAAATGAATCATACACCTTGACTTCTCTTATGCCACCATTCCCGTGTTCGGTCAGTTGAGAAAACTATACAGGGAGAAGAAAATGAAATACATGATCACTAGCAAAGAGAAGCCAGTTAATCATCCAATTAATGCAGTCCACACATATTTAGAGTCATTTGTATTGTATTCCGATGGTGTTTTGAATGATGAAAATTTCCAGTTGATAGAAGTAGATGAGATACATGAAATTTCAGAAAATTTTAGGAAAGTCCTTAGATAGGAAAAAGATAAAGCAGCAAGTATTTCTGACCCTCCTGCCTGCCAGCAACAAAAGGAAAATGAACAGTAGAAAAATGCAAAAATCAGTCGAGAAAAAGAAGAGAAAGAAGCAAAATTTCAGCATTTATAAGAAGAAGAAGAAGCCCTTTGGAGCATGGACTTTGACGGAGCTATTGATAAGGACGGTGCTGGTATAGGAATATGGATTCAGAGCCCTGTTTCCCAGCCTAAAAAGGTTCCTAGTAATGTTAGAGTATGTGATTACAAATTGGCTTTTGACTGCTCTAACAATGAAGCAGAGTATGAAGCTTTGATTGCAAGTTTGAAAATTTTGAAAAAGCTGAAGGCAAAGAGGATTTCCGTCTATGGAGATTCGGATTTGATAATAAAATAGGTAAAGGGAGGGTATCAAGAAAAACATCCGCGATTAAGGGCCTACAGAAATGTAGTCCTAGACATCTTGAGGACGTTTTCTGAGTACACATTGACAACAGTACCCCGAATGCAGAATCTTATTGCAGATTCCCTTGCCACCACTGCAAGCAATTTGAAGATTCCAATGAATTCCAGAAACAATTTTGAAATTTATTTCAAACATCGACCTACTGTTTTGGATAATTTAAGGTATTGGCAAGTGTTTTGGGATGACAATGAAATCAATGTTTTTTTGCAGAATGGAGGAAAATTCAAGGATACTTCCATAAAGGGTGATTATGATGATCAAGAAATCGAAGAAAATTGGATGGACATATTGTAGCTAAAAGACAATGTAATTCCTAGAGGTCTCATACCTTTAGAGGAGCTTTTTGATCAAGATGATGTTGCGAAGAAACCGAGCTTGGTTCCTACTGATAAAGGAGTTGAAGATGTTAATCTTGGAACAGCTGACAAGCCTAAGCATGTGAAGTTATCAAAAGCATTGTCCCCTGAGGTAAAGGAACAATATGTTAAATTACTTTCTGAATCTTCTGATGTGTTTTCCTGGAATTATTCAGATTTGAAGGTGTATGAAAAAAATATAATTCAGAATACTATTCCCATCAAGCCAGATCAGAAGCCATTTAGACAGAAGCTGAGAAGGATCAACCCAAAGTTGCTTCCATCTATTGAAAAAGAGGTAAACAGATTGTATAAGGCTAGTATCATTGTCCCAATTACATTTTCTGATTGGATTTCGAACTTGGTCCCAGTACGCAAAAAGACAAGAGAGATAAGGTTGTGTATAGATTTCCGGAATCTGAATAGAGTATCCTTGAAGGATAACTATCCACTTCCGAAGATGGACCGTATTCTGCAAAGAGTAGTTGGAGCATCAAGGATGTCACTACTCGATGGTTACTCAGGCTATAATCAGATCTTGGTGCATGAAAAAAATCAAGACAAAACCGCCTTCACAACACCTTGGGGAAATTTCCAGTATGCCAAAATGCCATTTGGTATGAAGAACGCTGGAGCCACTTTCCAGCGAGCAATGGACATTGCTTTTGCCAATGAAAAGGATATTTTTCTGGTTGTTTATTTGGATGATCTAACAGTGTTTTCTGGTTCTGATGATCAACATTTGCACCACTTGAGAATTGTATTTCAGCGATGCAGAAAGTTTGGGATTTCTCTCAATACGAAGAAAATTCTGTTTGCTATGGATGAGGGCAAGCTGCTGGGGCATATCATCTCTAAAGACGGTATCCGCATCGATCCTTCAAGATTGAAAGTGATTCAGCACATAGACCTCCCACGCAACAAAAAGGAGATTCAGGCATTTAATGGTAAGACGAACTTCTTTATACCCAATTTGGCTGAACATTTAAGAGAAATGACTAAAATGTTGAAAAATGACAGCACTGTCAAATGGAGTGAGGATGCTGTCAAGTAATTTAATCTGGTAATTTTTTCTCTGTCCAATGCCCCAGTCTTGATTAGTCCTGACTACACTCAAGATTTCATTATATTCTCATTTGCATCGGACCATACTATGGCTGCGATATTAATGCAAAAGAGAGAACAGATTGAACAGCCCATTGCCTTTTTTAGTAGGACCATTCGAGATGTTGCCTTGCAATATAATATCATTGAGAAAAAAGCATTGGCTCTTATAAAATCACTAAAGGATTTTAGAGTATACATTCTGCATTCACATACCATAGCATATGTTCCTAATGCAGAGTGAAAGATGTCTTGATGCAAAATGATCCAGATGGAAGAAGAGGTAAGTGGATAGCAGCAATGTTGGAATATGATTTAGAGATCAAACCCACAAAGTTAATTAAAGGACAAGGTTTGGAAAAATTAATGGCATAATCAAACCTGCGTGCTCTGGACATAAACCTCATAGCAGCAATGTCAGAGGATGAGGATGACGGTTCGCTTGTTCCGGTTTCAGAAATTTTTCTCCAATCCCCATGGTATTTAGACATAATTTATGTTCTTCATCATCTTTCACCACCTCCCGAGATGTCTAGAATAAAAGGTAGATCACTAAAACTCAAGTCTACTAAATTTTTCATTTTAAACAATGCTCTTTATTGGAAAGATCCAGGAGGTATTCTGCTTAATTTTTTGGTTGAAGAAGAGGCTCAACAGGTGATGCATGACTTTAACAAAGGTGATTGTGGTGGTCATTTTTTTTGGAAAACAACAGCTAACAAAGTGTTGAAAGCAGGATATTATTGGCCCACTTTTTTTTCATATTTATATAAAACAGTGATAAGCTACCATGAGTGTCAAGTTTTTCAAGGAAAAAAGGAAACTGCTTCCTCTTCCTTTGAAACCAGTTCAAGTAAATGCTCCTTTTCAGTAGTGGGGACTTGATTTCATAGGGGAAATCCATCCCACATCGTCAACACAGCATCGATGGATCCTGATAGGTACCGATTACCTCACCAAATGGATCGAGGCCATTCCAGCAAGGCAGGCCACTGATACGGTAATCATTCAATTCTTAGAATCAAATATCTTGTCTTGTTTTGGTTTCCCTCACAAAATCATAACAGACAATGCAGCAGCATTTAGATCCAAGAATAAGGTGGAATTTTGCGACAAATACAATATTGTGTTGGGCCATTCAACAACATACTACCCACAAGGCAACGGCTTGGAAGAATCATCAAATAAATCTCTGATAAACATAATTAAGAAAATGTTGGAAACAAATAAGAGGAATTGGCACCGAAAGCTTATCAATGCGTTATGGGAAGATAGAGTCAGCTATAAGAAATCCATAGGTATGCCACCATTTGAGTTAGTTTATGGTACTGATGTTGTTTTTCCCATGTCACTTACAGTTCCGGTCATGAGACTATTGCAAGAGGCTGGCAGTGAAAAGGAAGATAATCAACGAAGGATCAATCAAATGATCCACCTTCAGAAAACAAGGGAGGAAGTTTCTCAGAACACTATTTTGTTGTAGGAAAAGATAAAGAAAATCTATGACCATAAAACCAAAGTAGAGAAATTTCAGTTGGAAGATGTGGTATTGAGATGGGATGCACGAAATGAGGACAAAGGGAAGCATGGTAAGTTTGAAAACCTGTGGAAAGGACCATATAAGATTTCAGCGTACAGGGGACAGAATGCCTTTCTGCTCACAGAGATGGATGGCCAAGATTTCCCTAGAGAACCAGTGAATGTTAGGTTTTGAAGCACAACTGCTTTTGAGATATTGGATCCAAAATTATGTCACAGTCATTGAAGTTTGGGGCCTGAAGTGAAGGCTATAAAACTTTAATGATATGTGTAAGGTTTGCTGGTTTTGATTTCAGTTTTCAGTCATGTTTTGAGTCAGATTCAGTCTGAATTGTGTTAGTTTTCAATGTTTTGACCATATTTTCCCAATGGATAAGTCTACTTGGTCTACGGTGTTATTGGCACCTCCAAGGAGCTACCATCCACATTGGAGCCAATGTTAGTGTCAGTCTTGTCATACTGCCATCAGTGATCAAATTTACTCTTTTTCATTTGCATAGTAGGAGTCCCATACCATAAATTTTCATCATTCCATTAGGTCATGGATTCATTGATGGTAGTGGTTTTTCACCAGTTTTCCCTCATTCAGAAACTTGTTGATTCTCCTCTCTATGGTCTTCAGTCATGATTCACTTTCACTCCACAATTCATGTTATCAAGTCATAGGGTTGGTCTCATTAGGTTCTAGGGTCTCATCATGGTCAAATTAATGAGTCAAGTGTCAATAAATATCAGCAAGGTCATGAGGAGGTCAAATAAACTCAAAGGCACAGTATCTAGAAAAATCAAAGAGTTGTTCTATTAATCTTAATGTAATTTTCACCTCAAAAACATATTTTGAGGTGAAAACATGACACTTTGCCTTTATTATCTTTTCTTATGTAATTTTATGTCTTCATATGTAATAAGTTGAGCTTCAGAAGCTGCCATCTCTACACAGCCACCACACTGCTTTTCAAAGATGTTTTCCACAGTATTTTTAGTGTAAAATCATGTTCTAAGTATGTTCATCAGAAGGAGCCTGGAAAGATATTTCCAACGATATATTATACTCTCAAAACTGACTCCTAGATTGGAAAATATGCCTAAGTGAATAAAAGTCCCCAAAAGCCTAACCTTACCCCTTTTCTCATTTGTCCCTTAGACTTTATAACTTCTACCTTTTCATATAATTTTAAATTTTTTCATTGTAATCCCCTTCTTCCTATCTAATCACAACCCTTTTCTTCTGATCTGATCACAACATTCAATCGCATGGTCCCGATTGACCCCCCCCCGATCGTATATGGACCGTTGATCTTCTCAGCAATCTGATGGCCCACATCCAATCGCAATCTCTTGATCGCATCGCAAACTTTTCAGTGCTCCCAACTTTTGTTCCCTCTCCTATGATCTTCTCCAATGCGATTAATCGCATATCACTCATTGCAATCGGTGATTCCCGCAAAGTTTAACTCCAAACCCCCTCCTCTTCCAATCTCCGATTGCGATGCCCGGTCCCACCATAAATATTTTTCTGCCCATTCAAAATAAAAAGGGTTTTTTCTGTTTGTAAAAGTGATAATTCGATTATCATAGTTTTAAAATATTTCTTAAGTCCCCCATCGCATCGCAAGTTTCCATTATGAAATGCTCCTGCTCCCTTCCCACTGCGATTTGCGATTGCGATTGCGATTTCCCCTGGGTCCCACCAGAAAAGCCTTCTGATTTTCAAAAAGAAGAAGGTTTTTCTCTGTGTAAAAGTGGAAATTTTGTTTGATGTTTGTTTTAAAAGAATTTCTTTTGCTCCCTTACCTTTGGTCTATACTCCATCGCATCGCGCGTTTTGCACTCCCGCCATATGTTATGACCTCCCCTTCTGGTGCGATTGCAATTGCGATTTCCCTGGTCCCACCAAAGCCCTCCGCTCTTTTCAATAAAAATGTTTTTCCTCCTATCGCATCGCAAGTTTTCAATCGCTCCATTTTGCAATACACCCTCCCCCCTTTCCAATGCAATTGTGATTTTGATTTTACTTGGGCCCACCATCCTTTCCTTTGCTCTTTTTCACCCAAAAAGGGACTTTTCTTCATTGAAATGGCAAATATGGTTTTCATCGGGCATTATTCTTCGCCAGTTGGTTTTTCTTCAAAGAGTAAAAACAGAGACAATGGTAAAAGGCCGTGAACTAATTGCGAACCAGAAACATCTACAGCAGTGATGAAAAATGGATCTGTTCTTCAGATTTCCTATTTTCATTCGTAGGGTGTAACAACGAAACCTCAAGATGGTCAAAATTTTTTGTTACTCCTTCTTTTCAGGGGCAGATTGTTGGTTTTTTTTTCTATGTTCAGATTTTGGTTTCTGGGTTATTGAAATAACCCCTCCTTTTGTGGATCTACCCCCCTCAAATTATTCCTATTTAATGTAATTTCTGAGTCATTTGAAAAAAAAAAAAAGTGAGAAATAAGTTGGAAATCACTGAGGATGCTCTGCGCTCCATTTGTAACAGTTTGGCAGGGAATTAAAACAAAAATCTCTGAAGCACCTATTTTAAGGGGACCTAACTGGAAATTACCTTTTCACATCTCAACAGATGGCTCAGATACAGCTTTAGGAGCTGTGTTGGAACAAAAAGACTTGATTCCTTATGCCATCTACTATACAAGTAAAAATTTGACTCCTTTAGAGTTGAATTATACTGTAACTGAAAAAGAGTTCTTAGTTGTTGTTCATGCCATAAATAAATTCAGACTCTATATAACAGGCCATGAAACCTTTTTCGACATAGATCACTTTGCAATTAGGTATTTAATGAACAAATCAATTACTAATGGCAGAGTCACAAGATGGTTATTGCTTTTACAAGAATTTAACATCACCATTCTAGATAGGCCTGGAAAACAAAATACAGTAGTTGATTTCCTATCTAGACTCCAAAACATTAAAGATAACACTCCAGTTGAAGATCAATTCCCTGATGAATATCTCTTTGCAATTACTACTCAAACTCCCTGGTTTGCTGACATTGCCAATTATCTAGTTTCAGGAAAAATTCCTTCAATTATGAATGCAAGAGACAAAATGAAAATCATTTTTAATAGTACAAAATATTCATGGATTTCTAATGAGTTATACAAAACAGGTCCATACTTTATTATCAGAAGATGTATTCGAGAAAATGAGATGCCTGAGATTCTCAAGGCATGTCATGATGAACCTTGTGGTGGACACTTTGCTGATAAGAGGATAGCTTTTAAGATCCTTCACCTAGTATATTATTGGTCATTCCTCTTTAAAGATGCTAAAAAGTATGTCAAAAGGTGTGACAGTTTCCAAGGGTAGGGAAACCTTCCCCTTCAGGTGAGATGTCATTGCAACCTCAGGTGCATATTGAACCTTTTGAGAAATGGGATTTGGATTTTGTAGGACCTATTAATCCTCCATCAAAGAAAAAGAAATATATATTAGTTTGCACTAATTATGTTACCAAATGGGTAGAGGCCAAGCCATTACTTTCTGCTACTAAAGCAACTGTAGTTAATTTTCTTTTTGAGGATATTTTTACTTGTTTTGGTGTCCCAAGAGAAATTGTTACAGATCAAGGAGCTCAATTCACATCAAAAATGGTGGAACAAATGGTAGAGAAGTACAAAATCAGGCACAGGAAATCCACTCCTTACCATCCACAAGAAAATGGTCAAGTAGAATCTACCAATAAGGTCATTGAAGGGATCCTGACAAAGACTATTCATTTACATAGAAGAGATTGGGCAGAAAGGCTTCCTGAAGCCTTATGGGCCTACAAAACTACATGGAGAAACACAACAGGTCACACCCCTTATGAACTTGTTTATGGAAAACAAGTTTTTTTTCCCATAGAGTTTCAGATCCAAACTTTCAAAATGGCAGTCCAGTTAGGACTTGATCTAACAGAAGCACAAAAGCACAGACTGGAGCATATTAATGAATTGGATGAGATCAGACAAGATGCATTCCAGAGTACAAGCATAGTCCAACAGCAAAGGACTAGATGGCATGATAAGTACATCAAAGAAAATAAATTTAAAGAAGGTGATTGGGCCCTCTTATTTGATTCAAAGTTCAAGCATTTTCAAGGTAAATTCCAAACTCATTGGCTTGGGCCATATCAGATTGTGAAAATTTTTGAAAATGGAGCAATAAAAATCAGGACAATAGATGAAGGAAAGGTAGCTTTTCTTGTAAATGGACATAGACTGAAATTGTATCATAAGCCACTTTTAAGAGAAGAATTTGTCAAGAAATTCCAATATAACATTGATATGAAATTAGTGAAGAAGAATTCTTCTTCTTCACTAACTTAATTGTATTTTTCTTCAATCATTTGTTTAAAAAACAATAATAATAATAATAATAATAATAATAAAATTTTAAAAATAAAAAATAAAAAAAAATAATAATAAAAGTATAAATATGAAAACCAATCTTTGATTGGCATGTTTATACAGAAAGTATAAGGTGAAAATCAGAATTCTTCTGACACTTTAGACTTTCAAAATTGATTCTTTTTCTGCAATTAAGTATCATAAAATTATAAGTTGCAGATTCACTTTCCATACTTCATTCCATTCCATATTCCATGATCCATCTCATTCCATTCCATATTTCACTTCATCCATATTTCATTCCATCCCATACTCATAATCCATTTCATTCCATTCCATTCCATATTTCAGAGTTTTAACAGGTACATTCTACAGCTATCTATTATATAGCCAAGCCTGTTCTGCAGCCAATTGACTCTGCAAGCATGCTTCAATAAAAAAAGGATGAGTCAAAGAATATTATGGAGCTTAAGAGATCAATATTTTTCAAATGAAGGACAAGCACAATAGAGCAGAAAAATCCAAAAAAGGCTAAGGTAAACTGTGTGAAAATTATTTTTGATAGAAAAACATGAAAGATATAATATGGTTAAATCATATGTTTCCTAATGTTATTTTATCATTCAAATTGACCCTTAACTATCATAAAAAATCCTCGACCAAATCCCTTACATCCCGCTCCATAAAAATTCATCATTAATTAAAATATTAACAGAAAAAACCTAGATGTGACATATTAGAACACGTCCTTAGATCGTATCATTTATTGATGAATTTTGAAAATCATCATAAGATCACTTCGCGGACTTTTATCCCATATCAAACTCTTAACCCGATCATTTTTATGATTTACCATTACCTTATTTCATTCACTGTATCCACTCACTTCCATTACATTTCGTAGCCAGTTTTCATTAGTAGAGAAGTCATTTTAAGGGCAAAACAACCTTCCATAGCTAATCTTTCTTCAGATAGAAGATCAAAAATAGAGTAGTGGATATAAGACAAAGAAAGGAAGCAATTTGTATCAAGGAGAAATGGGGCTTATTGTGAGATCAGAGCCAATTGGGACCAAATATTTAGAAGGATACCCTCAGGTTAAGGGTTTAATACAACAGGTTGGCTAGCTAAACTTTGTAAAGAAGTTCAATGGATTCCACAAAGAATTCACGAAGTCATTTTCCAGGTCATTCGATGGATCAGAGGTAGAAATTGGGAATATTAAGTTCACCATCACAGAGTCATTCATAGCTGAGGCCACAGAATTACCATGACAGGGTGAACGTTGGTTTAAAAACAAAGAGTTCCATAATTAAACCTGGAAGCAAATGCTAAAAAACCAGGTATGGAAATTTTAGTGTTTAGAAAAGGTATTCCTAGTACAACTTTGAAAAATAAATGGAGGAATATGTTGTTGTTTTTACAAAAATTTATAACCTGTGAGGGTATATTTGGCACTTTTTGTGTCTATCATGTTAGACTGATGATGAAATAAATCTACCCTTCTCCCTACTTAATATTTTGAAAAGGATGGCCTCTAATGTTTATAAAAGACTTCAGTTCCTAGAAACTACTTTGCATCATCATGGCCTAATTAAAATATTAATTGAGTTTCATTTGAAGAAATTAGGAGATAGATGGGATGAATTCCTCCTAAGAAACCATGTTGAAGAACCAGAAGAAACATTATTCAAAGAAGAACCTGTAAGAAGAAGTAGGAGGGGAAAAATTGTTAAATCTATTAAGATTAAACCTAATACATCAACACAGGAAGATAGTGAAGAAGTAATATCTAAAAAATTGGTAAAGATCAGGAAACAACTCAGGAATAAACGAAAGGAGAAATTAACAAGTGAATGTGATGAAGAAAAAGATGAAAATCCACCCAAATTGAGGAGAAGCTCTAGATTAAAAGGTGTAACGAGAAAGACAGGGACTAAGGAAACAGGATTTATAAATATTGAAGAAGAAGAAACTCCAATCCAGTCACCAGTTGATAGATCTCCTTTACACCAATATGAAAGAGACCCTAACAGAAGAACCCCAGATATAGATCCAGCTCAACAATAGATTTATGACTATGTGGAATCACTAGAAAAAAGGGCCTCAGAAAATCGAGAAATATCTCTCAATCCACAAGAACCTCCAATAGAAATTTTGAGAAGAGACAATTATGAATTGGAGATACTGAATAACCATATCAAGAATGAAAATGAAATCTTAAGAGAGCAGGTCAAATTGAAAAGTAGAATGAACATCACTCTCTCTCAGCAAATGAAAACATTGTATAAAGAAAACAGGAAACTAAAGAAGAGAAACAAGAAACCTGAACAGGGCACTCATTGATCTTAGGTTCAAATCATTCATGAGGAAACTCAGAATGGCATTGACTACCAAAAGAAGCAGAAAAAGGAGGCTAGATGTTCTTGCAAAAGTATCACTACAATGGAATAAAGTTTTGATGAAATTGCATGAGGACATGCAAGAATTTTGCAGTGGGGGGTATGTTGAGCCTTGAAATTGTCTTCTCTTTTTCCAAACTTCACTTCATTTCATCACTCCTTTTTCATTTCATAAACCTAAAACTCAATGAGAATGACTAATATTACTTAAAGGTTGCATAAAATGATTAACTTATTGTAATTTTGTGGTTTTTGTTGTCTTAATGATTTTTGAATATTTTTAGCTACATAATGCAGTCATTCTGTAGCCAGTCAAGCATTCCATAGCTTTTTTGGTGTTTACATATGTTACAGGTGTCATCTGGAGAAAAGGCACACATAGGTGGATTCCAAATCTTTCCTACATCATTTGTTCCCTTCCACGAAGACTGGATCGAAAGCTAGAGGTGCCTATGCACGTGGTCAAAGCAAAAGTCAAGCAAGTTGTCTTCTACAAGAATCAGGACTCCTGATTTTGCTTTACAGCAAGTCAGGAATCCTAAAAGAGTTCTAATTTTATTTTGACTTTAAAACTACACATGTACCTACTTTTTTCAATTTTAGTTATGTAATTGCATACAAATTCAGCTCGGTAATTCCGAGAGGAACAATTTTGATACATATTTTATCATTACTATGATACTCTGTTTTTAAGAATTTTGATAATAAAAGGAGTATAACTTTGATGTTGTTCTGAATATAACCTTGAGGAGTTAAAGATTTAATGTCGAACTGATAGCAGAGGGCCCCTGCTATTCGAGGAGGTTTTACATGTTTTCTAGATAAGTATTTTTCAATTCTGTTTTGTCATATTTCCTTACTTAGAATACTTTTTGTAATTATATCTCTTAGCATTATGTTTCATGTCATTTTCTTAGATAAAAGATCCTCATGATATTACAATTAGTCTTTTTCTCAAGTTATTCCAATATATCTCTATTAAATGAATGGGATTTAATTGTAATATTCTAAGTTAGTAGCATTTCAGTTTCTGTTGTTTAGATTAAGAAGATCCTTATTATCTTACAGCTATTCTCTTTCTCAAGCTCTTCCAATATATCACTACTATATGAATGAATTTAGTTGTACTATTTTGAGTTATTATCATTTTTTGTTCTGCAATTGGATAGAAGATCCTCATCTTATTACAAACAGTCTTTTTCAAAAGATCTTCCAACAAACCTCTAAATCACGAATAAGACTTAGTTGTAATACTGTGGGTTACTGATTGTTTGTTTTATAGAATATCCTTATCACATTATGCCTAATCTCTTTCAACAAACTCTTCCAACAAACCTCTAACTCATGAATGAGATCTAGTTGTAATGTCATAAGTTGTTTTAGCATTTCATAGGAGATCCTAACTACATTATAGTAATCTTTTTCTCAAGATTTTCCAATAAACCTCTATCATATGAATGAGATTTCACTATAATGTTCTAAGTTACTATTTTTTTTAACATTTCCTTTATGTTTTAGGAAGATCCTCATTACATTAGAATTTAATCTCTTTCACAAGCTATTCCAACAAATCTGTAACTAAATGAATTAGATTAAGTTATAGTTTTTTGAGTTATTTTTCATTTTCATGAATGATCATTTGAAAGCTGTAACATCCATGGATTAGGACTCTATGTTTTCATCATTTTCTAATTAGGAATAGAACTTGCAAATAAGCTCTGTTTTAATTCATTTGTTAAGATTTCATTTTTCTCCCTTTTTAACATAGATTCATCTTCATCTTCTTAGCATAGAGTAGCATACTAAGAATCAAACATAAAAACCCCAAAAAATCAATAGAACACTGAAAAAAAATGAAATAAGAAAAGGGATACTTAGGCACATATAGTGCAGTACACTTCATCAGTTTACTAGCCCTGGTCGATAATATATGCTATCAAATTAGGACACTAAATTGACTAAATAGTATGTTTATCATGTAATGTATTTTATGTACATGTGAATTCCTTATCTTACTCCTCATTTGTATTATGTATAAATTCTCTCATAAGAAATAGACAGTAGAGGAAATAACTAAAGACATATTCAAAAATAGTTTTAAGAACCTCATTATCATTGATTCACCCACCCCCCCTCTCATTAATTCCTTAATTCAATAGTTTATAAGCTGTTAGCGAATCCTTATCAAAGCTTAATAGGACCCCTAGGTATTGTAAAATGCATGTTAGAAGTTGGATAAAGTTTGAGCCAAGTTTGACTTTGGTTTGACATATTTTAGGGCATGGAGACAGAGTAATGTGGGTTGTTTTGTTGTAGGAACATCAATCCCTATGGTAACATAGGTAATGTGTACAAAAAAATATTTATAATGCACTTCCCAAAGGGAACAAGTGTGTTACTTCCTGTAAGAAAAGAAAAGAAAAACTTAGGGTCAAACCATGGTTTTTTCCCAAGGTAATCTTCTAGAAAGGTCCATCGGATATTGTCAAACTTTCCTATAAACGAATCCATGGGATTTTATCTTAGTATTGGAAAGGGGTAGATGTTATAAAAGGAGAATAAATCCGAGAAATTAGTGTGTTCATTCTTTGATTTTTCTTTGATGTGTCTTGTACAAGTGTGCACTAGAGCACAAGGAGGAGGTCTAGCATTCAAAGATCTAAGAGTAAATAGATCCATCTCACTCTATTTTGTTTTATGCAAGGGTATTGATTGGAAAAAGAAAACCTCTATAATTTGTTGTTCCCAATGTTCATTTTTGTAAGGAATGAATAAGATATGGTTCTAGCAGTGTGCATTTGTATCTAAATAATTTCACATCACTTGGTTAGGTCTTCCCTTTGTGTATATTTTTCTTTGACAACAGAAATTAGTGTTCATTGTATTACATTATACAAATACTCTACAGTGTATGTATTTGGCATGGCCCAACTTGGCCTATTTTTGTTCTATTTTTTAGTAAAATAATCTGTAATGGAAGGATTGGAGTGCGTGGTCTAGCGAAGATGAATCTACTATGCGAAGGTTTGGGGATTCGGGGCGGGTCGAAGCCCCTCTTTTTCTAAAGGGCTCGGGTTTATTTGTTATTCCATGTCTTCCCATGGTATGTGGACCGTCGTTTTGTATGATGTAACTACTATATAAGGAAATGTAACATTGAGTCGAAGTAACGAAATGTGTACTTGTAATGAGTACGAACTGTTGAATATCTATCTTTCTATGTTTTGGGACAAGGGAAGGCTTCACAACTGTGTGCGTAGAGGCCTTGAAGAGTCTGCAGCTTTGTGTTCAGACCACCTGCAGTTGTGTGCGCATGTCGAAGAATTTTATGTACGGAATATTTTTACCATAATAAAAGAATAAGAGTTTTGAAGACATATCTGTGTTTATACATTGCATTTTCCTATTATCAGTGTTGTGAAGGTAAAGGTGTAGTGCGCATAAGTATTGGTTGATGAATGAAGTATAATATGTTAGATCAAATAATTTCATTCACACATTTCCAAATAAGAATAAGCAGAATATCCACATCCTATTGTCCCTCTAGATGCAGAAACTTGGTTCTGACATCCCCCAATATTTCCTCGGGTGAGATTGTGATTTGTGTTGCAAGTCATTGCTAAAAGGGACGGTAATAAAGGGTCTTGTTAGTCCGCGGCTAACTTTAAACCTAGGTCAAATCCCCCTTGATCCAACAAATAGTTATGTTGTCGGGGCCGAGATATGATTGAAGGATATGTGGATGTGGCATCCAACCAAGGAAACACAAGATTGGATAGATTTGAAAGAATGAGAGTTCACAGCTCAAGAAAAGAGAAATTTGTGACTATCAACTGAAGCTTGGTTGTAAATGTACCTTTTCATAGAATAGCACAAGATTTTCTTGGTGACGCTTTCTAATGAACTGCATGAATGGTTATCAAGGCTGATTGGGAACAATACTTGTTTTAATAATGACGAGCCTACTGCGTGGAACCCTGAATTGTTACCGCGACTCAAGGAGAAAGATAACAGCATATCAAAAGCTATTGACTTTTAGATTGACAGTATTCTGGGAGGATTTATTACTAAGTTCACAATATACACATATGTATCTTACATGGAAGCTGAGTGAATATTTCTCAAGGTTCCATGAGGTAAGTTTCTAAATTCTCTGAAGTTGTGGATTAAAATTCTTTTATGTGAAAAGGGTGTACTATGAATGTAGTCAGATCAATGTTTGGGCTTACTTCTAGAGGCAGATCCATTCAAAGTGAAAAATGATATAGAGTATATTGAAAAAATTACATTGATACTAATTACAGTACTTTTTTTAGTGGATGTGAGAGCGAAGAAGAAATAAGTAAACCCATAATCCATAAGGTGCATCACAATCAGGAATTAAGAATAATCAGGGCACCTCTAGGATTCCTGGCCCCATAATCCCCTTCACCCTCCATCCCACTCCCTATACTTTCCCTTCCCCTCCACCTCCACCTTCCCCACCCCTAGGAAACATGGCTAATGATATCAAGCTGCCGATCTTTAGAGGACTCAGATCAGAGGATACTGAGCAACTATGGTTTGTACTTGAACCTATATGGAAAGCAAGCTAGATCACCGACGACGATATAAAGGAGAATATTGTCACTGTGCTACAAGAAAGAGAATTGACATGGTATATAAAGTATTCCATGATGAAACACGTTTCCTTACTAGATGATATGAAGAAATAACTGACTACAGTATTTAAGAATCCAAAATCGCAGTCGCAGTGTACTACTGAGCTAAAGGATATTAAGCAACTGGTAACTGAGTCTGTTTGGGAATTATATCAAAGGTTCAAGATGATAATGGTACAAATGAACTTTACAAACCTTGAGGAGTAGTATAAGGAGTGGTTTATAGCTGCACTATTGCCACATATCAAGCTACCTTTGACACAGCATAAGATATCAACATAGGTCGAAGCTCTGGAAATTTTGATGAATCTAGAAGCTTCACCAGTGAGATACACTCATACATGAGTACATCAGATTCATACATAGCTAGCAAGAATGAATTTGGAGCTACAATATCTGAAGAAGGGTAATGAATTCATGTCATAAATTCGATCAGAAGTATGATGCATAAAGTGTAAGGCAGAAGGCCACTATACGGATCAATGCCCTTTGTTCAGAGAATACATCAGTAGTGGAGGACTTAATACATTGCACCCAGGATCAATTGCATGGTGTGACATATGTAAAATTGCAGTTCAACATCACACAAAAGAATTCTATTGGTTTCATAAGTATGTGCAGACCCCGAAACAATTGTTTTGTAACTTTTGTAGCTCGGTGGGGCATGATGATAAGAATTTTCGCAGTTATGATTTGATGATATAAAAAATTGCAGGTGCTTATAGAATGTAAGTTTAGGGACATGCACATGTATATCAAAGTCAGCATGTCAGTCAAGGAGGATTCCAAGGATGGGGAAAAGGAAGAGGAGGAGGATTTGGTCGAGGATGTGGCCAGCTCATTTGTTACAACTGTGGTGAAGCAAGACACTTCGCTCGATATTTTCAGAATCCTACCTCCACCTATAAGTACTTTAAATATTTTAATCGTGTGATAGAATAATGTATGTTCCTTATGAAAAATATGCAGGAGAAAAGGAACCAATAACCTACACATAATTTGTAGATGATGATCGTTGAACCAAGGGAAGATGACCCGTGCATTAACGTAGTTATGCGAATTGGCGCAGCGGCAAGAGATGATATAATCGAAGGTAAGAGGTCGATGGAAGACACATGGTTTAGGAAGACTACAAAAAGAGACCATGGGTTCAGTATTCAAGAGGTAAAAGAAGCATTCCTGGAGGTGAAGCAATTTTTTATGAATTTGGGGTCTTCGACATCTAGCGTGCATCCACAGCATAAGTTGATACCGAACAAATAAATCACTGAAGTAACTAATTAGCTAAAATAATCTTATCCTAAGCCATGTTTATATCATTTTTGTAGACCTGCATGAAGATATTGTGATATAAGAAGTTTGTTCAAGTACTCCATGAGCTTATAGACTCCTACGCTGGTAAGGAAGAACCGTGAAATGAGTCGCACGTAGTCAACAAGTTGAATTGACATAAGAAGAGAACAGGAAGGGATATAAGACTAACTACGCGGACTGGAGAATATGACATGGATCAAGTAATCATGGATTTAGGATCTGAAGCCAATGTGTTGCCTAATAAAAATTGGGAGAGGATGGGAAAGACAAAGTTGTAATTTTCATTGATCCAGTTGAGAATGGCCAACTAGCAAAAGATCATCCCTATGGGAAGGCTACCTGGAGTTGTAGTAGATATTGGAGGAGTGCGCGCTATTGTAGATTTCAAAGTAATTGAGATTGTAGATGATATAAATCCATATCCGGTGCTTCTTATATTGGATTGGTATTTTTATACTGATGAGATAATCAATCTGAAAAGAACACAGATTTTGTTTTAAAAGGGAGATATGTGGGTCATTGTTCCTTTATACCCATCTGAAGGAGTGCGATATACAGAGCATGTCTGTGATGAATACTATGACGCGGACATTGAAAATATCTACAAGATAACAGCTAAGGAGTAATATTGGATTAAACCCACTGAAGATGGAAGGCTAATATGGGAGAAGGATATTTCCTATATTTCAGACTCTGACGAAGAACTGGAAATTTGAAATAAGAGGTTGCATGAAGTCTCTACAAGGCGATGTAACAGAATTACAAGATCACTTCATTGCATAACTTCAAAGGTATGTAATTTGCCTTATTATGATGGTATAGGAGATGTCATTGTTTTCTTGAGGAATTTGAAAAACAAGTTCTAGAAGAACAAAGGTTCTAAGTATTGGATGTAGCCCTGAGATCTACACATGCTATATGGTGGGGTACTCATAAAGAAAATATTGAAGGTTGGAAAAATTATCACAGACTGATGAATATTAGATTTGGCCAAGTAAATACCAGAATCAAAGTAAAATATAATAGCAAGGATCACCCCCAAGATCATATGTCTCATGGGACTTTGGTTTGGGGAGAATATCTAGAGCTAGAATGGGTTCATGTGTTCTTTCACACATTAGACCGAATACCTATGAATTGGTATCTTGAGATAGAGCTGCGGTATGAAACGACAAATTGGATGGATTTGGTTGAAGGTTTCCTCTTGAAATTTATTTTTGAAGATGATTTTCAATGCATTGATGAAGCCCTTTAGGGAATCAGAATATGGATTTTTAATAATATCACTGTGATAACTTGGACACCTCCTGATTGGACCATGCAGTTGTAGCACACACTAGAATGCTATAATGTGCATCAGAAGAAGATGATGATGATCCGTGCAATATTGATATCCTATATTTAGAAGGAAATTGCGAATTTTTTGGACTAGAGCCTGAAATCCCTCACAAATAAGGTGAATATTGGGTGAGAAGAAGAGCCAAAATTTGCACATATTGGAGATTATTGTGTAATATTCCAAATTAGGAAAGACAATATTATTGAACAGAAAACTAGAATGTACAAAAAAAAATAATGCAAAACACATGAGTAAATCATATATCCATTATATTATGTATCACAACAGCAAAATGTGCAATGCGTTGAGGAACAAATCACTCAAACTAGTCAAACAAGCCTCCAAATCCCAAATACACTATAATCCCAAATGATGTTGCTACACAAAAATGTCGGAATACATGACAGCACAGTCCTAGTGAGGGTTACTGCTACTGGAAAATGGAAATAAGTGGATCTACTGATATAATACTCAAAAGGAGTTGAAAATGGAGAACTAGTCTCTCAAACACAATCCCAAGATAACCCGGCAAGGGTTTCTTGAAAGACACAAGATGAAAAAAGTCCAAACTGCAACTCTGTGGCTAAATCACATTGTATCACTGAAGCTTTGTTGAAATGTGGCTGAACTAACAAATATGTGTTTGTATCTTCTCCTCCCTGGCTTTCTGGGTGAAAGGTTGCTCCTTTAAGTAGGAAACTAGCTCATAAACAGGTTTTCTCAACCCTCCATTGCAGCACACTCCAAAATAACGTAGTTCCTCAAGGATACTATGTTGTGGTTGAAGGTGGTTGCCTGGCTCAATTCTGGATGGTGGAAATGAAGCTCAGAATAGCTCTCCTAGGTGGCCTCTCAAGTCCTCCAAGGTAGAGTGTGGGATTCCCGCCTGGAAATACCCTTGTACTAAATAGTACATCAAACTCCGTTGAACATTTGAAGCATGCAAGAATTCATAAGACTCAAACATAAACCATATTATGAATTCCCTTCATGGCTTCCATCCCTTTCCTTATATTCTTGGTGAGCTTCCTCACCCTTGGCCCCACTCATTTATGATGCTACTTCCATGCAAAGACTCCTCCTCCAAAACTATGGTGTCCCCACTAGCTCCACTCTCTCCTTTGGCAACATTGTTGATTTGGTCAATATTGACCCAATCTACATGCATTTCCCCCTTTCACACCCAAGGTGGATTTATTTTGACTGTCTAAACTGATCCCCATCCATACTAGAGGTGGTTTATTCCTACTAAAGAGAGTTAAGGGTATCTTTACCCCATTTATTCATCTAGACTATGAATAGAAGCAACATATAATATTCCAACTAGCTAAAATCTAATTTTGAATATTACAGTCCTCCCCTCCCAAATGTTGCTTTTCCTCGAGAAATAGTAAAGAAGGATGTTGCAGAATCTTCTCTCCTTCCCAAGTGGCATCCTCATCAGGAAGATTCCTCCATCGAATCAAATACTCTCTAATCACCCTGTTTCTTATTTTCTTCTCCCGAGTATCCAAAATAGCCTCTGGTTGCAAAACTATATGGCCCTCATCATCAATAGGTGGGAGATCCATGGTGGTAACCACATGTTGTCCAATGGCCTTCTTGAGGAATGAGACATGAAAAATTTTATGGATCTTACTTCCAATAGGAAGCTCCAACTCATGTGCTACTTCTCCAACTTGATGGATCAATGTGTATGGCCCATAGAACCGAGGTTTAAGCTTCTCAACCCCCTTCTCCTTAAGTGTGGATTGTCTATATGGCTGAAGGCAAAGATAGACCAGATCATCCACCTCAAACTGCCTCTCTATCCTACCACAGTATGCATATAACTTCTGTTGGTTTTATGTTGTAGCAATGTTGTCCTTGAGGGCTCGAAGTATATCCTGACTCTCCTAAATCCACTCCTTTGCTCTAGGAGCCTTGCTTTCCCCAAACATCACATCAGAAAATGATAGAGCATCATACCCATAAAGAGCTCGAAATGCGGTCATGCCAATAGACATATTAAAGGTTTTTTTGTAGCACTATGGAGCCAAGGTAGCCATGCCCTTTGCTACCCCAAAACATAGTTTCACAGGTACTAGCCTTTCAACCACTTGTTTACTATATTTGTTTGTCCATCAGTTTGTGGGTGATAGTTGGTACTCGGTGTCAACTCAGTACCCACTAACCAAAAAATCTTCTGCCAAAAGCCACCCATGAAGCAACTATCCCGATCATTGACTATGGTATTTGGAAGACCATGGATTCTAAAGACATCTCTAAAGAAGAGCTCGGCTACCTGTGAAGAAGTATATTGTGCATAAATAGAAAATAAATGTGAATACTTTGTTATTTGATCAACAACTAGAAAGATACAATCCTTACCTTGAACCGTAGGTAGACCGGTGATGAAGTCCATGGAAATACTCTCCTACTTTTCATCCAGAATAGGGAGTGGCTACAACAATCCTGCGGGATGGTTGTGCTCCCCTTTGTTTTACTGGCAAACTACGCACTCCTTGATGTGTTGGAGCACATCCTCCTTGAGACCCTTCCATGAGAATCTCTCCCGAATAGCCCGGTATGTCTTAGTGAATCCTTGATGCCCATAAATTGGTAAATCATGTGATGCCTGCAAAATCTTCTTCTTGAGTTTATAATCTCTAGCCAAGAAGACTGAATCTCGGTAATAGATGACCTCATCCATCACTCTATACCTCTCATCAGTCACCTGTCCATCTAGGATCTCACATGCAAAGCGGTTTTTGGAATACTTTACTAGCAACTGAGCCTTTCAATCTGTATCCATGCTCATTAAGGACAATGCTAATAGCCTCCGAGATAGAGAATCTTCCACTACATTTCTCTTCCCCTTGACATATTCAAATTCAAATTCATAAGCTTGGATATTTCTCACCCATTTCTGCTGCCTCTACTAAAGCTGCTTCTACTCAAGAAAGAACCAAAGACTATTTTGATCAGTCTTCACTCGAAATATATTACCCACCAAATATTGACGGAAATTGGCTAAGGAATGCATAATATCCAACATCTCCTTATCATATATCGGATACAATTTCTCATGTGGCAATAGCTTCTGACTCTCAAAAGCTATGGGGTGTCCCCCTTGCATCAACACTGCTCCAATGCCCTCTCCTAAATCATCACATTCCAACACAAAAGGTTGGATAAAATTTGGTAGAACCAATACCGAGCAGCTACTCATCACCTCCTTAAGCTTATCAAAAGCTCTCTGCGTTGTGGTTGTCCAACTAAAAGCTCCCTTCTTAGTCAAATCTATAAGTGGTGTTCTTAGTTGATAGAACTTTTTAACAAAATTCTGATAGTAGGTGCAGATTCCTACAAACCCCCAGAGTTCTGTGACATTATTTGGCTCAAGTCAATCTCTAATAGCATGGATATTATCTTCATGCACTCTCACTCCATCTACACTAATGATGTGGCCCAATTAGAGCATCTATGTGAGTCCAAACTCACACTTGAATAGCTTGGCATATAATTTCTTCTCCTTAAGAATGCGTAATATTGTCTCAATATGTTGTATATTCTCCTCCCATGTGCGGCTGTAAATAAGAATGTCATCAAAGAAGACCAATAAAAAATTCCTCAAGTGACCACGAAAAATGCAGTTCATGCAAGACTGGAATGTTTCTGGAGCATTGGTTAGCCCAAAAGGCATCACCAAGAACTAAAAATGTCCATATTGGTATCGAAATGCTGTCTTGGGGATATCTTGATCCCTCATTCTGATTTTATGATATCTCGATCTCAAATCAATCTTAGAAAAATACTTGGGCGCTCTTAGCTCATCCATAAATTCATCGATCATGGGAATTTGGTACTTGTTCTTAATTGTCTTCTTGTTCAAGGCTCTATAATTAACGCACATCCTTAGTGTGCCATCCTTCTTCTTCACCAAAACCACTAAAGAGGAAAAAGGACTGGTGTTAGGTCGGATATGTCCTAAAACCAAAAGCTCCTGAATGGATTTTTCAATCTCATCCATGTAGGCCTTGGGGTGCCTATAGAGTGTGGTGATCACTGCTTGGATCCCCTTCTCCAACTCAATAGTGTTCTCAAATCCTCATTCAAGAGAGCTCTCGAGTGGAATATCTCCAAATACTGTGGAATAATAATCCAAAATAGACTGGACATCTAGGTGTATTGGTGCATCCTTTCCCCCTGCTTATAACATACACAGTTCAAGTCCCCACTCTATGTCCCCTATGTGCAAATCAGCCTCCATCTTGTGTGTTGAGACAACCTGGGGTGGATAGGTGTGTATGCCTTTGATTTTCTAATGTTTTCCACTCCCCTTCTCTGTCTATTCCATCTCTAATGTCTCCCAGTCTGTGGTAACCTTCCCTAAGGTGATTAACCACTGGACACCCAATATCACATTGGTATCTGGAATATCAACCACAAAGAAGTGGTATGTCAATGTGTAGGTCCCCATAGTGATGGTTAATGCCATAACATATTTGGAACAATACATGATTCTAGCTCCTGGAACTAAAACCGGGAAGCCCTCAAAGTCTTCTATGTGAATGCCCCTCCTCTACACCAACTGAGTATCAATAAAATTATGGGTGGCTCCATTGTATACCAATACTGATACTCTTTGTCCCATAATAATGCCTCTAACTCTTAATGTTAAATACTTGGGAACTCCCTGCAAAGCTGCAAGATTCCCTCCTATCAGAGAAAATTCTCCCACCACACCTCCTGTTGGTGGTGCACCTTCTCCTGCTGCTACGGCGCTGGTATCCTTTTCCTCATAAGAAAATATCTCAATACAATGTGCCTTCCCTACATCACATCGATGGCTTGGTACCCATGGCTCTCGACAAGTGAAAAAAAATTTCCTTTTTCTTAGATCTCCCTATGCATTATCATCAAGAGATTTCTTCTCATGATTCTCCTTTGTTTGAGAGGAGAACTTCTGCTAAAAAGGGGCTTTTGCCTTAGGTAAAGCATGTTGTAGGTCTCTAGCCCTCTCCATAGCTTCTTGGAATTATTTGGTCTAGTCGATTTCACCAGCCCATGCAATGGTTCAACCAACCCATCAATGAACATGCACACTCTCCTAGTCACAATGAGGTCAGACACCATGACTGAGAGCTTTAGAAACTCAGAGATATAAGTCTCTGGATTTCATGTTTTCTTGAGCCCAGTTAGCTCAACAAAATGTGCTTCTGGATTCCTGGGTTCAAATCTCTCCACCAACCTTTGGTTGAAGTCTGCATAAGAAGTGACACTAGCATGCCCAAGTGTAGATAGGCCATGAAACCACCATTCATGTGCTTCACCTTCTAGGTGCAGCACTATTATTTTTATAGACTCAATTTATGAGACTCTATTGAGATGGAAATAAGTATCCAACTTCTCTAACCAAGCCTTAGTTGTTCACTTGGGTGATCCATCATAAGATGGAAAAAAGAACCTACCCATAGTGCACTATAGATCTTGGTTTTTCATGTACCCTCCACTTTTATGGTGATTGGAGGTTCTCCTTCCATCCTTGATCCAACAGAACTCCTAAAAGTTCAAATTCTCCTTGAGCCTCTGAGATTGAGATTCATATTCCACAAAATATTCACCAAGGGTTTCTTCCCTTAATGACCCTTCCACCTCACTTTCCAATGATAGGAATGTGGGCATAGTGGAGCATTGTGAAGAAGGTTGTACTACTAGTTTCTCACACCATGAATGTGAAATGCTGGAACTCTCTCCATGATGAAACCCTCTAGGGGATTCCTTCTGCCTTTTTAATCTCATCTCCTTGATATCATTTGCAATTTTCTTCATGGTCTGAAGAATAATTTTTGGGATCTCTTTCTCCTCCATTTCTATATATGTATTTCCCCACAAGCTGAGCCAAGATTATGGCTATGATACCACTGTAATATTCCAAATTAGGAAAGTCAGCAATATTGAACACAAAAGTGGAATGTACAGCAAATAATAATTCAAAACACATGAGTAAATCATAGATCCATTATATTATGTATCACAACAGCAAAATTTACAATGTGTTGAGGAACAAATCACTCAAACTAGGCAAACAAGCCTCCAAAGGCCAAATACACTTAAATCCCAAATGGTTCTACTACACAGAAATGTTGGAATACATGACAGGACAGTCCCAATAAGGGTTACTGCTACTAGAAAATGGAAACAAGTGGATGTATTGATATAATACTCAAAAGGAGCTTAAAATTGAGAACTAGTCTCTCAAACACAATCCCAAGATAACCCGGCAAGGGTTTCTTGAAATACACAAGACGCAAAAATTGTAGACTAAAAATCTGTGGCTGAATCATGCTTTATCACTGAAGCTCTGCTGAAATGTGGCTGAAATAACAAATATGTGGTTGTATCTTCTCCTCCCTAGCTTTACGGGTGAAAGGTTGCTCCTTTCCCTAGGAAACTATCTCATAAACAGGGTTTCTCAACCCTCCACTGCAACACACTGAAAAATAATGCAGTTACCTAAGGAGACTATGTTGTGGATGAAGGTGGTTGCTTGGCCCAATTTTGGATGGTGGAAATTAAGCTCAGAATAGCTCTCCTAGGTGGCCTCTCAAGTCCTCCAAGGTAGAGTGTGGGATTCCTGCCTAAAATACCCTTGTACTAAACAGTACAACAAACTCCGCTGAACAATTGAAGCATGCAAGAAGTCATAAGACTCAAAACATAAACCATATTTTGAATGCCCTTCATAGCTACCATTGCTTTCCTTATATTCTTGGTCAGCTTCCTCACACTTGGCCCCACTCATTTATGATGCTACTTCGATGCAAAGACTCCTCCTCCAAAACTGCGTTGTCCCCACTAGCTCCACTTTCTCCTTTGGCAGCGTTGTTGATTTGGTCAATATTAACCCAGTCTACATGAATTTCCCCCTTTCACACCCAAGGTGCCTTTATTTTTACTATCTAAACTAATCCCCATCCATACTAGAGGTGGTTTATTCCTAATAAATATATTTAAGGGTCTCTTTACCCCATTTATTCATCTAGACTATGAATAGAAGCAACATATAATATTCCAACTAGCTAAAAGCTAATTAGGAATATTACATATTGGGACAAAGACACAGTTAGAAAATTTGCAGAGCTTCTGCATGAGTATCAAGATCTCTTCCCCATGAATTTTTTTGAATTGAAAGGTATACTAGGAGACCTTGGAGTTATGAGGATCACTTTGAAACCAAATGTGAAGCCAGTAAAGAAAATACCTTATAGGTTGAACCTGAAGTATAAGGAAAAACTAAAGGTAGAGTTGGAAAAGATGAGCAAGGCAGGGATCATCGAACTAGTCAAAGAATATCAATGGGTAAGCCCTATGGTAGTTCAGGAAAAGAAGACTAAGTGAAAAATCAGAATATATGTGGACCTAACGAAGTTGAATGATGCATGTGTGCATGACCCTTTTCCCACACCATTCACCGAAGAAGTGTTGGACAATATAGGAGGACAAGAGGCTTCCTCTTTTACAGATGGTTTTTCGAGTTACCATTATATCATAATTGCGCTAGAAGATATACATAAGATAATTTTTTCCACAAAGTGGGGTTTTTACCAGTACATCGTGATGCCTTTTCGATTGAAGAATGCTCCTGCCATATTTTCTAGATTTGTAGTCGCAACTTTCAAGGAGTATATACAAAAATATTTAAAGGTTTAATTTGATGATTGGATAGTCTTTGGGTTGTTGAAGAAGCATGTTTCAAGCTTTAGATTGATTTTGTATAGCTGTAGATAGTATCAAATCTCGTTGAATTTGAAGAAGTGTCTCTTTTTTTTACCTTTTGGTATACTATTTGTTACACCATTTTTTTGGTCATCTAACCTATTATCATTAGATGAACCCAAGTACACCATGTAAAACCAATTTTACCCTAAGTAAAATTTATTTCACCATGTGAAATAATATTTGTTTATATTTCCCGGTCATATTTAACCAAAAACAAGGAAATTAATTAAATAAATCATTATTTATTTGATTATTTCCTAGGAATAAGTTATTTAAATCATTATTTAAATAATATTCCTAGTTAAATTTGACTAAATCTTTTTTAAATAATTAAATAAATCATTATTTATTTAATTATATTCCCACCATCTCCCTAAAATAATAAATAAATCATTTATTTATTTATTGTTTATAAATAAAGGAATTGACCCAAGTCAAAAGACCTTTTCCCTCCAACAAATATAATAAAATATATCTAAAGGGTGGTTCTAGAATTTGATTAATAATATTTTATTCATGCACCAAGTTCTAGATAACCCTAATATTTTGTTATAAATAGAAGGGTTTTCCCCATTCATTAGTCACCTCCATTGCATTAGATCACTCTGGATATATAACAGGTCACATTCTCCATTTTTGTCTTGTGAGCTCCCATTGAGTTCTATGTTTGTATGGGTTTTCTACAACAACAAGAGAGAGGAATTTTAGATCTGAAATGCTGAGGACTTTCAAGAACCCATCCCATTGAGGAGAATCAAAAAACACCTTTCTTGTTTTCCTCTCAGGTGCCCCCTTTGTAATATAATATAAAAATTCTTTCAAATACATTGTTCTTGTCTTGTCTATTGGATGCATGGAGCCACATTTTACTTTATCTGCTTAATGTCTTTTATGCTTAGATCTGGATTTGTGCAACATTATTTGGATCACCTAATTGCAGATTTAAAGATATTTGGTAGCCATAATCGATGTTAGAGATATTTGTTATGCATAGCTAAAGTGATCTTTTATGAAAAAAGATTCATACTAACAATTGGAGACTCCACACGGGTTTTATTTTGCAATCGTTGTCATTTTATATATTCCTGCATATCCAGCTATTTCAAACCCTAGGGTTTCTCTTCAGTTCTCTGTTTTTCCTATTTTTATGGTGCTTCTCACCTCTAAAACCCTCAAACATTCAAATTTTTAACTTCCGTGTGTTTCTGGCCTTATTGCGCAGGTGACAGACATCAGCCGCAGCTGAGACGACAAATTTTTTCCGAACCGCCGCCGAGAGACCCTGGACCGCAGTGTCACACTTACCCGCCAAAAAACTCGCGACTTGGCCTTGAGGTCGCACTTTTCTACCCCAAATTTGTGACCTAGACCGAAAGGTGCCTTAACCTCGCGACCTGCACTTTTTTCTCTCATAATTTTCCGAAGACTTTTCTAGGTTTTTTTCGTTTCCGTCGTGTTTTCTCTGTACCGTCTCCACCCGTTTAGAGCTATTTCTAACTGTTTCACTCAAATAAGTTGGAATCGTCCCCCAAGGCTCTAGTACCCTCCACTTTTTTGTGGGAAATTTTTTGTTGTTTTAGAAGTCCGACTTCTGTGGTTTCGGCCTCTTTATTGCTTTCGCATCTCTGATACCTCCTTTTAAGATCCCTTTATATCAGCTCTTATCCCTTTCAAATAACCTCATATAGTTTTGTCTGGGTTCATTTCTAGGGCCACCTCCTTGTCCCTCCTATTTTTAGTTGATCTCCTCCTTTTTAGCAGCAACCTTGCCTCTGCCTCTTTGTTGTTCTCTGCACCTCTTTTCAGCAGGTTTCTCCTTTAGATCCCCGTCCCTCCCAACCTTAGATCTATTAGCCTCTTTTTTGCATGCTTTGCTTATTTTTTTCCCTCTTATAGACTAGTTTTGAGAGACCCGCCTTCTTGGGTTAGATTGATGCATTTTTAGCTGTTAATTTTCTGTTCCTTCAGTATTATTTACTACAAATTTATTTTCAGTTACGCAGCACACTTTTTCTTTTACTCTCAAAAAGTTTGGGTTTAAACAATTAAAATTAATGCACGCCACACACTAACCCTAAGTGAAGAAGAGCCTGGTTAACACCGCCTAGAAAAGCCTTTAAAATCAATTGACACTGCACCTCTCTGCCCTTGTTTCGACATTGACCTCACTTGATTTTTCCCCTCCCTGCCCCTGTCAGTTTTCTTTGTCCCATCATCATTGCGCCTCCAAAGCGTTTGTCACGGAGACTTCTTGGCCTTCACCGTTAGTTTCCAGTTGGTCGACTTCCTCCTTCCCATCGTCATTGAGTAATTCCTCCCCCGAGTCCGCACTCCGACTCTTCCTCTAATCGTTCAAGTTCTCCCCCTACTCCTGGTTCTCCCCCTGTTACCTTCACCATGTCTAGTTCAGGGCCTAGTGCTAGCAGCAACCCCAGTGCTACTGTTGGGTCCGTTTCCAGTGGAACCACTACGAGACCTACCTCAACTACCCCATTGCTCCCTTATATGGCCGGTCTCAGTCTCCCTGATTTAAATCATCTAATCAATGATCCTATTCGCCACGATTTTAGTTGGCCTACTATGCAAACCAAGCTCCCCTCCAACATTCCCAAGTTCAAAGGCCTTGCTAGTGAAGATCCCTCCAACCATATCCAATCTTTCCACATGTGGTGTTCTTCCAATTCCATCACCGATGACTCCATCTGTCTTCGATTGTTCCAACGCACGCTTACCGACGAAGCTTCTAAATGGTATGTTGATCAATACACCTCTTCCCATACCACCTTTGCGACCATTGCCCAAGTCTTTTTATCTTATTTCCAGCTCCCTCTCCGTTACAACACTGGCACTGAACTCTTGACTTCTTTTCATCAATCCTCTTCGACCTGCCTTTCCACTCATGTCCAGGAATGGCGACGAAGACGGAGCTTATGTCGCGATCCCCCCTTTGAAGATCGGGTTTATATGGACTGGTTCCTTCGCTCTCTTTTACCTCCCATTGGCAAATATGTCGCATCCCATTTTCCCCAAACCAAAGAAGCCGCCCTCCAAATAGCCTTGAAGTATGACCTTATCTATGCTCAATCGGGTTATGTTTATACCGTCCTTCCTGACCTCCCCAAGCCCGGTGGCCCTAACGCCTTGGGGGCATCTCACTCTGCTGATGGTATCATTGGAGCTTTGTCACATACCTCTGGTCAACCTCTTATGGGCTATGGTTTCCCTCTAGGAGGGGCCAGCCCCTCCGGCACTTTCCCCCCTCCAGGTAGCATGTATCTAGGATACAGCATGCCTCCTCCTTTTGCCCACACTCCTGCTTACCTCAATGTTGCCCATCCTACCCCTTATCTATACCCACCACCTGGTGTCCCATCTCCTCCACCATTTGGACCTCCCACTCCCTTGCCTTCTCCACCCCCGCAACTGCACTTCCTACCCCCTCCAGGGCAAGTATTTTCTCAGAAAGGGGCAACTAATATTCTTCCTTCTCAAAGAAAGAGGAAAGGCAATCAATCTGCTTCTAGTAATCATGGATCCAATCCTTCAAGTATTGACTCTACCACTGCCAACCAGCCACAGGGCTCTCAGCCCAAGCCAGACAAGCCGCTTCGCACCAATAAGCCATGTTCGTGTTGCGGTGTTTATGGTCATTATACTCACGAGTTTCCCTTATTACCAATAATGCGGCAGATGTGGGAGTCGTAGGCCACCATGCGGGGACAACACTCCTCCCCTACTGTCCCTCCCAATACGGCTACTTATCAACCCGCTGTGTTTACCGATCCTTTCCCTCAACAAGGATTCGTGGCTACTCAACCACCTCATGCCCCGGTAACCACTCAACCTTCCCCTTCTGGTTCCTCTGATTACCAGTTTCTCATGATGGCCTCTGACCAACCTCTCACCGTCGACCTTAACCTTCAAACTCAGTCTTGTCAGTACTCCATGCCTCCTATTCCGTCTGCCTCCGAGTCCCCATCTTCAGGTCCTACAGAGCCTCTATTGACACCCAATGGTCCCTTGCAAATACCTCTACCCAAAGCTGAGGCTCATACCAAAATTCCTAAGGGCCCATTACGCCAAAATGTTGTCCCTGGTCGGGCTGCCCATTCATATAGCATAGTAGATGATCTGGCACAATCTCCTGCTGCCATTTCAACACTGGAACTCCTCCAGTCATGTCTTTCTCAAAATAAGGCTCTACTATCTGCCGTGGGTGTTGTAGATCCTACTGATGACCAATTGATTTTTTTCAGCGCCCGTCAGTCAGACCATCCCCCTCTTCCTGCTTCTGTTTCTTTCCAAATCCCAATCAAAATCTGAAATTCCAACGTCGCTCGGTGTATTATTGATGAGGGGGCATCTACCTGTGTGATTTCTACTTTAGTTTGGAAAAAACTTGGATCTCCTGAGCTGGCCCCTTCCACAATCACCCTTCGTGCGTGGGATGGACGTGCCTCCCAGCCCATCGGCCTTTTCCATAACTATCCTATCACCCTTGCGAGTAAGTCTGTTTGTGTCGATGTTGAAGTTATCGACGCCCCTCTTGACTACAACATTCTTTTGGGGCATATTTACACCTATGCCATGTCTTTCGTCCCATCCGCAGTCCACCGCAAGATGTTTTTCCCTCATAATGGCAAGATTGTCACTGTTGACCAGTTGACTTACCATGAACCAAAATCTCAGACCTCCCCTGAGTCCACCATTTATGTTGTCACCAATAAGAAAACCATTGATTCCTTGACCAGTGTTTCCCCTGGCATCTACAAAGACTCATCCTTGCTTGGTACCTTCCCGGGTCCTCCCCCTCCCCCAGTCTCTGATCCTAACTTGGAAAAATTTTGCATGATGTAATCATCTCAGGCTGAACTTGCGCAGCCCACTTTGGCTAGTCAGCAACCTCAACCTCACCCACCCCAACCTGCTCCTAGCCCTTCGCCACCGCCACTTGGACCTCCTCCTGCTGGCCCTTCCCCTACAACTGGTACCCATGAGCCTCTCTACCCTCCGGGGTCGATTCCCCCAAGTCTTAACCATATGGGAGCCATCCCTCCTGCCCATTACCCCACCAGTTAGATACCTTTCCTTGGTCCCACCCCCCCGGTGTCTATTCGGTTCCCATCATGGCCACCCTTTCCCTCCCTAATTTAACCTTGGGAATACCAGTATGGTATCTTACTCCTCCAGCCAAGACCCCACCGGGCCACCCCAAACCATACATTTATGTGACACCCATGCAACCAATTCCCTTCGCTCCTTCCATCACTACAGTGCCCCTATCCCCTCCGCAGGACCCTCCTCCTGTTGTGACAGCTACAGGCAAGAAAATAAAAACTCGCAGGGGGGCATCCAAGGACAAGGCCACCGCACCCGACCCTACCCCTCCCCCACCCGCCAAGCCTTGTGCATTGTGTGACGGTATCAGTCATCCCACCCATACTTGTCCTGAGTTGCCTCATATCCAACCCATGATTAAAGTCGTGTTCTCTGAATCTACGGTCCCTGAAACCTCTATTTCTTCCTCATCCACAGCCAAGAACCCAAAGACTCTTCGCACCAACAAACCCTGTGCTCTGTGTGGTGTCCATGGCCATTATTCTCACCATTTTCCTCACCTCACGCATTACCGAGCCTCTTTAGAGGTCATTCGCGAGTACGAAGTTGAACAAAATCAATCTGCCTCTCCCATCCTTGCTCAATATGCATCAGGTCTATTCGAGGATCCCCCTGCTACCATTGACATTCCTCCCCCTGATGTTGAGATGTCGGAACCTGTTGCGCCCCTCCTATACCTATCATCATCTGCACGACCCTCAGAGTACATTCCTTCCAAATCCACTCCATCTGTTTTGCTTGCTTCCCCTTCAGCAACATTCTTGGGCTCTTCATGCTTTGACCATCTTTTTACTTGTTCATCTGTCATTCCCCGCGATGACCCGTATGTGCACCTCTCTTCCCATACTGATGATTTCGGTAGCTTTGCAGCGTCATGTGGTTTCCTTGTCCTTTCCCTTTCCTCCCATAATCAAGATGATACCATCCATATCTATGATATCCTTTGCAACATGAGTTCCTGCTCTTCCCCCCATCATTTTCATTCATCACCCTCTAGTCAATCCATGAGTCCTAGTACTCCTACCCAAACTAATACCTCCCATAGTAGCCATTTGACGTCTACCCTATACTCACACTGCCCTCATTCTTCTCCTTCCTCTCACTTTTTTTCTTGTGACACTATTCCGTCGAATCTCTCGTCCACTCATTATATTGTATATGCCGATGGGGAGAGTCGTTATTCCCAGAATCTCGCTTCAGCTGCATGGGCCATCTTTACCCCCTTGCATACCCTCATTCTTTCGAATGGCATCTACATTGGTAATGCCACCAATAATCAGGCCGAATATGATGCAGTACATGGTATCTTATCCGATGCCCTCTCTCATCGCATCCTCCATCTACACATTTGCTTAGATTCCCTGCTTCTTGTCTTACAACTCAATGGTGTTTATCGTGTGCATAACCATATCCTGTTTAGACAATATTTACAAGTGAAACTCTTGATACGTCAATTTAGATTCATTACTTTCAACCATATACCTAGAAGTCAAAATCACTACGTAGATCAAATCGCAATTCATGTTCTAGACTGGCATTTATCACACACAAGACAATAACATTTAACACCATCAACAAAATGCATATAAATCATATATATCATATAACATGTGTTTTTAGAGTCCATCTACTGAAACATATCACATGCCCATAGCATGTTACAACAAACAAAACTACAAAAATGGGGGGCATCACTTGCCCCTACATAGACGCTGAGGGGCACCACCTACCCTGCATCTAATCACTCTTTGGAGGATCCCAAGCCAACGGTTTTGCTCCCGCAGCTCGTAGATCACGCACAGTCTGACAGGCCATTGCCATGCGTCGCATGATACCTCGCCATTCTGAGGGTAGCCCAATACATAACTCTATGTATTGGTCGTCTAAATCCTGCCAACCACACTCCGACACACCGGTCAGCAGCCCCTCACATCTACGATGGATGTCCTCCAACAGAGTGGTCATCTCCTTATTCTGTGCCATCCTTGATCCACTTGCACCTGTAGCTCCTACTACTGCAGATCGTCCCATATATCCGGCCGGTTTTACCAGAGCTATATCTGCATTCCAAAAATTATAAGGATTAGTACCATGAATACTATTCACAAACTCTAAAATACACATAACATATTATTTTCTTGTCATCGGGCCCCCATACTCGACCAGGCAGAAGCGGCAAGTTCGGATCTCCCCAATAACTCATCCCACTATAGAGATAGTCATCTATGTACAATGGCATCTGATCCCAATGGGCAAAGAACTCTGGTCGGAACACCCATCCAACCGCCCCTCCTCCTCCTCTACACAGTAGTCGTCCCCACCGACGCATTCGGGGCTCTCTCGGACCCCCATCAGGTAAATGTATACGAGGTCATAAGGTCGGGATCTTCTCAAAGAAGAAAGAGCACAATACTGTCCCATAGGCACAATCATGATTCACTTGCCGCTTACATAGCGACAGTTGTCGTTTCACTGACACCAACATCATCTGGGCCCACCCATAGTAGGTCCCACCCAACACACTCTCTACAATCATCATCTTCCCTCCAGTGATGTGATGGAACGCCTGGCTGCCCAAGATCCGCAACACTACTACTGCCACTGCCCGGGTCTCCAACCACTCTAGATCCCCAATCGATATCCGAGTCCCTTTGACTTGAACACCTGGTCGACAATGTCGCTCAACAAAATCCATGATGTTATGCCCTCACGGTAACACTGGCTATGTATTTCCCACCACCCCTAATGGCGGGAGACCAGTTAGGAAATACAAATCCTGAACTGTCAAGTCAATCCTGTGCCCCTGCACTATAAACACCTCATGGTCTAGATCCCAATAACTGATAATCCGAGCCAACAAGGGCTCACCAGCCCTCATCAAAGGGCTCTCCACAAATTTCAGAACCCCAAACCTAGCCAATGCACGATGAACACCCTGATCCACTTGGATTTCTATCTGTAATGTACCTAGGTCTCTCTCTCTCCACTTGATCTGTATATCTGCCATATCTGCACAAAACCATCATCTTTGGCAGTCTACAGATAAACAAAACTGCATTTCCTTACACCAAAACTAAATCTCAGCCCATAACAGCACTGAAATCACCCCCATCTAATAGGTCACACTTGTTGGCCAAATCCTGGGCGAGGTCGCACTTTTCAAGCCCAAACCTGCGTCCCAGGTCACATTTTTTGCCCCAAAAAGTGTGACCCGACTGTAATGATCAAGTAGGAGCAGTAACTGAGATTTAAACCCCTAATCTGAACTTTGAATCCATCAAAAACAAAGAGTAGGATTAGGCCTCTTACCTGCAACTGACGGATCGCAATTCCAATGGTCGGTTTGTCCGCTACGATCGCCGCAAGATTTAGGGCCTTCCCTCCTCTCCACATTCACCATAGCTACACAAGCAAATCAATGATTTTGGAGGGAAAATGGCTTATTAGAAGAAAAACCCCTATTTTTTCTTTCACCCGCTGCGACCAAACCGTAGCCCCATTTGACACACCGTCTGCACCGTTGGAAATCTCTCACCGAGCACTCAAATGGGTATCTGTTATTTTTTCATGTTTGGATACTTCACCAGGACACCTTTTGTCCACAAAGGGTCCTTTCATCTCTCCTTCCAATCGGAATTCTTCACTTACAATGCTTGTACTTGGGGCACCACTTTACCTCTTTACTTGGCTTTGTTCATGTCGATTTTCGTCATGAGATACCATACTATACTCATGTGTTTATGGTCCCCCATTGGACCCTTTCTACGTGGTAGCACCATCGAGTCACCCTTGTTTAGAGCATCTGAGTTGAGTCATCATCCGTCATGGAGTCTATATCGAGCCCCTTTCTCTCCCACTATAGTCCTCCATCCTTCCTCGCTTGGTCCCTCTCTTGTGTTTCACATTATGGCCTTCCGTATCATTGTCACCTATCCTCCCTGATATTGTGTCAATTGCTGCCAAGCCATTCATACCCCTTATGCTCTAACAAGGGAAGTCGTCCATCCGCTACTCAGTATCCCTCATTTCATTATCATCATCAGTGTCCATCTATTAGTTTCTCTAATATTTTCTCCCATGCCTTAGTTGAGATTACCCTCTTACCTCACCTATGGCAGACCTACTTCTGTCGACATCAGCTCATTTACTCCAGAAGCTAGGTCTAGGGGGCAATGTGCCTTGGTTCGAGCTCTTTTCAGCATGATCGTGATCTCTACACTTGATATTCCAGTGATGCAGCAGCAGCTATTGGTGATTCCCGGTTGTGTGTGAGATGTCTCAACCCTCATGAGGGGGTGGCCCTGCAGGTAGGCCCCCACATGCCCGGATGACTTCTTCATTTCAGCCCTTGATGCAGCTCCTCCCATTTGATGATCTTGTCCTCAGCCGCTTGCAGCGCCTCTTCGATTTGCATGTATCATTCATCTTTTGCGAGCCCTTCCCCGTGTGTAGGGGGCATTTGGGTGTATTTGTATCTCATGTACTAAAATCTTATTGTATAAGTCCTGATGGTTATTCCAGGCATAGCATGTATGTGGGATCCATCATTCTATTTTTCTGGCTCCTATTTAAGCCATCATATTCTTCATGGTTCGGTTCCTTGTTTACTGGACTTCCTATTCTTTTTACTTTGTCTCGGCGGGCATAGGTATGCCTCCCCCGCTGCCTTTAGCACAGGTACCACTTCATAAACTAGAGACTTGTTGCACCTATAAGTCTCGTCTCCTCGGGATCTAGTCCTTTAGCACATTAGACTACCTTACATTTCTCTCTCTCACTTCCCTCTTGATGTATAGTGATTGAGTTCTTACAACGTACTTCGGTCATACGATTTTCTCCTAACACTCGTACAATGGGGGGAAATCTGTTACACCATTTTTTTGGTCATCTAACCTATTATCATTAGATGAACCCAAGTACACCATGTAAGACCAATTTTACCCTAAGTAAAATTGCTTTCACCATATGAAATAAAATTTGTTTATATTTCTCGGTCATATTTAACCCAAAACAAGGAAATTAATTAAATAAATCATTATTTATTTGATTATTTCCTAGGAATAAGTTATTTAAATCATTATTTAAATAATATTCCTAGTTAAATTTGACTAAATCATTTTTAAATAATTAAATAAATCATTATTTATTTAATTATATTTCCACCATCTCCCTAAAATAATAAATAAATCATTTATTTATTTATTTTTTATAAATAAAGGAATTGACCCAAGTCAAAAGACCTTTTCCCTCCAACAAATATAATAAAATATTCCTAAAGGGTGATTCTAGAATTTGATTAATAATATTTTATTCATGCACCAAGTTCTAGATAACCCTAATATTTTGTTATAAATAGAAGGGTTTTCCCCATTCATTAGTCACCTCCCTTGCATTAGATCACTCTAGATCTATACTAGGTCACATTCTCCATTTTTGTCTTGTGAGCTCCCATTGAGTTCTATGTTTGTATGGGTTTTCTACAACGACGAGAGAGAGGAATTTTAGTTCTGAAACGCTAAGGACTTTCAAGAACCCATCCCATTGAGGAGAACCAGAAAACACCTTTCTTGTTTTCCTCTCAAGTGCCCCCTTTGTAATGTAATGTAAAAATTCTTTCAAACACATTGTTCTTGTCTTGTCTATTGGATGCATGGAGCCACATTTTAATTTATCTGCTTAATGTCTTTTATGCTTAGATCTGGATTTGTGCAGCATTATTTGGATCGCCTAATTGCAGAATTAAAGATATTTGGCAGCCATAATCGATGTTAGGGATAATTTTTATGCGTAGCTAAAGTGATCTTTTACGACGAAAGATTCATACTAACACTATTGAGGCACGTTTTGTGTAGGCAGGGATTGATGGTAGACCCCATGAAGATAGTTGCTATTGTGAACCTTGAGCCACCTAAGATAGCGAAGCAACTACACATGACACTTGGACACAGTGGCTACTATAGGAAGTTTATAAAGGAATATGCGCAGATAACTGCGCTAATGGAGAAGCTACTAAAGAAATATGTTACTTTTTGTTGGGATGAATAATGCAAAAAGAGTCTTGACATATTGAAGGAGAATATGGTAACTGCGCTGATTCTAGTTTTCTCGGACTCGAATAAGGAATTTCATGTACATGTCAATGCCTCTTGCATAACAATGGGTGTAGTACTGGCACAACCAGGAGAAAGAGATATTGATCACCCCATAGCTATTATGGCCAGAAAATTGTGCAAGGTAGAGAAGAACTATTCCACATCAGAAAGAGAGGGTTTGGTTATGGTTTATGCATTACAAAAGTTCATGCATCATTTTTTGGGAGTGCACTTCAAGGTGTTCACTGATCACTCAGTGCTGAAGTATTTGTTGAATAAGCTTATTTGAGGAGGAAATATTTTTTGATGGTTGTTGTTGTTTCAGGAGTACAACTTTGAATTTACAGTTAAGCCAAGGAGATTGAACATCGGACCTACTCATATGTCAAGGATAGAGACAGGCGAAGAACCCACGAGCATTGAGGAGAAAATTCCTGATGTGTAGTTGTTCACAATTAGGGTTGCAGGTGATCACTTCGTGGATATTATTCAGGTTTTGGCTAGAGGAATGACGACCGCAGAGTACACTACATAGCAGAAGAAGGAGCTGGTAGTCAAGGTAGCTAATTTTTCATTGATTGCAAGAAATTTTTATAAGATGGCACTAGATGAAATACTACGCAGATATTTCTCTAAGCATGAAAGGTAAATTATTTTGGAAGAAGCTCATAGCGGAGTTGAAGGAGGCCATTATGCAAGAAAGGCCACTGTTCATAATATTTTGAGACCTAGGTTATGGTGGCCCATGGAGCATAAGGATGCAAAGGATTTTTTTCGAGCTTCTGATGCATGTCAAAGAACAGGAAGACCCTCTAGGAGAGATGAAATGTTATTAAATCCACAAGTAACATTGTGGGAATTTGATAAATGGGCTATTGACTTTGTTGGACCTATAAATCCACCAGGAAATAAGACTGGCGCAAGGTATATAATCACTGGAACATATTATTTGACAATACAGGGTGAGGCAAAGCCAGTAAAGGATTGCAGTGTAGATACAGCATCGAAGTTCATATTTGAGTATGTGTGTCCATATTTTGGTGCCCAAAGATCTTGATGAGTGATAGGGGTTTCATTTCTTACATAAAACTATTGAGGAGTTGACTAAATAATTTCAAGTGTAACATCAGAAAGTACGCCATATCATCCTTATGCGAATGGGAGAGTCGAAGCTTTCAATAAGATTCTAGAGAATTCACTCACAAAGGTATGCAATGTGAATAGAAATTACTAGGATCTAAGGATTCTAGTAGTGTTATGGGCATACAGGACAACATGCAAGAAGATGACAAGATAGACACCTTTTAGGTTGGTCTATGGATAAGAAGCAGTCATGCCTATGGAGTATATTGTGCCCAGTTTGAGGATTGAAGCATTCACAGATATGGAAAACCACGATAAAATGGAGGAAAGGATGGAGAAATTGTTTGCCCTTGAAGAGGATAGGTTTATTGCAGGATATCAGTAGCAAGTCCAAAAATCAAGGGAGAAATATTAGCATGATATACACATCAAGAAGAAAACATTCAAGGAATTATACCTTGTATTTTTGTATGATAGCAATTTCGTGAAATTTCGAGGAAAGTTTCAAACACAATGGTTGGTACCATATATCATCAGGCACGCCTCTGAGGGAGGCGTAGTTCATCTCGCAAGTTGGATGGTCAGTTGATGCCTAAGCGAGTGAATGGTAGAAGATTAAAGATATACAAGGAAAACTCTATCCCTGGAGCCTCGCACTAAAGAATGGAAGGGGAAAGTATTAGTGCCACCTGCAGTTGAAAGTGGGCACTAGACTATAAACTACTCTGCAGAAAGGGGCTTCACCAAAATAAGTAGCATTGTGCGATAGTTTAGAATACGGCGAAGTCCAGAAGAGCCACGTCGAGGGAGGATTACTACACAATGATCAAGAGAATTTCGAAGATTGAAGGAAATGTGACAAGGGAGGAAATGTTGTGACACAAGTTAGGTTTGTCAAATTTCACCAAAAATATGACAGTTAAAAGGAAAAATGTGATGTTACAAGGAAGTTTTCATTAAAAGGAGCGGGGGAAGCGCATTTATTAAGCATATTTGGTCGAATCTAGCACCAAATCTGCATTAAATGATCCAAATCTGAAGAGAATCATGGGGTTTTAAATTAAAATTTGTTATAAAATAAGGCTCCCACTCCACATTTTCACACTTTTCTTCCTGAGAATTTTAATTGTGAATTTTCACCTAAGTGAGAACAAAGCGATTTTTTGTATGTCTGTGAAGAGCAAGGAAGAACTTGCCAAAGAATTGGTAAGAAGGGAATTAGCAGGAACCATGACAGCCACAACACTAAGTGTTATAGGCTCGAGGTCACCATGAAAGCAGACAACTGTAGAAGAAGCATAGCCAAAGAAAAAGCAAGCCAAGAGACCAGCTTCGTCGCCTGGTGTGATAAAATCCCCAAGAATAAAATTAATAATGAAAAATAGACTAAGCAGCGGTTAGATAAGAAGAAGAAACCAATGGAAATTCAAGACAGTGAGGAAGAAAGTGTGGCCCTAGAAGTAGAGATACTAGAAGGTCTGGAGGAAGAAGATGTAGAAGTTATCTCCAAGCTACCGCCATACATACCACCAAGGAAGTTAGGTGCTAAGAAAGTGAAAGATCCAAATACTGCAAAGTTTGGTGCATTTACACTGTTGTTGCCAAAAGAAGTACCTTTTGAAGGTGAGCTATTGGGGAAGGTACCATAGCTGAAGATGGAGGACTGGGATTTTAATGACAGAAGCAAGCATCATCAATTTGAGCCTAGTCGATATCTGAAGCAAGTTCATTACCCAGTGAACGATGTTACGAGATTGGAGCCACACAGGTGGGCTCCAGGAATCCAATAATTTGGGTTACTAAACATGTTGAAAGTTCCACATTTTTGGCAAATTAATATCAACATTATTTGTGTGCATAAGCTACTTTCTTTGGTGCATGATGGATACCTTTGGGTAGGAGAGAGGATCCCAATTGATGAGATGCTTATCAGGAGAATAACCGTGTTGCACTACCAAGGAAAGAACTCCACAGAGGAGTTTGTAGGAAGGAGTCAGGACTAGGTCGTCACCAAAGAAATTAATAATAAGTATAACTTGGCCAGGAAGTTGAGGGGCTATGACATTAGCTCCATCAATGATCCCATAGTGTGCTTCGCCATGCACTTCCTCGCAAGAAAGATCATGTGCAAATGTCGTGTGAATTAATTACGAGTAACCGTGGTTTCTTTGGTTGTGAAGTGCATTAAATGGGTCAAGCATAATTTTCCTAGATACTTATGCAGGGAATTTTTAGATGATTGTCGTGCAGCACAAGAGGAGGGAAAGATGCTCCATTATGCATGGTTTTTTTTATCATTGCAATGATGGCTTGGAAGGAACCATAACAATCATAGTTCCCTAGTGTGGACCTAGATGTATGCAAAGTTGCGAGGGAAGCCCCGCTCTGGTTTACGAAGGAACTTAAGCACACCATGGAGAACAAAAAAAAATTGGTGGTTATGGAGATGGATCTGTGCACAGTGGTGAGTTAACAGCCCCTGTTATCACCAATTTTTTTTGAAGCTTATCGAGGAGTCGCATACTTCAAAGATGATTTTCACCGAGTGTATATCAAGGTAGGAAAGGATCTGGAGGAAGTATGACACCATTTTCCATACATGGTTATGAAGCTTAACATTGTGCAGATCACGAATAACTGGACAATACACTGGTTAGCTCCACCTACTAAAGCCACTGAGACCAAACATGCAAGAACCATTGGAAAAGGCACACAAGCAGGAAAAGGCACAAAGAACGAAACAAGAAAGGATGGCGAAGCAAGTTGAGGAACAGAGCACGGTGGTCAAGACCCTCCAAGCGACAGAGAACAAGAGGAAACACTATTTATTTTGAATAAAAGGGTCCCTAAATCGTCTACACCAATTGAGTGGAAGAAGCATAAGGTCGATAAATCCACGCGCGCAAAGCCTATGACCCTCACCAAAGGATACATCGATGAAATTGGTGATAAGGTGCTCCACATCACAGAGGACACATGGAGCAGGATTGAAGATTAGTACAAAGGAATATTGATAGAGGTAGAATAGGGAGTACAAGAGCTTAATATGTGAGCACAAGCATGACCATGGGAATATCCATCAATTCAATCAACACAAGCGAGCCAGCAAGTGAGCTAGCAAGCGCTACCAGCACGCCTATTGGAAACTTTGAATGTTCAGATTTTGTAAGTCCCTGGGGGAGCACTAAATTTTGAAGTTGCAGAGGATCAAGAATGAGCCAAAGGTTGGGGAAGCATCAGCATTAACCTCGTCATGCTCCCCACATCAACACTACATGAATTACATCAAGATATCATTGAAGAATTGAAGGGACGTGAACAGCGCATGTTGCAGGCCAACAACAAAGTCAGGAGGGACAACAAAAATATCATGAAGGAACCAGATCGGGAAATCATGGAGAGGGATGAGGAACAGTAGCAACACAAGTAGCTGGAGGATGCCATCAACAAGACTTGCAATGAAATTCTAGACATCAAGGTCCCCGTAGAGGAAGCCCCAAAAGAGAAGGTTGTGAATCTCATCCTTGTGATCAAGGAATCCAAGTTTGAGTATCAGATGCAGATCATTGAGTTGAAAATAAGGCTATAGCCAACAACACTACCGGAGGTACGAGAGCAGATGGAAGTGAAACTTAATATCGCCTTGGAATGTATCTCCACCTTAGTAAAGGACTGTGGCAAGTTTTGATAGGATATAGTTTAGATTTGGACCTCGCTTCAAGAGGATCTAAAAATTTGGAAGATTGAAACTTAAGTACAAGAAAAAATAGAGGCAATGGGATTTAATTTGGATCACGATGAGGACTTTAGAACCCATGCAATAGCTCACTCAGATAACAAAAGGGAAAAATCTACAAATTCAGATTGAGGATCTACAAAGGAAAGAGAAGTTGATCACTGTGCAGAATCATCCATGGCAGGAAGAGGCTATCCAGTTTTCTCAAACATAGATGGTAAGCTTAAAGAGATGCGGCAGCAGCAGAAATATTGCTTCAGAAGATCATCAATCCGACGATTAAGAATCTATTAAAAGAGGTATGCCAGGAACAGAAGTATTTTTCAGCGATGATCCAGCCAATGAATGCAATCTACACCAAAACTGTAGTCAATGTTCGATGTGCACCATCTGAGTGACTGGGGACGAGTTACATGTGAGTGTTGGGGGCCTATTGGGCATGGCCCAACTTGGCCTATTTTTGGTCTATTTCTTAGTGAAATACTCTACAACTCAAGGAGTGGAGTGCACGATTGAGCAAATATGAATCTACCACGCAGAGGTTTGGGGCTTCGGGGTTGGTCGAAACCCCTCCTTTTGTAAGGGATCGAATTTATTTGTTAGTATTTTTCCACCTGTGGTATGTAGACCATGGTTTTTTATGATGTAAATTCTATATAAGGAAATTTAATATTGAGTCGAAGTAATGGAAGTTGTACTTGTAGTGAGCACGAACTATTGAATATCTATCTTTCTGTGTTTTGGGCCAAGCGAAGGCTCTGCAGCTGTGTACGCAAAGGCCTTGAAGAGTCTGTAGCTTTGTGCGCAAGTCGAAGAAGTGTATGTATTGAATAGTTTTACCATAATAAAAGAATATTTTTGAAGACATCTATTTTTTTATGCATTTTATTTTCTTATTATTAGAGTTGTTAAGTTATTTATATGCTTTATGTATATTTTAATGATAAAGGTGCAATGCACATAACTATTGGTTGATGAATGAAGTATAATTTTTTAGAGTAGATAAATGCATATGCACAATTCAAAATAATCATAAGTATAAGATAAGACATAGATCCACATCCTATTGTCCCTCTGGATGCATAAACCTAGTCCTGACAACCCCCAATATTACCTTGGGTGAAACTGTAATCTGCGTTGCAGGTCGTTGCTGAAAGGGCTAGTAATAAAGGGTTTTGTTGGTGCGCAACTAACTCTGAACCTAGTTTGAAGCCCCCTTGATCCAACAGTATGTTTCTAACTTATCAGTCCAGTCATTATTGGAAAGTTTGTAGAGGTGGAGAATTATTTTGGATGACTTATGCAGAACAATGAAAATTTTCATTGAAATATTTAGAGGATCTGATTATATGAAATAATATATTGCTTCTTTTGTAGAAAAGAGTTTAAATCAGTATGATTGTGTATGTATGCAAGGACAAGTATGTGGTTGTAAGTATGTAGATATTTAGTAATGACAAAGATTCTTGTATGTTGCTTTCTCTCAAGTTTTGATCTGTGAATCTTATACTTGACTAGTGTGCATATCTTGATGTTAGGAGAGGCATTTGTGATTGGCATAAGTGTTTGTAGAGAGATAAAGCGTCTTGGTTTTATATGATAAATGTAGAGGTTGTATGTATTTTTGAGTAAGAAATATTTTGTTTTCAAAGGTTGTATGCAATGAACAGTTCAAAAGTATATTGTTCTCAAAGATTTTATGCAGTGAACATACCAGAGGCATATTGTTTTCAAAAATTGTATGTAGTGAACAGATCAGAGGAATATTGTTTTCATATATTTTATGCAATGAATGGATCATTGGATTAATGGTTTCAGAAGTTCTAACTGAGCGGTGATAAACTAATGGTGATTGTTGCAGGGACAAATCCTAAGTTTGAAGAAGTTGTATGAAGAAGATAAGCCATGGATTTCTCATGATATGTTGTTGTCTTGCTTATAAGTTTGATTGTTGATTTTTTTTTAATCTTATTGATGTATCTTTTTAGATCTGTATGCATAATATTGATGAGTAAAATTGATTTAGGATTTTCGCAAGGATGTATTGATTTAGTTTGACTAATTTTGCAGTTTGTTTGAACAAGTTTATGGGAGGATATTTCTTCGATGTCTTGTGGGTCCAGTGACCTACAAATTCATTGTTATTACAGGTGGTACAATTATGAAACATTGTGAAATATGGATCACAAGAGGTTAGAGGGAGTGGTTTCTTCCTTCTAGTAACAGCTAGAAAACTCAATGAAGGTAGGAGCCTGCACATTGGAAAAATCCTACACCAGTGCAAGATGTAAATAATTTCTTTAATAATAAGGAAATAAAGAAAACATTAGCAGTGGTGGTTTTCTCCCATTTTGGGTTTTCATCTAAAAAATGGTGTCTTTATGCATCGCTAGTGTAGTTTTATGGTTTAATTGCTCATATTTTGAATCATGCTCATGTTTTCCAATATGCATATATCTACAACATAATGTTTTGCTAATGGTTCAACAAGACTTGAAAATAAAAACAAAAATTAAGTAAATATTGTTTGGGAATTAAATATTGATTCACCCCCCCCCCCTCGATATTTCTAATAATCAGTACCGGAGTAGGACATTCAGACGAAGCTTTATCGCTTCAAGGGATATCTCACACAATGAGCAGTCAGGATGGAATTTTCTCTAACAAGCCACCTTATTTTAATGGAACAAACTTTATGTTCTAGAAGGTCAGAATGAGATCATATTTACAATATTTAGGGGTTGATTTATGGTCATTTTTTGAAGGTGGGTATCAATATCCAAGCTCCATTCCCACAAATGATGCAAGGAAAAAGAAATATGAGAAAATTGAAAAATAAGTAAATGTTATCTTGTGAGGACTTGCAGAATCTAAATTTGTGAATGTCATGTAGCTCGGCATCATAAGAGAAATATGGGATAAGATCATTCAGAGCAATGAAAGCGATACTAAGGTAAAAAATGCCAAACTTCAATCATATAGAATTCAGTATGTGTCTCTTAAAATACATGATAATGAAAGAATTTCAAACTTTTTACATAGAGTAGACAAGTTTGTTAACACTATGAAAGTGCTTAGGGACAAGATAGAGGATCCTACTATTATTGAAAATATATTGATATCGCTAACTCCAAATTTCAATGCCAAAGTTTCAGCCATTTAGGAAATGGAGGACTTGAATCATTTTTCACTATAAAGACTCCATGGGATTTTGACTGCCTAAGAAATGAGAACGAAAGGGAATAAATCATAAATTAGATATGTATTCAAAGCGACAAGTAAAGTGAAACAAAATCAAGAATCAAATGATGCCAACTTCATTTCAAATGAATAAGAGGAAAAATTTGTCATTAATTTGCAAGTGGGGACTAGTAAATTCAAAGGTAAAGTTCCCTTTAAATTTTTTTCTTGTGGAATAGTAGGTCACTATGCTGCTAAATTTCCTTATAAGAAAATGATGATAAGAAGGAAAAATGAAAGAATGTCTCCAAGAAAAATGTCAAAAGAAGTTTGATTAGGAAGAAAATTTTGTATACTCATGAAGATAGTGAATGTTCTTTTGATGATGAGGATGCTGACTTAGACTCTAACCAAGAATAAAAATTACTCATGGCCTTTGAATATCAATTTGAAAGTGAATCAGATAATTCTGATGATTTAATGTATGCATTAAAAGATATTGATAGAATTAGGATCATAAACAAGAATCAAGAAAATGAAATCAATATGTATAAAGAGAATAGCCTAGTTGAAGAAATAACTCAGCTAAAACTCTATCTAGAAGAGGTTAAATTATTATATGAAGCATTAAGTAAACAGCTCAAAGAAAAAGGAAAACTTGTTGTTGGAGTAGGGTCCACTAGGGTAAATTTTGGTAAATTTTTTGTATATATTTTTGTTTTGCACACTGCGCGAAAGAGTCAAAGGGGCTTTGGAGCAGGTCAAAGTCCTTATTTTATGTAAATGGGTTTTAAGGGAAAATTATGGGCCTCAAACCATGGTTTGAGAACATAGTATCTGCACTCTAATATTGGTATTAATATATATATATATATCGAGTCAAGTAGAGATAGTAATCTCATGCTTATTTTGATGAACGTTTTGTAAGGATTTCAGTCTAAGTCTGGGTTTTTGGGTAGAAAGGATCTTGTTAGCTATGTGCGCAGAGACCTAGTCCTGGTTGTGTGCGGACTCCACTAGCTATGTGTGCAGAAGGGTAATTTGTAAGGGAATTCTAAATGTACAGGAAATTTTGGACCTATTAATATACAAACCGTTTTTGGCGAAATCAAATGTGTTATGTGCTTGATGTGTTATTTATCTAATTAATTGTGAATCTATTCTGCTATTTTCTTTGAGATTGAGATATGTTCTATGACATGTTATTTCGCTTATGTTTATGATCAATTGCATCTACACGAATGAATGAAGTGTATTATGAATAAAGTATATCGTTGATGAATAGATCGGTTTAAGTGTATTTGTTAGTGTGTGTGAATATATATACATTGCATACTGGAATAATCTACGATGAAGTTGATCTGTGATTTTGTGATCTGTTTATGCACACCCTTTCTTGTTATCTGTGATAATTTATGTTATAAGTTTGATTAGGGCCACCCCATCAAATTCTTCCTCAAGGTGTGGAAACTTGGTTCCATCACCCCCCCATACTACTTCGGGTGATACTTTTATCTATGCAAGCAGGTCATTACCAAAAGGGCCAGTAGTTGGAGGGTTTGTTGGTTGCACAATAAATGTGAACCTGGGTCAAGACACCTCAAGCCAAAAAATGGTTCTGTCGTCGATACTGTGATCATTTTGAGGGAGAATTGATGTATTGGCATCCTATGCAAAAAAAATTACCAAATTGGCTGGATAGAAAGATCCTTGAATTCGCGATCCAAGAAAATTGAAGTTCTAAATTATCTACTGAAGAGTGGGTTCAAAAGTATATTTACATAGAAGTTCACAAGATATTCTTTGCTTCCTTTACGAGTGAGTTGCATGACTGATTGTCTAGATTGACTAAATTTAATACCTATGTGAAGGATGACACAGTCACTCATTGGACTCCAGAATTGGTATAACAGTTAGAAAATACAAGCAATACAATCACCTACATGATAGATCATTGGATTGATCGTGTTCTGGGAGGATTTGTGACTGAGTTTTCCGTTGATCATTTTGTGTCTTATTTTGAAGCGGAAAGAATATTTTTCAAGGGTCCCAGAGGTAGGTTCCTACACTCTTTGAAGTTGTGGATTGAGATGCTATAGTGTGAACAGGGTTCTCTATGTGAGAATATTGTGTGAATGTCCCGAAGAGGCTTGACTACGCGCAGTAGAAGAATTTACTGCACATATCTAGAAGAAGGGTTTATTTACAGTCCTCTCAAGGATATATTTGATAGTGACGATGAACCTGAGACTAGTAGCCCTAGTGAATCTGTGCACTAAGAAGAAGAGGTCTCACAAGATCAGAACAGTCAGGGAGTGTTGACCTTAGTCCAGATCCCATCCACTCCACCTCCACCTCCACCTCCCCCAAGTGCAGATATGGTCGTGTCTATGAAGTTTCCTACATTTAGATGTATTGGGAATGTAGATATGGAAAAATTTTTGTTTTTCACTGATGTTGTATGGAGAGCACATCATGTTAATAGTGACGATGTTAATAAAGCACAGTTAGCCACTGATTTTCAAGATCGCACGCTATACTGGTATATAAGATATGCATCAGTGAAACCAAATGAAACTATGAATGATCTGAAGGATGCCTTAAAAGAACAATTCAAAATGCCTAATTCATATGAGAAGTTCATTACAGCATTAAAAGAGATTCACCAGGAGGTGAATGAATCTATCTAGGATGCAGATCAGAGATTAAACCACACTATCAAAGATGGTGGATTCACTATTGATGATACCCAACACAAGGAATGGTTTATTTCTATCGTATTCCCACACCTGTGCCAGCCATTGAGTCAACAGAATATTTCCACGTAGGTTGAGGCTGTAGAAATTGCGATGAAACTAGAAGTTGCACTAGTGCCTACTGTGATTGGAACTCAGTAGATTCAAAGTCAGTTAGAAGAAATGCATTTGGAGATTCTGAATCTACACAAAGATAAGGGCAAGGAGGTATTTGTGGAGGTATGGTGCATACGATGTAAATTTTTCAGGCATCATAAGGATCAATGTCCTATGTTCGACGATTATCTGCACGCTAGAGGACTGAGCCCGTTGAAGAGCGCGGTTGGACCGAGTGGGACACCTCTAGTATGGTGCACAATTTTTCAGTCTACGGGTTTGCACGTGACATATTACTGCCCAAGGACTGGAAATATATGCCTGAGCTGAAGCAACATTTTTTTAGATTCTTTTCATCACTAGGTCATGATGAATAGCACTGTGGAAGTTTTGATTTTATGATTGAAAAACCTGAGTTGTACAAAATGCAAGCTGAACCAACCTCACCAGCATCCCAGTCTAGGCATGGTGGATTCCAAACTAGAGGAATAGGAAGAGGAGGAGGATCAGTTGGTCGAGGAAGGGGACAGGTCATCTGCTACAATTGTGGAGATGTTGTTCATTATTCACGTGACTATCCAAATCTTGTGTGACAATCATGCAGGTATCGTAGACAATTTGATCATTTTATTGAATATTGTCATGTTTTAATTGCTAAAATGTAGGAAAAGAAGACGCATACTCCGACGCCGAACATTCAGATGGTCAGGGCGGAGCTGTGCAAAGAGGATCCTAGCGTGAATGTTGTCACTAGGTGCGGTGCAGCTACTAGTGAGGATAAAGGAAAGAAATCGGATGTTGATCTTTGGATTCGAAAGGGACCCGAGAAAATGGATGGATTTGATTTACAACGTGAAAAATAAAACTTTGTAAAAGAAAATAATGGGTTTGCAGAAGCAAGCACATGAACATCAGGTATACCTATGGATGTGGCAGGAGTAGATGAAGAAATATAGCCATTCTTACAAGATTGCATCAAATTATTTCCCAACAAGAAGGCAGTAGAGAAACTTCAAGCATTGATAAACTGCACAGAAAAGGAACAACCTTGGATGGAACAGAAATTTGTCAACAAGATCTATAAGAAAAATAACAAAAAAATAATTGGACAAGAGATGCGCTTGACAACCCAGATCGATGCCTATGAAATGGATCAGGTCATTCTAGATCTAAGGTCTGATGCAAATGTCTTACCTAAGAAAACTTGGCTGTGCATGGGAGATCCTAAGTTGGAGTAGTTTACTATTCAGCTGCGCATGGTGAATCAATAGAAAATCATACCATTAGGAAGACTCTCACAGGTGGTATTAGAAATTGAAGGAGTTAAGGTGCTTTCATATTTCGAAGTCATACAAATTGTGGATGATTCTAATCCTTATCCTGCATTGTTGGGGCTGGATTGGGCTATTTATATGGATGGCATCATAAATCCGAAGAGGAGAATTATGGTATTTGAGAACAATGGATTCGGAGTTGTAGTGCCCTTAGATATTGTATAAGGTGCAAGATGCACAAAAAAGGTGCACGTTGATGATGATGTTGACCATATGTATAAGTTGATTGCGTGAGATGATGATTGTATAAACCTGAAAGCTGATGGAAGGCTTAATTGGGAAAAATATATTTCCTGCTTCTCGGATTCAGATGAATAGTTGAAGAACTGGCAGAACTTGCAACATGAAGTATCTACATTGCGTTGCAACTGAGTGACCAGATATATTCGTTGCATATCATCAGAGGTATGAGAATTATTGTATTATGATGGTTTAACTAATGTGAATATGTGTTTAGGAGAACTTGAAATAATTTTTCCAGAAGGAAAGAGATTCCATGCCCTGGATATAGCATTGTGTGCTACCCCAGCACGATGGTGGTAGACTCACAAAGGAAATACGAGAAAATGGGAAGAATGTGCTTGAATGATGAGATTGCGTTTTGAATTTCCAACTACCAGAATGGAGGAAGTTTATTCTGGAAAGGGTGATCCACGCATACATTTAGTGAAATTGATTGGAGTATGGGGCACATAGCCGAGACCTGAATGGGTACACATGTTCATTCACTTATTGGTAAAGGTGCCTACTGACTGGTACGTGGAAACAGAGTTGCGTTGAGGAACCAATGAATGGTATGCGCTAACTGAAATTTTCATTTTAACCTTTAGCTTTGAGAGGTGCTTTGATTGCTTGGGTAAAGTGTTGCAAGGTATTCAGTGGGTCATATTTGATAATTCCAAGCCAAATATAGAGTGTGATTCACCAGCATGGGATGCGCCAATGAGGGATATTGTTAATTGCAGAAATCTGACAGTTGAAGAAAATGATGAAGATCCAAGGAATATCACAATCCATGAATCTGAGTGCCAGAACATAGTTGTTGGGCCTTCAATTACATCAATGTATGTCACGAATCCCCTAAATATTTGACAAGTGAACATTGGATCTTAATGAAAACCTAAGTTGGCAAAGATTGGAGATTATTTAGATGATGACACAGTGGGAAAGGTTGTTGAGTTGTTGACTGAGTATCAGGAACTATTTCCTATGAATTTCTCTAAACTGAAAGGAATAATTGAAGATCTTTGGGTCATGAATATCACTTTGAAGCCTGATGCACAACCTGTGAAGCAGCGCCTATATATGTTGAATCTATAATACAAGTAGAAAGTGAAGGAAGAGTTAGATAATATGGTTGTTGCAGGCATTATAGAACCAGTGGAGGAGTTTGATTTGGAGAGTCCTATGGTGGTAGAGGATAAGAAGACTAAAGGAGAAATAAGGATTTGCCTAGATCTGCACAAACTGAATGATGCATGCATACATGATTTGTTCCCTACCCCATTTTCTGATCATATCCTTGACAATGTCGGAGGATGGGAGGCTTATTCATTTACATATGGTTTCTCAGGCTATCATCAGATCAGGATTGCGCCAAAGGATAGAAGTAAGACAACCTTTGCAACAAAATGGGATATTTTCTGTATACAATGATGCCATTTCGATTGAAGAATGTGCTTTCTATTTTCTCACACGTAGTAGTAGCTGCATTCAAGGAGTATATCCAAAAATTCTTAGAAGTCTACTTTGATGATTGGATTGTCTTTGGATTTTTTTAAAAAGCATGTATCAAATATGCGCTTAATGTTGGATACTAAATTTGAAGAAGTGCATATTTTGTGTGCCATTTGGGATATTGTTGGGTCATATTGTCTGCCAACAATTGTTGATGGTAGATATTGTGAAGATCGTAGTGATTGTTAATCTAGAAGTGCCTTTGAATGTCAACCAATTGTGCTCAATATTGGGGCATACAAGATACTATCAGAAGTTCATTCAGGGTTATGCGTTGATCACTGCCCCCATGGATAAATTTCTCAAGAAGGATGCAACATTCTATTGGGACGAATAATGTCATAAGAGTTTTGAATTACTAAAGGAGAATATGGTCATTACATCCATATTATTCTTTCCATATTGGTCAAAGGTGTTTCATGTGCACGTTGATGCCTCCTGCATCGTGCTCGGAGTTATTTTAGCACAGCCAAGAGCGAGGGAGATCGATCACCCTATTTCCTATGTGAGTAGGAGGTTCTCAAGCATAGAGAATAATTATTCAACTACGGAGGGAGAAGGATTGGCGATGGTTTATGCGCTGCAGAAATTTTGCCACTATATGTTAGGAGGACATTTCAAGATGTTTACTAACCACTCTGCTTTGAAGTACCTAGTCAATAATCATGTTTTAGGGGGAACATATGCAGGTGGTTGTTTTTGTTCAAAGAGTATGCTTTTGAATTTATTTTTAGGGTGGGGAAACTAAATGTTGGGCCAGACCATATGTCGTGCATTGAGAATGGAGAAGAGCCTACTAGCTTGGAAGATGGGTTACCCGATGCATAGTTATTTGCTATAAAATTTGTTGATGATCCTTTCCCAAATATCATTCATTTCTTGACTACTGAACATGCACCCGAGGAGTACACATTGCAACAAAAGAAATAGCTCGTGGGGCACAAAGCCAACTTTACTATTGTTTGTTGGTTAGTTGTACAATATTGGTGCAAATGAGTTCTTGCGAAGATATCTCTTGGAATATGAGAGACGAGACATCTTAGTTGAAGCTCATGGAGGGGTTTCCATAGGTTAATATGCAAGGGAAAGAAACCACGCAAAATATTTTGTGAGCTGGTTTATGGTGGCCGACGTTGCGCAATGATGCATATGCGCATAGTGGCACATGCGACGTATGCCAAAGGGCAGGGAAGCCATTGCATAGATATGAGATGTATTTACATCCACAAATGGTGTTCAAATATTTTGACAAATGGACCATAGAATTTTTTGGACCTATTGACCCTCGAGGAAAGAAGATAGGTGCGCATTACAATCATTGCGACGGACTATGTAACATGTTGGGCTGAAGCTACGCCAGTAAAGGATTATAGTGCGGACATAGTTGCGCACTTCATTTTTTAAAACATATTGACTCTGTTTGGATGCCAAAATATTTTGATGAGTGATTGAGGTACGCAATTTTTGAATGACACCATTGCAGCTCTGACAGAATAATTTTGGATTCATCATCAAAAGAGAACTCCATATCACCCACGGGTGAATGCTGCGATAGAAGCTTTCAATAAGAAATTGGAGACTATGCTCAGTAATATTTTCAAAGCTAACATGAATGATTGGGATGTGCGCATACCTTCAGTTCCTCTGACTTCTGGTGGGGTCTCCGGCTGCAGCTTCAAGGCAGCAACAAATAGCATCGCAACCGGAGTAATTGAATTCAGACAATTGTTAAATGAGGCCATGAGTGTCTGGACTTTGGATTAGAATGACCCGATGGTGCAGCAGCTTCGCAATGAGTTACACATCAAGGAACATAAATTCACTGAAATAAGCATGGAAGATCCCACACTAGTTATCACATAACGCCTTGCTCGCCTTCAGGAGGGTCGGGTTATTCAAAAAAATATAAAGGACCTGAGTCGCCGCGAATACTTACTGGAAGAAAGGATGCAACCATGGGCTGAGGAATCCCTGCAGTTATCTCAAAAATTGGATGAAGCCTTAAAGAGCCTCCAGCAGACCCAACGCAGACGAAGCATAAGGAGTTGTTGTGCAAAGTGCTGAAGTGGTTTTTCCACTGAAGACCTCTATCGCCACGCTTAAGACGAAGATGAAGGAGCCCACCCCACAATGACTTGGGATGAGTCATGACTTTGTGTTGGGGTCATATTGGAGTGGGCTCCCCTAGGGTAAATATTGGTAAAGTTTTTGTATATATTTATGTTGTGCATGCAACGCGGAAGATTCAAAGGGGCTTTGGGGCAGGTCAGAGTCCTTATTGTAGAAATTTTATAACTGATATGTTATACACCGAGATTATCCTGATCACACACTATTTTAACTTCATGCACAATACAAAATCTCTTCTACCATTGATCATTAATTGCAGAAATAAAAACAATCGCATGCGCACATTAAAACCATAAACAATCACACATATGAACATAGTATTTTATGGGAAAGCTTAAAGCTGAAAACCCCCAACTATCTGTATATTATATGTCATAGATATCATGTAACAATCATCATACAAAGCTCCTCACAAGCTCTTAGTACAATCTCCAATTGCTACACACTAATCAAGCCCGATCTAGCAAATCACATGCTCCAATCTCTGCCACCTGATAGCCTGCCTCTACTGCGCAATCACTGCTAAAGAATGGCTCTGAATGAACTTGAATTGGTCCAGCCTTGCTCACGCAATCCTCATTGGCATCTCCAATCACTAGTTGTTGCAAATCATGCAACAGTATAGTCACAACTGATAGTCACACTGCTCTTTCACCTACCTCTTCACTGGTCTCCACTGAAACTGTCCATGCACTGTAGTTAACTGATGTATTCTTTAGTTGATTAATGAGTTAATAATTAGTGAATTAATTTATAATTAATTCACACCACTCTCACTAGTGTATCAATCAGTTAGACTAGATACAACTAGCTCAACTGTGTCTAACTGAGTTAAACTGAACACAACTCCACCAACTACCTCAATAACTCCACCAAACTCCGTCACATGAGTTCTAACTGAAGTCTCCATGCAATAGCTCCACTTAACCCTCAGGAATAGCGTAATTCCTTCTGTCAGCTCCTGTGCCACATCTGTGCACTTAACTGAAGTGCTCCAAGAGAATAAGATAATGTTTATAGTCCAAATATTATTAAGAGCTAATAATATTCGACATATCTATTTTTAGACTGAAAATCTAAAAATAGATTCCGCCCAATATGTCTAAAAATAGAATTCCATCTATTTTTCCAACTTGACCAACCATCCACAAATAGCATCCTGCAACTCATAGAATATGATCGACATGTCTAAAAATAGACTTGCGCCAAAAATAGCCTGTGGGCCCACTTAGTGAAGGAGACTTCTTTCCACTAAGCTCATCATCTTGTTGCAATCTCAACACTCCCTCTCAACAAGATAAGGATTATTTGACACCCCTATCCTGCCCCTGTGGTATTCAAATTTGCTCCTGGTGAGCGCCTTCGTCAAGATATTAGCATCCTGATCCTCCGTGGGAATGTATGAAAGTAACATGATCTTTCGCTACACACAATCTCTGATATGATAGTACCGGTCCGTGAAGCCATGCCACCTCAACTCATCCTCCTGTCTGTACCATAATCCATATCCCGATGTGCCTCTGAAATATCTCAATACGTGCTTGCCTGCCTTCCAAAAGAGCTTGGTAGGCTTAACCATAGCTTGTGAAAGTTGGTTAACAGCATAGCATATGTCGGGTCGTGTATTGACCAGATACATAAGTGACCCCAACAAATATCGATAAACAGTGGCATCCACTACCTCTGTCGATGTAGCATCCTCTTTCCTCCATCCACTAGGAAGAGGAGTGTCGATAGGCTTGCAACCATGCATGTTGAACTTCTCCAGTATCTCCTGGGCATACTTGCCTTGAGACACAAACAATCCATCACTGCGCTGCCAAAATTCCAATCCCAGGAAATAATGAAGGAGGCCCAAGTCCGTCATCTCAAACTCTTTTGCAAGATCAGCCTTGCATGAGTGTATCAACAGTTCATCACCCGTCAAAATCAAATCCTCTACATAAATTACAATGATCAGCAAGTTATCCTCCACCACAATCTGGTATAGGTTCGGATCCACCTCACTCTTGGAGAATCCAAGTCCGGTGAAATAACTGTCTATCTATGTGTACCAAGCATGAGGTGCTTGTTTCAACCCATACAGTGCTCTCTTGAGCCTGCACACATGCGACTCGCTGTTGAAGATCTCGAAACCTTCAGGTTGCTCTATCTACACCTCCTCCTCAATCACTCCATTGAGGAACGCAGTCTTCACATACATCTAATGAATGTGCCACCCCATCTGTGTTGAAAGAGAAATAATCGTCCGTATGGAAGAATACCTTGCGACAGGTGCAAAGTTTTCCTCATAATCGATCCCCTCAATCTGTGAGAAGCCTCAGGCAACAAATCTTGCCTTGTACTTCTCCACATTCCCATCAACTTCTTGCTTCACTTTGTAGATCCATCTCGAACCCACCACTGATTTCCTTTTCGACCTTGGGACAATCTCCCATGCACTGTTTCTAACAATCGAATCATACTCTTCCACCATGGCATCTACCCATGCGGGATCCTCCACAACTTCCTCGAAAGAGGATGGCTCTGTCACGTTACACTTGCTCATAAGAGCCATTTATCCAGTATACCAGTCAGGGGACTATCTCTATCTGTGTTGTGATGTAGGTGCTCCTACAACCTTCTCTGCATCTTGAGCCAGTCACTCAGCTTCTGTAGTGCGCTTCCGCCCTCTGATGGTTGGCGCTGCATGAGTGGTTTCTTCCACTCCATGAACCTCCTCTTATGGTTGATCCACATCCTGAGGCTCATCCTTAGGAACTAATAGCTCCTCATCTGCATGCAAGTGTGGCTCCCTCTCAAGTGAACACTTCATGGCTTTCTCCTCATGAAATTTGATATCTCGTCGCAAAACAGTCTTGCGACTGTCTGGAAAATACACACGATAGTTGTGGGGTGTATCAGTGTACCCCAAAAATATCCCAACCTATGTAGTTGGCTCCAACTTCTTCCTGGCATCCTTAGTCACATGAATGTAAACAGGTGAGCCAAAAATCCTCAAATGGGAAATATCATGCCTCTTACCAGAAAACGCCTCCTCGGGTGTACTCATGCCAAGTATCCTGTGAGGACAACGGTTTTTCACATAAACCATAGTATTGCATGCCTCATCCCACAAGTGTATGGGAAGGCCTTGATCATGAAACATCACCCGTGCAGCACCCACGATCGTTCTATTCTTCCGCTCAGTAACCCCATTCTGTTGTGGGTTATGAGGTGCTATGAGCTCTCTTCGAATTCCTTCTGCGCTGCAAAATTCCTTGAATTTTCCAGAGATGAATTCAACACCATTGTCGCTCCTAAGATCCTTTAGCTGCTTCCCTGATTCTTTCTCAACCAGTGCCTTGAACTAGCAAAACTTTGAGTATGTCTCTCTCTTCTTCTGCATGAAGAAGATCCAACACTTCCGAGAAAAATCATCAACAAATATCACATAGTACATGTGCTTTGTTATCGAAGCTACTAAGAAATGTCCACACACGTCTATGTGAATTTTCTCAAGGATCGTCGTGGCGCAATTATCCTTCTCATGAAAGGAGGCTTTCACAAATTTTCCCAAGGTACATCCCTTGCACTGATCTGACTGTGCAAGAGTACCCTTAGGAAGCCCAATAGAAATATACTACAGTATCTTCAAAGCTCCATGATGAAGATGGCCCAATCTCCTGTGCCATAGCTCGCCCTCATCTCGGCTCACCACTCCTTATGCCTTGCCTGCCATTGCTGCAGAACCATCTACCTACAACTGATAAAGGTTCTTAACTCGAACCCCTATCCTCCGGGTCTCACCAGTTGCCTTACTGCGCAAGAAATCCTTTCCCTCACTCAAGACAACATCATATCCCTTGTCTTCTAACATCGCCACAGAGATAAGATTCTTCTTCAATCCTGGAACATGCATCACTTCCTTCAATACGAAGGGTTTACCAGACTCCCTCTCAAAGTAAATGGTATTGATACCGGTCGCACTATATCTACCATCATCGCCCATCTCGATGTGCACTCCAAGATCTTTCTCATCCATATCAAGAACAACATTGCCCCTGTCATGTGAAAAGACCTACCACTGTCCGCCGGCCAAGAACCACACCGAACCCATCACACTTGACAGACCAAGCATGCTATCAAGAAAATCCAACTCAAACCGCGAGCTATGGCTTCTCCGCCCAGAATTCAATAGCCTCGCTATTTCTTTCTTCTCCGTAACAACGTAGTGGCGTAATGTCCGTGTTCGTGACAGTGAAAGCACTTCACCTTCGACATGTCCTGCTTTTTTCCTTTCACACCGGATTGAGAAGGATTTTTCTTTCCCTTCCCTTTCCTTGCTTTGGTAGCCAAATCACAATTTTCTTCATCTTCATTCTTCGATGAAGATCCATCCCTGGTACTCCACCTTATCTCCTCCTGCACAAGATCTGACCAAAGTCACTCCCATCCTGGCAGTTTCTCCCGACCATTGACAGAGTCCTCATAGGAATGCCAACTCTTCGGAAGCCCAAGGAGAGCCAAGCTCACCAAGTCCTCTTCATCTACAGTAACCCCCACACTTCCCAGCTCATCCCTGCACTGGATGAACTTCATGAGGTACTCTGGGGCATATCAAGGTTTTCTCCATTTTTATGTTCTAGTTTATCCTTGAGTCACCAACTTCCTTGGTCGCTCTTGCTTTGGAATAAGTCTCACAATGCTTTCCATCAAGAATGGAGAAGTTTATCAGAAGGCTGACACTATAGGATCTTTACACCTTCCACCGAATTCTTCGACACTTTGTCAGTTTTTTCCATGGCACAGAGCAAGTGGGCACATTCATGAAGTAGGTTTTGGGAATTTCTACATCTATGAACTCCTTCAACCCATTATCCTCCAGCACTGCCTCCATCCTGTCCTTCCATGCAATATAATTCGATCTTCCCTCAAGGGCATACTCCAATCACAATCCATTGAAAGACATCTCAACTTCGACACCAAGAAAACACTCCTGCAAATTCGAATTCCACCAGCATAAAACTCAACCGCTTCAATGTTTTGCAATTGCTCCAATGATCAATATCGCTCTGATACCATGTAGAAATTTGATAACTGATATGTTATACACCGAGATTCTCCTGATCACACACTATTTTAACTTCATGCACAATACAGAATCTCTTCTACCATTGATCATTAATTGCGGAAATAAAAGCAATCGCATGCACACATTAAAACCATAAACAATCACACATATGAACACAATATTTTATGGGAAAGCTTAAAGTTGAAAACCCCCAACTATCTGTATATTATATTTCATAGATATCATGTAACAATAATTATACAAAGCTCCTCACAATCTCTCAGTACAATCTCCAATTGCTACACACTAAACAGGTCCGATCTAGCAAAACACATGCTCCAATCTCTGCCACCTACTACCTTGCCTCTACTGTGCAATCACTGCTAAAGAATGGCTCTGAATGAACTCAAATTGGTCCAGCCTTGCTGACGCAATCCTCATTGGCATCTCCAACCATGTGTGGTGCAAACTTATGCAACACTATAGTCACATTGCTCTTTCACCTACCTCTTCACTGGTCTCCACTGAAACTATCCATGCACTGTAGTTAACTGATGTATTCTTTAGTTGATTAATGAGTTATTAATTAGTGAATTAATTTATAATTAATTCACACCACTCTCACTAGTGTATCAATGAGTTAAACTAGATACAACTAGCTCAACTATGTTTAACTCAGTTAAACTGAACACAACTCCATTAACTTCCTCAATCAAATCCACCAAAATCTCTCACATGAGTTCTAACTGAAGTCTCCATGCAATAGCTCCACTTAAACCTCAGGAATAACGTAATTCCTTCTGTTAGATCCTGTGCCACATCTGTGGACTTAACTGAAGTGCTCCAAGAGAATAAGATAATGTTTATAGTCCAAATATTATTAAGAGCTAATAATATTCGAAATATCTATTTTTAGACTAGAAATCTAAAAATAGATTCCGCCCAATATGTCTAAAAATAGAAGTCCATCTATTTTTCCAACTTGACCAACCATCCATAAATAGCATCCTGCAACTCATAGAATATGATTGACATGTATAAAAATAGACATGCGCCAAAAATAGCCTGCAGGCCCACTTAGTGAAGGTGACTTCTCTCTACTAAGCTCATCATCTTGTTGCAATCTCAACACTTATTTTATGTAAATAGGTTTTAAGGGAGACCTATGGGCCTCAAACCATGGTTTGAGCCCATAGTATATACATGCTAAGATTGGTATAAATATAGATAGATATAGTCAATTAAAGAGAGTAATCTCATTCTTATGTTGATAAACGTTTTGTAAGGATTTCAGTTTAAGTCTGGGTTTTTGGGTAGAAAGGCTCCTGTTGGCTATGTGCGCGGAGACCTTATTCCTGGTTGTGTGTGGACTCTGCTAGTTGTGTGCGCAGAAGGGTAAATTGTATGGGAAGTCTGAATGTACTAGAACTATTGGATCTCTTAATATATTAGACAATTATGGCGAAATCTACAATATGCCCAAGTTTAAAAAGCAGGAATATATTAAAATGTTTGTTAGCAAGTAAAACATCACATCAAGATATGAGATCAATATAGCTTCTTTATTCATCATAAAAGCAGCAAAAAATGTACAAAATAATGGGGCACAAAGCATATAACAACTAACAAGCCCGCAATAGATAAATCCACTCAATAATGAGTGTGTTGCTACTACACAAATGCCGGGGACATCACATAGCAAGGTGCCTAGGAGCACCGTTGGCGTTATATGAATACACAAAAGACAGTGCTGATGTATGCCTCAAAAGATAATGTACAAGAAGATCAAGGCTCTATATAACCTCCAAAAAAGAACCCAAGAGAGTTTTCAGAAATACACCAATATACAAGAAATGAACCAAAGTCCTAGGGCTGAAGATTCACTACAATCTAACAGCTCGAAAGATGAGGCTATCTGATATGGCAAAGAATATAGCCTCCTCCAATAGAATCTCCAGGTGAAAGGCTGATCCCTTCACTGGAAAACCTCCTCCCCAAATGGTGTACTAAAACCACCCCTACAACTCCTCCCTAAAATAACACATTCCAAGATAGAAACTACATTGTAGGGGAAAAACATAGTGTGGCCTAGTGTCAAATGCCACAATAAGTCTCAAGGGCCTTCCCTACTAGCCTCCCAATGGAAGGAAACCTTCCTCCAATGAAATCTAGATCAAAAATCACCCAAATGTATTCTCCATTGCTACACCCTACAACTCAACACATCTCTCAGTATAAACGTCATTGTAGAAAAAATATGTAGCTTGGCCTGATGCCTAAATGTGGAAATATAGTGTAAATACTCCTCCTAAGTGGGCACTAGAAGTTCCCCAAGGATATCGGTGGGATTCCCACTTGGGAACACCCTGTGCTAAACAACACTGCAATCTTAGCTAAACAGCTAAAGAGAGAAAAAAGCCTAAACAAACCATAAAATATAAAACATCAACACATAACATGCCCTTCTATGGCTTTCATCCCCTTCCTTATATAAGTGGTGAGCTTCCTCACCCTTGGCCCCACTCATTAAATACACTATCTCCATGCATGAGATCTCCCTCCAAAACTACGTTGTCCCTCAATAAATGTCCACTCCTCCATAATAGCATTTTTTATTTGGTCAAAGTTGACCTAGTCTTCATGCTCCAACCCCTTTTCATAGACAAGGGTTATTAATTAAGCTACTAAGATGACCTCCTTTCACATTAGGAGTGATTTTATTCCTACTAAGGAGATTAATGGGTCTCCATACCCTTTTATTCATCAAAAAAAGAAGAAAAAACAAAAATTAATATTCCAACATGGCTAATTGGGAATATTATAGTCCTCCCCTCCTAAATGTTGATTTTCCTCAAGCAATTGTAAAGGTGAGCATTGTAACTCTTCTCCTCCTCCATTGATGACGCCTCCATGTGATAAGATCTCCTCATATACCAAGTGTCTCCCAATCATTCCCTCCATGAAATTCTCCTCCCAAGCTCTCATTAGATGCAAATGAAACATCCCACAAAGAATCAAAAGGCCTAGTGAAGCCATCATGGTTTTCCCAATGTTCTCCCTTAAACATGTAGCTTAAGAAACATGGAGAGTCCCTCTCCCAAATGGCATGGTCAATCCTCCCATCCTCCCTCCATTCATTCCCATAATAAGAACATCATCAATGTATGGGATCAAAACCAAGTACACATACGCTGCCATATGCAATAATGGAGGTGGATCATAGTCCCACATGTGGACTAAAAAATTAGCATTCTCAACGCCTCGTATGATGATATGGTAAGTGGTTTCCCCACCACTTACTTTCTTCCATATTCTTCTCACATGTTTTGAGAAGGTGAGTGATGTTTGGTGCCTTTGGAGTGCACCCTAAATGATATATAATCTCCATATATCCTCCTAGGGAATGGCCATGCTTAGCAATTTTTATGGCCCAAAGTTGACCATGAAGTTGTAATATTCCTTCTTAGGAATTTCTGCACTATGGAGAGTAAAAATGCTATTTTCAGAAAATTACGTTACAGAACTGAAAAATATGACTTGGATATTTTATATTATACTTTATAACCCTGACATGCAGAATGGGAATAGAAACAAATCACTCTAGCTATGTTAAACAAATCTCCCCATGCCAATACACCTCAAAAACACCCAAACCCCATGATTTCACAAAACAGAAGTTCTGAAGCATGTAAAAACATTATTCAAAGAGGGTTTATACAAAAATATATGAAATATAATAGATCATGGATATTTAATTAACCAAAGAGCCAATAAAAATGGAGGTTTAGCCTCTTTTACATAAAATGGAGACAACCCGACAAGGGTTTCATCAGAGCACAAGTAAAAAATGATATCTTTGCATAAAATCACAAATTTGACTGCAAATCTGTATATGATATGGCTGAATAATACATGAGAGCACATAAAAATGGTTGAATATCCTCCCTACTAGCCTTCCAGGAGAGAAAAAGCCTCCTTCTCCAAGAAACTAGCACAAAATCAAGGGATTTAACCCTACCACAACATCACCTTCAGAAATGATGCAGTTTCTGCAAGAGACTGTGCTGTAGGAGTTGGTGACTGCTTGACCTCAAGTCAGATAGTGGAAATGTAGCTCAGAATTATCCTCTTAGATCCTTCAACAAGCTGAACCAAGAAAGAGAGTGGAACTCCCGCATGAGAATCCCTTGCACTAAATAGTGCAGCAAACCTAGCTAAACAACTGAAGCATGCAAGAAGTCATAATACTCAAACATATACAAGATTTTGAATAACTCTCATGGCTTCCCTCCCTTCCTTTTTATTCTTGGTGAGCCTCCTTACCCTAAGCCCCACACATTCATGAGGTTACTTCATTGGAAAGAGTCCTCCATCAAAACTGCGCTGTTCCCATTGGTTTTCCTCCTCTTTTAGTAGTGATGTTGACCTAATCAACAAGGTTCTAGTCCTCATGCATTGCCCCCTTTTCACACCAAGGGTGGCTTTATTTGGCCTTCTTACACAAACCCCTTGTCACATAGGGAATGTTTTATTTCTACTAAAGAGATTTAAGGGTCTCTCTACCCCATTTATTCTTCTAACCTGCAAAATAGAGCAACATATAATATTCCAACTAGCAGCAGCTATAAGTGGGAATATTACAGTCTTCCCCTCTCAAAAGTTTCCTGTCCTCAAGCAACAACAAATAAGGATGTTGTAAGATCCTCTCTCCTTCCCAAGTGGCATCCTCATCAGGAAGATTCCTCCATCGAATCAGATATTCTTTGATTATTCTGCTCCTTAGCTGCCTCTCCCATGTATCTAGAATTGCCTCAGGTTGCAAAGCTAGATGGCCCTCATCATCAATAGGTGGGGGGTCCAGGTTGGAAACTACATTCTATTCAATGGCCTTCTTGATGCATGATACATGAAAAATATTGTGGATCTTGCTCCCCTCGGGAAGCTCCAACTCATATGCAACTTCCCCGACACGACGAACCACCTTATATGGCCCATAGAAACGTGGTTTGAGCTTTTCAGCCCCTTTCTCCTTGAGTGTAGATTGTCTATAAGGCTGAAGGCGAAGATAGACTAGATCATCTACCTCAAACTGTCTCTCTATCTGACCACGGTCTGCATATATCTTTTGTTGATTTTGGGCAGTAGCAATGTTGTCTTTAAGGGCTCGAAGTATGTCTTGATTCTCCGAAATCCATTCCTTTTCTCTAGGGGCCTTGCTTGCTCCAAACATGATATCAGCAAATGAGAGTGCATCATACCCATAGAGTGCCCGAAATGGGGTCATACCAATGGACATATGGTAAGTGGTGTTGTAACAATACTCCCCCAAATGGAGCCAATGCAGCCATGCCTTTTGCTGCCCTGCAACATAGTTTCTCAAGTAGCCTTCCAGCCACTTGTTCACTATTTCAGTCTGTCCATTAGCCTGTGGATGGTAGCTAGTACTCGGTGTCAATTCAGTCCCCACTATCCAAAAGAGTTCTTGCCAAAAGCCACCGATGAAGCGGTTGTCCCAATCACTCACTATGGTCTTTGGGAGACCATGGAGTCTAAACACATCTCTAAAGAAGAGCTCAACTACCTGTGAAGCAGTATAATGTGCAGAAATGGCAAAGTGTGAATAATTTGCTAGTCTATCAACAACTACAAAGATACAATTCTTACCTTGAATAGTAAGAAGACCGGTGATGAAGTCCATGGAGATGCTTTCCCATTTTCCATCCGGAATGGGTAGTGGCTGCAATAATCTAACAGGATGAGTGTGTTCTCCCTTATTTTGTTGACAAACTATGCACTCCTTGATATGTTGGAGTGCATCCTCCTTGAGACCATTCCATGAGAATCTCTCCCTTATGGCCTGGTAAGTCTTTGTGAATCCTTGATGCCTTGAAAGTGGAGAATCATGTGATGCTTGCAAGATCTTCTCTTTGAGCTTAGAATTCTTGGCCAAAAAGACCCGGTCCCAGAAATAGATGATTTCATCCATTACTCTATACCTCTCATCAACTATCACCCCATCAAGTATCTCACATGCAAATTTATCCTTGTAGTACTCAACCAACAGTTGAGCCTTCCAATCTGTGTCCATGCCCCTCAAGGACAACGTTGTTGGTCTCCTAGATAAAGCATCAGCCACTATATTGCTCTTCCCCTTGACATACTCTATGTCAAAGTCATAAGCTTGGATTTTGCTTACCCATTTTTGTTGTCTTTCTTGGAGCTGCTTTTGTTCAAGAAAGAATCTGACACTGTTATGATCAATTTTCACCCTGAATTTATTCCCCACCAAGTATTGCCGGAATTTGGCTAAGGCATGCATGATAGCCAACATTTCTTTATCATAGATGGGGTATAGCCTTTCATGTGGTAGTAGCTTCCTGCTCTCAAAGGCTATAGGATGCCCTCCTTGCATCAAGACTGCTCCAATCCCTTCACCTGATGCATCACATTCTAACACAAAAGGTTGAGAGAAATCAGGTAAAACTAATACTGGACAACTACTCATTACCTCTTTGAGCTTATCAAAAGCCCTCTGCGCTGTAGGTGTCCAACTGAAAGCTCCCTTCTTGGTCAAGTCTGTAAGTGGTGTTGCAAGTTGAGAGAACCCTTTGACAAACTTTCGGTAATATGTGCATATGCCTACAAATCCCCGAAGTTCTGTAACATTCCTTGGCTCGGGCCAATCCTTGATTGCCCGGATCTTTTCTTCATGCACTCTTACTCCATCCACTCCAATGATGTGGCCTAAGTAGAGCATCTTAGTGAGGCCAAACTCACATTTCGAGAGTTTAGCATAGAATTGTTGCTCCTTGAGAATATGCAACATTGTCTCAATATGTTGCAAATGTTCCTCCCATGTGCGACTGTAAATCAAAATATCATCAAAGAAGACCAACACAAACTTTCTTAGATGACCACGAAAGATGTGGTTCATGCAAGATTGGAATGTTGCTAGGGCATTGGTCAAACCAAATGGCATTACTAAGAACTCAAAATGCCCATAGTGACACCTGAATGCAATTTTGGGAATGTCTTGATCCCTTACCCTGATTTGGTGATATGTGGATCTCAAGTCAATCTTGGAGAAATACTTCGATCCTCTTAGCTCATCCATCAACTCATCGATCCTGGGAATTGGGTATCTATTCTTCATGGTCTTCTTGTTTAGTGCTCTATAGTCAATGCAGATCCTCAATGTGCCATCCTTCTTCTTAACCAAGACCACTAAAGATGCAAAAGGGCTAGTGCTAGGCCGGATATGACCTAGGGCTAGTAGTTCTTGAATGGCCCTTTCAATTTCATCCCTATAAGCTTTGGGATGCCTATAAGGGGTGGTAATCACAGCTTGAATCCCTTGGTCTAGCTCAATAGTGTGCTCAAATCCCTTATCAGGAGGTCTCCCCAGTAGAATATCCCCAAATACTACAGAATACCAGTCTAAGAGAGCCTGCACATCAGGGTGCACTAGTGAATCCTTGACTCTAGCTTCAAATAAACGCAGTTCTACTGCGCATTATGTCTCCTCTACGTAAGTATGCCTCCATCTTGTGAGCTGAAACAATCTGAGGGGGTTAAGTGTGCGTACCTTTGATTTTTTGATGCTTACCATCCTCCTTCCCTATCCATTCCATCTCTAGAGTCTCCAAATCAGTGGTGACTCTCCCAAGAGTGATCAACCATTGGCCACCCAATATAACATTGGTGTCAGGAATATCAACCACAAAGAAATGGTCTGTCATAGTGTAGGTTCCCATAGTGATAGACAATTCCGGAACATACTTAATACACTGCAAGGTTCTGACTCCTAGAACCAAGATTGAAAACCCTTCAAAGTTTTCCATATCGATGCCCCTCTTCTTTACAAGTTGTGAATCAATGAAGTTATGAGTAGCTCCACTGTCTACTAGCACCGATACTCTTTGCCCCATAACAGTACCTCTAACTCTTAAAGTCAGATACTTAGGGACTCCCCTCAATGCTGCAAGAGCTCCTCTCCTTGGAGCAAAAGTTTTTACTGCATCTTCTGTAGGTAGTACAATGCTAGCCCTCTCCTCTTCATCAGAAAAAATCTCAATATAATGAGCCTTCCCTGCAACACACTCATGGTTTGGCACCCATGGCTTATGACAAGTGAGGCAAAGTTTATCCTTCCTTAATCTCCTCTGTTTATGGTCAAGAGGTGCCTTCTTTGGCCATGAAGAATCCCCCTGCTGCAATAATGCTTTTGCTTTGGGCAAAGCATGTTGCAAATCTCTAGCCTTCTCCACAACCTCAAGGAGTGTAGCTGGCTTGGTGGATCTCACCAACCCATGCAATGGTTCAGCCATCCCATCAATAAACATACATACCCTTTTGCTCATATTAAGGTTGGATAAAATTACTGAAGGTTTCAAATACTCAACAATATAATATTCCAGATCTCCCTTTGTCTGAGCTTGGTTAGCTCAACAAAGTGGGCCTCCGGATCTCTTGGATAAAATCTCTCTATAAGTCTCTTGGTGAATATTGAGTATGAAGTGATATGAGCATGCCCCAGTGTAGTGTTGAAGCCTCGAAAATCGGGTCTACAACAAGGGGGGATACCCACCCGGTCTGGATCTGGGTTAGCAGTTCCTTTTCCGTTTGGTGTAGTGGGTCCGACTGGGGATAATGGGACCAATTTCCCAATATGTATGTGTGTGTGTGTTTGAGATTTGATATTTCTTTTCTAAAATTCCTAATTAAAATGCTTTTAACCTATCTCTAATCTATTCATATGCAAATTGTATTATAAGAAATATCTAATTCTAAACTAACCCGGGATGTAATCTTTCAATATATGCGATCTAAAAGGATTTCAGATAACAATTGATAATAAATATCATTCAATTATTATGAGAAAAGAATTCAATAAAGATAAACTATTTCACATAAAAAGTTAGATGAAACAGTTGTGGAAATCATATCGCATATTAAGCTATCCATATACCAAGTACAAATAAATGATTATCACCGTACAAAAATGCCAAATGATAACTCAGATATTCAAACATTAACATATAAACAACTAAACATAAATATCGCTTTTATCACAGAAACAGAAACAGTTAAAAGATAGAAATACCATTTATAACTGGTTCTACTCATGAGCTAGAAGCAATAATGATTTATCTCCTTCTTAATCCAACATCTATCAAGAGTACAGAAATGCAACATTAGTAACAGATATTAGACTCAGATATCAATAAATCTCGTTCCATTCATTCATCAAAACCTCTTCTGAGGGTGCAATAGTGCATGTTCTGAAGATAATTTTTTGACAAATTTCTGGACCTTTCTCTAAATGCATGAGAAGGGTTTAAATACTACTAGCTAAATCTAAAAATAGTTTATTACAAAAATTAAGGATTCGGTTTAAATGACCGTCCTTTTCCTAGGAAAAAATACAGTAAAACTAAAACTAAATCTAAAAATAAAGACTATTAACTAACTACTTATGAACTTGATCTTTAACTTGCAGGCATCCAACATTGTTTTGAGAAGAGGTGGTTGGCCGACTTCATATTTCAACTGTCCTGAAAAGACATAATCGGCAAGTGTAGGCGCAATCTTCTCAGCAGAATTTATGATGCAATTAAGCGCACTGCGTTGACTGTGTGGTTTCACTAGATATGTCCAGTAAGAATCCCAGTTTAATCTTGTCAATCCTTGAATTGATTTTTCTTTTTCTTCCGCCTTTTGTTTCCATTCTGTTTGCAATTGATGCGCCTGTGGAAGATATCCCGGAACAGTTTCTGAAATCAAATTTGCTTTGTGCAAATTCTCATTTACACAATCAGTAAGACTGTTTGTTGCTGTAGCTGACTCCTCTACCGCTTTCTCTGCCTCTCTGATTTGTGCATCCCAGTTATTGAAAAGTATTTCTTTGTGGTTTTCATTAATAATTGGTGCACCAGATTTTCTTCCTTCTTCTGTCTTTTGCCATACCAAATAATCAGTAACTTTTTCATTAATTATATCATAATCATTTCGTAAATCTACGACATGATTAGTGATCTTATCACTTTCTTGACAAAAAGAGTTCCATTGCAAGATTTTCTGGCATAATACTTCTTCTTGTTGCAGTAGTTGATTGTTTAAAGAAATAGTTTCTGAAATAAACTCTGGAAGCTTAGGATCATCTTTGTGCTAATCTTGGATAATCTGTATTTGTTTCTCTTTATCAGCCAAACTTTTTTGATATCCAATTTTCATTTCTTGAATTTGTTGCTGTAACTTTTCAAGTTTCATCTGTGCTTCATTATTGGTGTGTGCCTATTGCAATTGCTGTTGCAGAACTTGTATCTGTTCTTCTTTTTCATTTAATAAGAGTTGTACCTCAAATGCTTTGTCAATAGTTGCGGAAGCATATGCCCCTGTAATCTGAGATAACTTGGCAAGATTATCAGTAGGATCTGTAGTAGGATCCTTCCATAAGACATCTAATTGTTCTGCTTCAGTAGCAATTGCACCTTCTAATTTTCTCTTTTTCCTTTGCTTCTTCACTACTTCTTTATACTTCGGGCTGTAGAATACATCTAAAGGAGGAATGTCCTCTACATTAAGTACAATTTCAGAAGAGGGAGTGACAGGTATATGTTCTGTGTTTGTCACATTACTGCTTATTCCTGTGCTTAAAGATTTTGTTGTCTGTACAGGGGTCTGTGTAATCTACCCTTCAACATTAAGCATTTCATTAAAAGTTTCCCATTCTTTGTCTAGTTCAATTGTGACTGACTGTTGTTGTATATTGAGAGGTGGAAGATTCAACTGTGGTGTGGTTGAAGTCTGTTGTTGTGAAAGCTCTTCTGATTGAGTTGTATCTTTCACTGAGCTTTCATCTTTATCAGTCTTTTTAGAATGTTCAGAAGTTTCTTTGTCAGACTTCGACTTGGACCTTTCTGTGTCTGAGCTGCCACTTATACTGACACTAGGAGTTGGTTCCCTTGCGGGTTCCAAACGCAAATTTTCCAAAGGGATAGTAGTTAGTCTTCTTTCTCTGTAAACTTTAAATTCTTGAAATTGTTCTGGAGATAACTGCATCTGTGCTGAATGTAGAATTTCTTTCAGTGTGGATTTTCCTAGGAATATATCATCGAAAGGATCCTCTTCTCCAGAAAATATCCTTACTTTGATTGCAGTGGTGAAATTTTTAGCAACTTCATTAGGGTCAAATAACCTTTTTGCAAATTTAAACAATTGTAAGCATGTAATATTGCTTACTTCCTTGAATGCGTGACCGACATCAAACAATGAAAATGTTCCATAGGCTACGGGAAATTGTGGCCAAATGCCCTTCTTCTTATCTTTTAATTCCTTTGTCAAACCTCCTTCACCACAGGTTTGATAAGTAATCTCCCGAGCTACAAGTTTATCCGGAACATAAAGGGGAAAAACATGGGGGGAAGCAGAACTTCCAAAAACCCTCACATAAGTAAACAACTCTTCCCCAAACCATCGTGCGACAGGGAGAATGTCGACTTTTGCTTCCGGGGAAAACCTTAGAGCATCTTTATTATACAATGTTCTGTGCAAAGGCAACATTATGCTGTGGCAAATTTTGTAAAAATGAGGAACAAACTTAGATTTCCACAATTCCTTATGATACACATGAATAGGCAAAGGATCATGAATTGTCCATTGCCAACCCATCAAAGGGAATTTAGAATCAAAGCAGATAGCGTCCATAACATAGGCAGACAGATAAAAAGGAGGATAAATCCTCTAAGAAACGGTTCGTTTAGACCAGTAATTGAAAATAGCAATGGCTAAATTGTCAGACAATATTTTGGCCCAGTCTACAATGGTAGCGTTGACAGCAGCATTTAACAATGGAAGCCATTCAGGTAAGACCATATTTATATCAGGCTTTCCAAAAAGCCTGCATAACATAGCAGCAGCAAAACAATATGGAGAGGTGAGTGAACCAGTACTGTACATACCGTGTTTTTTTTTCTTCAATGGTTCATCTCTCTTGGTCCATTCCTTTGTGCATTCCGCCAAATTTGCATGTTCTTTGGCAAAATTATCCATAAATTGTTTATTATAAGTCGCCTGAGGTTCCAGCAAATGATACATCAGTCTCAAATATTCCGTAGTGAACGACCCGGTGAGCTCTTGATCAAGAGTTCTAAATTGCCTGTTTGAAATATCGGTGCTATTGAGCACCCATTTTACCATGTCTGTATACGGAAGAATTCTTGGTCTTGCTGCTATCCGGTGCAGAAATGAACAAGCCAGTTCTTTAAGGGTTGCTTCAAATGAATTACTTGAACCTGCAGTAGCCGCAACTTGCATCACCCTGGGATTTTCTTCTTCGAGCAAATTATGCATTCCTTCCTAAGTGGTTATACCGGCATCCTTATTGCAAGCAGTATCCGCATACAGTGAAGCCATTTCTTTGTTTTCAGAACTTGAAGCTTTCTCTTGCTTACCCATAATGCTCTGTGAATGCTTTGTATAGTCTTCTGCTCCTTCGCGCCTGCGATGTTATGAATTAAGTGAGAGTAATGAGATGAGAAAGGTGACGGGATAGTTTTAAATGCTGAAGGCGGATAAAAAAACGTGAAACAACCTTTCAATCAAAACGAAATCCTTTCCATAATCCATTCATTAATTTTTACATCAAAGCACATAACGAATATTTATTTATAAAAATATTTACTTTGGACAACGCGCTAGAAGAATCTGCGATAATGCGATCTGCGATTTGCTTTGCAATATCGCAATATCGCAGTATCGCAAATCGCATTTTTCTCAAAGCATAATCATCGCAAAATCGCAAATATCGCAAAATCGCAATTTTCTAATATCGCAAAATCGCAAATCGCAGATATATAAAAAGTATTCGTTTAACATCTTTTCTGCAATATGCGATTTGCGACCAATATTTTAATGTATAGGCTTTTTGGGATCGCGTTATCGCAATATCGCAAAGTCGCAGTTTAAAAGATTCAGTTTTACAAAAGATATCTACCATTTGCGATGGATGTGCTATTTTTCTCAAAGAAATATTTTATTGTAATCTATCATAAACTTAAGTGTTTCTTAAGGATTTTCTAAGGAATTTCCCTAAGTTATGATAGAAAGTTTTATTTAAAAAGGGAAACAAGTACTAATTGATTTTCGGATTTTTTAACTAAGGGTCCCCACTTATTTAGTATTATTACTAATACTAAATGAGAAGGGGGGTTGTTGCTGGCCACAACAATTGGCAATTCATATGGAAGAACCAGTTATCTCTGCTTTTCTTTTGAATTTTCTAAATTTTTCAAAACAGAAAATTTTCAAGAAAATCAAACTTTATTATAGAAAGATAAAGTACATTATGCTTAAATCTAAAAATGATATTTCATTTCTTCTATATTCAACTTTTGATTATTCACTTCCTCAAGCTAGTCCTTGTATTCACATCAGTCATTACTTGGTTTAAAAAAGATAAAAACAAAGGCTTCTCTGTAAATCATCTTTAAATATGCTCATTTGTCGTAGGTAGAGCTACTGCTGCCAGCAAGTGTTTATAGCTTCGACAGGGTTACCTGTTATCCAGCAATGATCCTGTATCCCACTTAGAGAAATATACAATTTTCAAAGAAAAAATCCATATTCACACTTATTGCTTTTGCTTTTCTTTTTTATTCTCAAAGAACAATGTCTTGGTTTGGTAGCCAATTTATGACAGTGCCATTCACTTGATTTATAGATTTTCTGAACAAGCTGGCTCGTGATGAGACCCCTTGTCTTTTGATTGCAACAATCTTGAGTCATTGCCCTGTTGTGGTATGCAGTATTGGCAAAGTCAGCAAACTATAATATCTATGATCATGATAAGTCGGCTCATGATGATACCTCTTACTCTTTAATTTAAAAGTGTATCATTGGATTATTCCCTGAACATCATAATTTTCTAGATGGGGAGGATGTCATTGTTTCCTTAAGATATTTCTGGACGACAATTATAGAGTTTTTGGAAAGAACTTTTCTACAGAGAATCTTCATTTTGTTACAGATACCTTTCATTGAACTGATATAAAACAATCTTTCACCAAAAGTTGCTTTTTCATCAAAATTTTCAAAGTTGAAATTGATATCATTTGTAGGCTAAATCTTTTAACTTGTATCTTTAAATAATAATGATCAAAATTTCTAAAAATAAATGTATTTATAAAAATGAAGAAACAAAATCCAAAAAGAGAATTGATCTTTTGTTTGTGAATTCCAAATGTAACCATTAACAACTGGTTTTATTAAAAATAAAGAAAACTAATATACAAAATAGAAGAATAATCTCCTATGGAAAATATTTTTTAAGGATCTGTCCATTAACAGGTAAAGACTCTCTCTTTCTCGTCAAATCCTGTAACATAAAAGTAGATGGACCTATGATCTTTGCAATTTGGAAATGACCAAGCCACATTCGTTGAAATTTCGTATGTTTTCCTTTTTCCTCATGAGCTTTGTCCCATTTTAAAACTAGATCTCCAATCTGAAAATCCTTTCTGGTTATCATGTTTGAATCAAAAGAAGCTTTAACTAATGCTTGATGATGGGCATGAGTTACTTTGGCCTTTTCTCGTTGTTCTTCTAACTTAATTATTTCCATCTGCCTTAGTTGTAAAGAAGAAGTTGGTACTTCATCAATATATTGGATTAAGGCTAGAGAAGGAATTGCTAAATGAGTTGGAAGAACCACTTCTCTCCCATAAATTAAATTAAAGGGAGAGGTGCCAATTGAAGCCCTCTTCGTTATTCGATCTGCCCATAAAGCATATATTAAATATTTGTGCCAATTTTTATGATTTTGGTCAATGGTTCGCTTAATAATTCTGATTAGGCTCTTATTTGTTGATTCAGCTAACCCATTTCCCTGTGGATAATAATTTGCAGAATATTTAAGTTTAAAACCTCTCTTAAGTGCAAATTCAGTCATAATATTACCAGAAAAATATGATGCATTATCAAACATTAAAGCAGAAGGTAAACCAAACCTGGTGATTATGAACTGATCTATGAATTCAATGATATGCTTGGCATTAGCAGTCTTGAGAGGGACTGCCTCTACCCATTTCGTAAAATAATCAGTTGTTGTAATGATGTACCTATGTTGCTTAGAAGAGTGAGGAATGATCTCACCTATTATGTCCAATCCCCATTGATCAAAAGGCTGCTCAATGTTGACTGGTTGTAAAGGTAATGATGGTTTCTTTTGTCTTCCAGCTGCAGTTTGACAAACTTGGCATTTTCTTACATAACTATGTGAATCTTTGAACAAAGTGGGCCAGTAATAGCCTACGCGAAGGATTTTATGTGCAGTAGCATCTTCGGCATAATTTCCACCTGCTGGCCCATCGTGAAGTTCCTACAAGACTTTTTCAGCTTCATATTTCTCCAGACATCTAAGAAGAATAGAATCGTAATTCATTTTAAAAAGAACATCATTTACAAGCTGATATTGTTCAGCCTTCAACCTTAGAGCTCTTTTCTTGGTATGATCAAGACTCAGAGTAGCATATCCATTCTTCAGATAAAAAATGATATCAACATATAATTATTCAACATCGTTTAGGCTTACCTCATACGTTTGTATCTCTTCAGATGATTTTTTAAAAATCTGTGATGCTCTAGCTAGTATTTTGCAAAAACCTTGACCTCTTACAATATTTGCTGGTTTGATCTCAACATCATATTCTTGTAAGGCAGTAATCCAATTAGCTCTTTTCTCACCCACATCTTTTTGGACTAAAAGATTCCTTACCGCTGGAAACGGTACAATGATTTTTGTATGTGTTTTGAGTAAAAAGGGTCTGAAATACTTAATTTCTTTGAAAACAGCATAAGCTTGTTTTTCTACATCTGAGTAATTCAACTCAGCTCCTTGTAAATTTGAACTAAAGAAATCAATTGGGGCTTCTGCTTTGTCTTGATTTGCTTGAGTGAGTATCGCAGCGTAAGATTTGTCAGATGCAAATGTATACAAAATAAAAGGATCGGAAAAATTTGGAGTTGCTAAAGATGGAGCATTAATGATTGCTTGTTTAATCAGATTGAATGATTCATATTCGTTTTGACCCCATTTGAAATTTGAATTCTTTTTAATCATTGTTTGTAAAGGAGATACAATTCTTGAAAAATCTGGTACAAATCTCTTTACAAAATTAATTTGGCCGAGGAAAGATTGCATAGCTTTCTTGTTGTGAGGTAAGGATATCTCAGAAATCTCCTTGATTCTATCAGGATCAATGTGAATTCCAGATTTTGACACTATGAATCCAAGAAGTTTTCTTTTACTTAATGCAAAAAAGGATTTTTTCGGGTTAAGTGAAATTCTATATCTTTGATAGCGTTGAAAGATCTTCTTTAAATCTCTAATATGATTGCTTCGTTTTTTGGAATATACAGTTATATCATACAAGTAAATTACTACTGATTTGTTAACTAATCCCTTGAAAGCGATGTCCATGGCTCTTTGAAATGTGGCACCAGCGTTGATCAGACCAAAAGGCATCTTTTGATATGCATAAGTGCCCCATTTGGTTCTAAATGTAGTTTTCAATTGATCATCTGGATGAACTAACACTTGGTTGTAGCCAGAGAAACCATCTAAGAAAAACATTAATTCTGATCCTGCAACTGCCTGTAATATTTGCTCCATGGGAGGCAAAGGAAAAGTATCTTTTTGGCAGGCTTTATTAAGATTTCGAAAGTCAATGCAAATTCTAATATCTCCATTTTTCTTTCTAACAGGAACCATGTTGGAAACCCATTTAGAATGTCGAACAAGAAAAATAATTTTGGCTTTCAATAACTTATTGAGTTCAGATTTGATTTGATTTTCTAGATTGGGATGGATTTTTCTGAGCTTTTTTTGTACGGGTTTCTCATCGTTCATCATTGGGATAGTATGTTGGATGATAGAAGTGTCATAAGTTTTGAGTTCATCGTAGTTCCAAGAAAAGACACTTTTAAATTGTTTCAAAAGACGCACATATGCTGAATTTTCTTCAGGGGTTAGACCAAGGCCTAGGTTGATATTCTGTGGTTTGGTATCAGTTCCTAGATTTACTAATTCATAATTCAAAGTTGAATTTTGTAATTTTGAATTGGTAGATCTTTTAAATCGGTCTTTCAAATCATAAAGGTCTTCTAACTTGACTATTGAATTTGGAATAGCATTTTTAGTGCTATCATGTTGTAATTGTTTGTCATGTTGGTCTTCATCGATTATTTGATTGGTATAAGATCCTTCAGATGTGAGCAAGCTTACAATATCAGGATCATCGTTGAAAATTCTCCAATTGGTAACATTATCAGGAATCGAAGGTCTAAAGATTAATTCAATTGAAAATCGATCAGGACTAAAGTCTTCTGCAGGAATAAGCTTAGAGGCTACATTGGCTAATAGGTTTGCACTAGCATTCTGGATTCTAGGAATTGGGGAAATATTAAATGCTATAAAATGTTCAGTCAGATCTTGAACTAAAGATTGATAATTCTTTAAGTGACATGATAAAAAATGTATAGTATTGCGTACCTGTTTAATTACAATTTCTGAATCTCTGAAAACTTGCAGATATTTGATATCCAATCTGATTGCTTTATATAACCCTTGAACTAAAGCCTCGTATTCTGCGGTATTATTGGTACATTCAAACTCAAGTCGGCAGGTTAGCATAATCTTGTTTCCCTCTGGACTAACCAACACGCATCCTGCTCCTACTCCTTCATTAGACTTAGAACCATCAAAAAATAATTTCCAAAATAAAGATTTATTTACAGGAGTATCTACAAAATTGATACATTTAGAACTGTCTGTTTGAGAAAAAATTTCTATTTGAGATAAAACAGAATGCTCTAAATAGGGTGAAGTATGAGCATTGAAATTTCCTAATAAAGAATCGACTGAGTAATTGCCAATGATATTACTGTTGTACGCAACTGGTTCATTCTCTCCTTCCAATTCTGTTACTATGTATTTTTGATGTTTTTCTCGCTCAACCTTTATCTGATTTGGTTTACCATTATAAGGAAGCCACATGTGCAACCAATCGGTTGCAAAGTATCCATGAATTTTTTCTGACCAATCGCTGCTAAGAATTAAGCCATAAAATTCTGGAATATCTGCAACTAAAATATCAATGACTTGACATACCTTTGGATTTGATGACAGCCTTATGGTAACCTGATTTAGTTCGCCAATCACTTCAACTTGCGATCGATCTAACTGTACTATGCGCACAGCAGATTTTTGTGCTTGAACGTTCAATTTTGCACATACTGATTATGGTAGAATATTAGATGAAGCTCCAAAATCCACTAAACAGTTATGCAAATTTTTATTGAAAACCTCATAAGTAAGAAGAAATGGAGGAGTATGAGATCTCGACCTTCCTCCAATTAAAGAGGTATTTTCAAGATCAACTTTACTTATTGAATTAGTTGGAGGTCTTCCCATATCATTAGAAGCTTGAGAAATTACAGGATCAGGCAAAGGTTTTTCTGGTACAGCATGTAATTCTTTCAAATTTACTTTTTGCTAATGTTTTAGCTTGCTCAATTCATAAAAAGTGATGTTTGCCCTAGTCTTCTTCATATCTTCTATAATGTTGTATTCCATTTCATCCAAAACAATCAATGTTCTTGATGGAATTGATGAATCTGTTTGGACTGGGCTAGTTTGAATTGCTTTGGATGTTGTTTTCTTGGGTGCGACTTTATCCTTATTCAATGAGCTTGCACTCTTTGATTGAGGAGTAGTTTGAGGAGGATCAAGTTGATTTCTATTTCTAGTGCTAACCGGTGATGCTTCTTGGTCTTCCTCATCTGGGAGGATGAAATCCCACATACCTTGAACTTCTACAACCTCTTCTTCATCAGTGTTCTCTTCAGTAGCAGTTTCTTCTTCTTCTTCTGATTCAGCATTTGTAATGGCATTTGGTGGCTTTGAATCAGTTGAAGGATTTCTTCTAAAAGGTTTGAAAGACTTTTTAGAAGATTTTTCTGCCACTTGTTTCTTAATGTCAACCATTTCGTTAGATATGGTTTTCAAAACTTTCTGCAATCCTTCTAAATCAAATGGATCTTTTGGTTGTTTTTTCTTGGGATCATCCTTAAAAGTGACCTTCTTGGATTTTCGTTCTTCTATTGCATTTTTCTTTTCTAAAGCAATGATTCGTTTCTCTACTGCTATTGCTTCTTTCATATTGTCTGCTAAAGTTGTTTTATTAGCCCTATCAACAAAGATTGCTATGTTTGATGGCAAAGCAGAAATGTACCATTCACTTCGCACTTCTTCGCTTGGTTTGGAAGCAGTAGGAATTTTGTTTAACAATTTATTGAAACATGAATTGAAATCCTTGACAAGCTCTTTTGAATCAGCTCTAATATTAGACAAGTCATTGATCAATGTCGTTGTAGACCTGTCATCACCAAATTTAGTCAAAAATTGATCTTGGAAGATATCCCAATTAGTAATAGATCCAGATGGTAATGAAAAATACCATGATCCAGCTACTCCTTGTAGGGTATAAGGAAAAAGTCGGACTACAGCATCTTCATTAACAACTCCATTGAGATTTATGGATAACATAAAATTGTTTATGTGTTCTTCTGCTAGCATGCCTGCTTCAGGATTAAACTTAGGCAACCATTTTTCAGGATGGGCCAGTATTTGACTCAAGGGTGCAGGCATCAAGACTGCCCCTGGATTATTCCATGGAATTTGGGCCATCACTGAACTACTAACAGAGGAAAGTGCAGATGATGATATTTGTGACTGTGAAGATGAAGATATTATGTTTTGAGAAGGGGATGTGGATTGAGTGGACTGATGGATAGTAATCTGAAGTGGAGGAGTGGGTGGTTGACTTCGCGATGAAGTGTTTAAGATGGATGATGATGATGAAAGAGTCTCACTGTCAGACCCTTTGGGTGATTTCCTAGCTCTCTTCCTTGTAGGTAGAGGTAACTCAGTTGGCTGAATGCCAAGCTTTCCACTCTGTAATCTGGTAAGAGGATGAGCAGGATTGTATTGCGAAGTCACACTGCCTTGAGATTTATCAGATTTTTGAGGTGATATTGAAAATCGCTAAATTTTATGAATAAGAGATTCGACTTCAAGAGGTTCAATAGCAGATTCGTCTGAAAAGTCAGGGTTTGTAGCAGTGTCAGGTCTTCTTTCGACTTCTAACTCTGGGTTTGAAATTTCTGAGTATGATGGAGAAGTCGGGGAAGATGGTGAGGGTAATTTACTCTCAGAATGGTATTTAGATGTCGATTCACTTGTCATTCATAGTTTCAGCCCTCCTTCTAGCGCCAAATATGTTGAAGCCCCGAAAATCGGGTCTAAAACAAGGGGGGATACCCACCCGGTCCGGACCTTGGTTAACAGTTACTTTTCCGTTTGGTGTAGTGGGTCCGACTGGGGATAATGGGAACAGTTTCCCAATATGTATGTGTGTGTGTGTTTGAGATTTGATATTTCTTTTCTAAAATTCCTAATTAAAATGCTTTTAACCTATCTCTAATATATTCATATGCAAATTGTATTCTAAGAAATATCTAATTCTAAACTAACCCGGGATGTAATCTTTCAATATATGCGATCTAAAAGGATTTCAGATAACAATTGATAATAAATATCATTCTGTTCATTATGAAAATAATTCTATAGATAAACTATTTCACATAAAGTTAGATAAACAGTTGTGGAAATCCATATCGCATATTAAGCTATTCATATACGAGTACAAATAAATGACTATCACCATACAAAAATACCAAATGATAACTTAGATATTAAGACATTAACATATAAACAACTAAACATAAATATCGCTTTTTATCACAGAAACAGAAACAGTTAAAAGATAGAAATACCATTTATAACTGGTTCTACTCATGAGCTAGAAGCAATAATGATTTATCTCCTTCTTAATCCAACATCTATCAAGAGTACATAAATGCAACATCAGTAACAGATATTAGACACATATATCAATAAATCTCGTTCCATTCATTCATCAAAACCTCTTCTGAGGGTGCAATAGTGCATGTTCTGAAGATAAGTTTTTGACAAATTTCTGGACCCTTCTGTAAATGCATGAGAAGGGTTTAAATACTACTAGCTAAATCTAAAAATATTTTATTACAAAAATTAAGGATTCGGTTTAAATGACCGTCTTTTTCCTAGGCAAAAATACAGTAAAACTAAAACTAAATCTAAAAATAAAGACTATTAACTAACTACTTATGAACTTGATCTTTAAACTTGTAGGCATCCAGCATTGTTTTGAGAAGAGGTGGTTGGCCGACTTCAGATTTCAACTGTCCTAAAAAGACAGAATCGGCAAGTGTAGGCGCAATCTTCCCAGCAGAATTTATGATGCAATTAAGCGCACTGCATTGACTGTGTGGTTTCACTAGATATGTCCAGTAAGAATCCCAGTTTAATCTTGTCAATCCTTGAATTGATTTTTCTTTTTCTTCTGCCTCTTGTTTCCATTCTGTCTGCAATTGATGCGCCTGTGGAAGATATCCCGGAACAGTTTTTGAAATCAAATTTTCTTTGTGCAAATTCTCATTTACACAATCAGTAAGATTGTTTGCTACTGTAGCTGACTCCTCTGTTGCTTTCTCTGCCTCCAGTTATTGAAAAGTATTTCTTTGTGGTTTTCATTGATAATTGGTGCACTAGATTTTCTTCCTTCTTCTGTCTTTTTCCATACCAAATAATCAGTAACTTTTTCATTAATTAGATCATAATCATTTCGTAAATCTACGACATGATTAGTGATCTTATCACTTTCTTGACAAAATGAGTTCCATTGCAAGATTTTCTGGCATAATACTTCTTCTTGTTGCAGTAGTTGATTGTTTAAAGAAATAGTTTCTGAAATAAACTCTGGAAGCTCAGGATCATCTTTGTGCTGATCTTGGATAATTTGTATTTGTTTCTCTTTATCAGCCAAACTTTTTTGATATCCAATTTGCATTTCTTGAAGTTGTTGTTGTAACTTTTCAAGTTTCATCTGTGCTTCATTATTGGTGTGTGCCTGTTGCAATTGCTGTTGCAGAACTTGTATCTGTTCTTCTTTTTCATTTAATAAGAGATGTACCTCAAATTCTTTGTCAATAGTTGCGGAAGCATATGCCCCTGTAATCTGAGATAACTTGACAAGATTATCAGTAGGATCTGTAGTAGGATCCTTCCATAAGACATATAATTGTTCTACTTCAGTAGCAATTGCACCTTCTAATTTTCTCTTTTTCCTTTGCTTATTCACTACTGCTTTATACTTCGGGTTGTAGAATACATCTAGAGGAGGAATGTCCTCTACATTAAGTACGATTTCAGAAGAGGGAGTGACAGGTATATGTTCTGTGTTTGTCACATTACTGCTTATTCCTGTGCTTAAAGCTTTTGTTGTTTGTTCAGGGGTCTGTGTAATTTGCCCTTCAACATTAAGCATTTCATTAAAAGTTTCCCATTCTTTGTCTAGTTCAATTGTAACTGACTGTTGCTGTATATTGAGAGGTGGAAGATTCAACTATGGTGTGGTTGAAGTCTATTGTTGTGAAAGCTCTTCTAATTGAGCTGTATCTTTCACTGAGCTTTCATCTTTATCAGTCTTTTTAGAATGTTCAGAAGTTTCTTTGTCAGACTTCGACTTGGACCTTTCTGTGTCCGAGCTACCACTTATATTGACACTAGGAGTTGGTTCCCTTGCAGGTTCCAAACACAAATTTTCCAAAGGGATAGTGGTCAGTCTTCTTTCTCTTTAAACTTTAAATTCCTGAAATTGTTAAGATGCCTTGCATCTTGTCTTTGAATGTGAATTTCTTTTACGGTGTGTATTTTCCTAGGAATATATCACATAGAAAAGGATCCCTCTTCTACGAGAAAATATCACTTACTTTGATTGCGGTGGTGAAATTTTTAGCAACTTCATTGGTCAAATAACCTCTTGCAAATTTAAACAATTGTAAACATGTGTTGCTTACTTCTTGAATGTGACGACATCAAACAATGAATTTGTTCCACGAGGAGCTCACGGGAAATTGTGGCCAAATTCCCTTCTTCTTCTCTTTTAATTCCTTTGTCAAACCTCTTCCACCACGAGGTTTGATAAGCAATCTCGAGCTACAAGTTTATCCAAGATTATAAAGGGAAGAGACCCAAACATGGGGGGAAGGAGAACTTCCAAAAACCCTCACATAAGTAAACAACTCTTCCCCAAACCATCCTGCGACAGGGAGAATGTCGACTTCTGCTTCTGGGGATAACCTTGGCGCATCCTTATTATACAATGTTCTGTACAGAGGCAACATTATGCCGTGGAAAATCTTGTAAAAATAAGGAACAAACTTAGATTCCCACAGTTCCTCATGATACACATGAATAGGCAAAGGATCATGAATTGTCCATTGCCAACCCATCAAAGGGAATTTAGAAACAAAGCAGATAGCGTCCATAACATAGGCAGACAGATAAAAAGGAGGATAAATCCTCTGAGAAACGGTTCGTTTAGACCGGTAATTGAAAATAGCAGTGGCTAAATTGTCAGACAATATTTTGGCCCAGTCTACAATGGTAGCGTTGACAGCAGCATTTAACAATGGAAGCCATTCAGGTAAGACCATATTTATATCAGGCTTTCCAAAAAGCCTGCATAACATAGCAGCAGCAAAACAATATGGAGAGGTGAGTGAACCAGTACTGTACATACCGTGTTTGTTTTTCTTCAATGGTTCATCTCTCTTGGTCCATTCCTTTGTGCATTCTGCCAAATTTTCATGTTCTTTGGAAAAATTCTCCATAAATTGTTTATTATAAGTCGCCTGAGGTTCTGGCAAATGATACATTAGTCTCAAATCTTCCGTAGTGAACGACCCAATGAGCTCTTGATCAAGAGTTCTAAATTGCCTGTCTGAAATATCGGTGCTATCCAGCACCCATTTTACCATGTTTGTATATGGAAGAATTCTTGGTCTTGCTGCTATCCGGTGCAGAAATGAACAAGCCAGTTCTTTAAGGGTTGCTTCAGATGAATCACTTGAACCTGTAGTAGCCGCAACTTGCATCACCCTGGGATTTTCTTCTTCTAGCAAATTATACATTCCTTCCCAAGTGGTTATACCAGCATCCTTATTGCAAGCAGTATCCGCATACAGTGAAGCCATTTCTTTGTTTCCAGAACTTGAAGCTTTCTCTTTCTTACCCATAATGCTCTGTGAATGCTTTGTATAGTCTTCTGCTCCTTCACGCCTGCGGTGTTACGAATTAAGTGAGAGTAATGAGATGAGAAAGGTGACGGGATAGTTTTAAATGCTGAAGGTGGATAAAAAACGTGAAACAACCTTTCAATCAAAACGAAATCCTTTCCATAATCCATTCATTAATTTTGACATCAAAGCGCATAACGGATATTTATTTATAAAAATATTTACTTTGGACAACGCGCTAGAAGAATCTGCGATAATGCGATCTGTGATTTTCTGTGCAATATCGCAATATTGCAGTATCGCAAATCACATTTTTCTCAAAGCATAATCATCGCAAAATCGCAAATATTGCAAAATCGCAATTTTCTAATATCGCGAAATCGAAAATTGCAGATATATAAAAAGTATTCGTTTAACATCTTTTCTGGGATATGTGATTTGCGACCAATATTTTAATGTATAGGATTTTTGGGATCGCGTTATCGCAATATCGCAAAGTCGCAGTTTAAAAGATTCAGTTTTACAAAAGATATCTACCATTTGCGATGGATGCGCTATTTTGCTCAAAGAAAGATTTTATTGTAATCTATCATAAACTTAAGTGTTTCTTAAGGATTTTCTAAGGAATTTCCCTAAGTTATTATAAAAAGTTTTATTTAAAAAGGGAAACAAGTACTAATTGATTTTTGGATTTTTCAACTAAGGGTCCCCACTTATTTAGTATTATTACTAATTAATACAACAAGAGATGGTTGTTAAGCCACACAATGTTATCGTATTACAAAGAGAGTGTAAGAAAATGGACACAAGTCATGCACACACATTCACTATACACGGTGTACCTAAGATCCCCTTATTCAATTTCGGGTGGATCTAGGACACAATCAACACCAAAAAAATATGCTTTTATTAAGTATTGAGTACATAAGCAATTTTCACCTTCTAGTAATGAAAATTCCAAGCTGACAAACCCTTGAAGCAACTCGTCCTCAAAATATATATGTTCAATGACTCAATCTCTCAAAAGAAATACAACAATGGATTTTTCATTAAAAAAAATATCCACTTATCACTCCAATTTTACAAAAAAAAAAAATTACCTTATCACTCCAAGGGGTCATTTCTTAAAATGTTCCTTGGTCCTATTAATGTATGTGCTTTGAGGAATGATGTCCCTCTAAAAGTTAAGGAGGAATACAACAAATAAAGGGATAGAACAACAATGATCTTTCTATTTTTTCCCTGTATCCTACTGGTCCTGAAGAACTGGATTTGGGATGGCTGCATCCCGGCATTTCCAGTTCAGTTGTACTAGGCTTGGTTACTTTTTTTTTTACACAATTTTGGTTCTACGAGAGAAAATTTTGAGAGTCAATGGAAGTGACATCCACCCATGGTGGATCTACCATCACTATTTTTCCATGGTTACGACACTTGTAAGTCTAACATGAGAGATCAAAGGGCAACCTAGATGTGTCCAGAAGTAGCAAGGTGTCTCTATCTTTTTTACGTGGGCTGTAATGCAAGGGATTGCTATGCTGCTTCAAAACAGATACCAGAGACAACTATTATAGACCCATATTGAATTAGGAAAGGCATGGAGAATGGATGTAGTATGGGGAGAAACTACAGGAGTGGAAGGCCAACTGTGGTTGTTGTATCCCCTTTTATTCATCTTGCAGGTTTTCTAAGCATACATTGGCTTGTTTTTGCTTCAGACAACATTTTCTTATGGTGTTTCATAATGGCAGGTGGTTGTATGTGGAATCTTATTGGTGATAATGGCTATGGGAATTTTTCTAAATACTGTGGAGACTCTAATTGCAAAGTCGAAATTAAAAGCCAAGATGAAAATAAGCAAGAGAAAACAAACCATAGATGCAACGTCACTGAATTCTTCAAGCTAAAGGAAGGAGTTGTAGTCCATTAGCGAATTCATTTTGGGAAATGTAGTTGTGACTCAAGGAAGGTAGTCAATCATTTACCTGCTGATTTTCGTTGGTCATTACGCTAAGCTCCTTCAAACAACGCATGATTTATCCCATCTATCTGTGACATAGTCTTTAAGGATGCTTCTAGTTCCACACACAATCCACTGAATTTTTGATATA